>CM076582.1:1178552183-1179073887 GCA_034641835.2 Pinus albicaulis | reverse complement strand
TAAAAAAAGGTTTATTCTGTGAGTTGTTATTGCTAGGGCCAACATAAGGTCTTGATTTGTCTCTTGTCTAAGGTCTTGCAAATTTCTTTAAACTAATACAATTTTGGTTGTTGAAATTTCTTGATAAGCTCTGCTCCCTTGCTGCGTACTGGAATTGTGCAACCCTATTTATGTTTGGTGGTTGAGGAATACCTTAACAGCTCTGAATAAAACACTGATATTGAATTTGAACATACCATTGAAGTGGGAGTGAACTCTCGTATGTTGGTGAATGACATTGGTATAATTCTGAGTGTATAGTTGGATTTAATGTTATGTTAGCAAAGGAAGTTTTCTATGTTGCGTGAGTTTCCAGAGTGTAGGAATGTTGGGAACATGATTATGAGTGTGTGGAATGGCTAGAAGTTTTATCCAAATTTGCAAAGACCGTCTGGTTGGGATCAACAAAATAGTATTAAACATAAAAAAATATTCTAAACTACAACATATGTAGACAATGATACATATAGGCCACAAGACTACAATGGATGGTGTGTTGATATATGTTATATTTCAATTTATGAGCTGAAGATACTACTTAAGAAAGTTCATAACTTCACATTGATGGTACACTAACACACCACACACATATTTGGCTAAACTCAAAACTGAGAAAAGTAATATAATGCCAATACTGGAATGTTCTACCTCCTAGAAATGCCTAGATTATAATATTTATTTATATAAAATGTAGGTCATTCCTGAGTTGTTTTGCCTCCTAGAAATGTCTCAGGTTTTAGCATTGAAATTTTATTCCAACCAAATTGGAGGCCAATTGCTGTGTAGTATATACTATAGTATATACTTTCCTACTTGGTATATTAAGCTATTCAAGAAGTTACAATTTACATGTAACAAAACTCAGCCACTGGTCTGAGCCTCGAAAAACACCAAGCATGTCATGTCATAAGCTATTATTTTTAAGTTTTAACAGACCTCATATATAATTGAAACAATAAAACCCCACAGAAGAATTTAGGAAACCATGCAGCAGAACATACATCACTGCAGGAAATCACATAGCAAGATTTAGTGAACAAGCATATCTAGAAAATTCTGGTCTGAGAAAATGATAAATGGTGGCAGCGTCTAATAAATTCTCACACTACTGCTCACAATGCTGAGATGACAAAATGATGGCAAGATGCCTCACACCGTTTCTCAAAATGCTCCTCAATGGGCCTCACTCACCTTTGACTCTTCAATTCACCTTAGTGCTCACTCAATCATGACCGCTCAATACACCTTAGCCCTCCTCACACAAGACTCAAAACACTTCTCACTCACACAACAACTCACAATGATTAGCTGCTGAGGTGCTGCTCTAAACCGTAACTAAGACACCCTCTCCAATTTGAGATGAAAACAAGTAAAAATGAGCAAAGTGACCCCCGAATATGACTTTATAAAGGCTCTGGTGAGTCGATTTCGCTTTGACTTAGCAAGACTCACAAGGCAGGCCAGATAACATGTTTTGAGCAAGTATGAGTTCACATGGTGAGTATTTTCCATGAAAACAAGGTTTTATCAAGTCATCCTGGGGCTAACCAGTTTTTTCCAAGACTTGACCAACTGGGTTGACTCGACTCGCCGGATCATTCAGACTCAGAGAGATCAGGTAGACTCAGCAGAGTCTGAAAACTATGATGGGTGGACAATAAAAGGTTCTCTTCTACCCTAACCCTCCGTTATTGTTCCATTGCTCTAACAAGAAAACCTGATCAAGGGCAGGATTTTCCTTTTCACAAACCCGAGGATGATATTCTACATATGCATAATAGTCATATGACAAATAAAGATCCTCAAATCCACCCCTCGACTGTATTTTCAGCGAGACTTAGCATTCGCTCTAGCCACAATTCATGCCAAATCTGCTTATTTAATCATTATCTTCATCGAATCACTGTTAAGTAGTGCTTTAGAAGCTTGTGATGAACTGAGAGCTTCTGGATTGGATCTTGATGTGTCTTCTTACAATATTGTTATATATGCATTTGGTAGCGCTGGGAGGATTAATGAAGCTTACAAGATGTTTATAAGCATGCAATCCAAAGGTCTTGAACCAGATACACTTATTTGCAAGTATCATAATTAGCTATATGAGAAGCTAGGGTTGGTAGATGGTGTTAGAAGAATGTTTTACAAAATGAAACAGAAGGGTTTTCACCCAAACGAATTCACATTCAAGGTAGTTATAGATGTTTATAAAAGTGCTGGGAAGTTTTCTCTAGCCATATTTTTTAACCACGAGAGGGAGTTCATGCACCAGTTGCAAGAACATGGTCGCATTATATAAGATTATGCAGATTTGATTTTGAGCTTCATTTCATGTGCAAAGCTATTTTCTCCAACAAATTTCGCTTCACCAAAAAAAATCAGAGGGTCTGAAACATAACTGCAAAGGTGCTAAAAGGATGCGTAGGCTGACAGAATGCAGATCGGTGTGCAGAAAATGCTCCAACGGAAATAGTATGATAATAGCATGTGCTCCAAAAAGGCCCCTTGGCATTGCATAGGAGCCAAGAGGAGATGCATAGTCTTATTGATCTAGTGCCAAATGTTTTTAGAAATTCTTTCCCAATAGTTGTGACATTCAGAACAATTGAGCTAGTGTACCCAGTGGGATGAGGACTAAGGGGGCCATGTAGGATCTGTCTCATGTGTAAAGTCGCTTCCTATAGAAAGAGAACCAAGCATTCTTGATCCAAATATTAGAAGAAAGAAATGAGGGATGTCAAGATTCTTGTTATAAGCAATGAAAACACCCTTGAATCGTGTAATAGACCAAACCCTTGAATATGAAGTGATCCTCTACCTCAAACTCCTATAAATGGCACAAATTATAGATCCTCTTAGAGTGTGGAATGTGATAGTTAGAAACGTTATATTTTTTCCTCTATACTACTCTTTCTTATGTTAGCTTTACAGTGTTTCCTTTGCAACATATGTGTTTCCTTTGCAACATATGGTGCAATTGCTAGTTACGTCTTAAGGCGTCACTATTTGAAAACAACTCCCCTAACTACTTTTGTGTTCATGTTTGAGTCATTGGATGAAATGTTAGATGATTGAAATGTTTTAGGCCATTAGATCCACAAGTAGTTATATATATGTTTTTTTATAATGTTAGTTTTTTTATTTTTAATAAGTGACATTGAATTTAGGTTTTGGTGACTTTTAATTTAAAATGTTGTTATTAAAAATTTGTTAGATTTGACCTCAATTTTTTTAATAAAATTTAATCAATAACTTAATAAAACTAGATTTTACAAAAAATAGTTCAATGAATAATTTTTTTTTTTTTTTAAATACACAAACATTAAATGTTTTGGTACATAAGCACCAATTTTTTTTTTCAATAAAATTTATATCATAAAATTAAACTCCAAACAAACCAATTAGTCTACAATACATCGATAAAAAAAATATAGAAGGAAAATAAGTATTTATATATTTCAATATTACATTTTTGTGTTACTATGCTCTCCAAAAAAGTATGATATAAATGTTCTAATGTCATGTTTAACATTTTCACTATGTCAAACTACATTGAATTAAAAATAAAAGTAAATTAAATAAAAAAATTGACATAATGTAACGAACATTTTAACTAGGTCAAAATACAATAAAAAATAAAAATAATAAAATAAATTAATAATAAACTATAAATAGATCCCATGGTATTGACCCATGGTATTCATGCACAATGTAGTTTATTTAAAGGGGAAATTAAGATTGCCTAGATCATTAACTCCGGATCTACCAAGAGCCAAAAGGGATCAAATGTATTGATATGCAAACCTCTTCCCTCTTTGAAAACAACTGAGGCCATTAGATTTAGAAGTAAACGGTTATATATAGTTATATATATATATATATATATTATAATTTTGGTTTTAAATAAATAGTTTTATATCTGTTTTGGCAACTTTTAAGTTAAAATGTTGTTATTAAAAATTTGTTAGATTTTAACCTCATTTTTTTTAATAAAATTTAAATTAATAAGTTAATAAAACTAGATTTTACATAAATTAGTTCAATAAATACTTTTTTTTTGTGTAAAATAGATACATATTAAATGATTTGGTACATAAGTATTAAAATTTTATTTTCAATAAAATTTATATCATAAAATTAAACTCAACACAAATCAATTAATTTATATTACATGGATAAAAAAATATATAAAAAAGGAAAATAACTATTTATATATTTAAATATTACATTTTTGTGTTACTATGCGCTCCAACAAAGTATCATAGAAATTTTGTAATGTCTTCTTTAACATTTTGACTATGTCAAATTACACAAAATTAAAAATAAAAGTAAATTAAATAAAAAGATTCACATAATATAATGAATATTTTAACTAGGTCAAAATAAAATAAAAAAATAAAATAATAATAAACTATAAATAGAGCCCATGTGATTAACCCATGGTATTCATTTGGAATGTAGTTTATTTAAAGGGGGGAATTAAGATTGCCTAAATCAATAACTTTCAATTTACCAAGAGGCAAGAGGAATCAAATGTCTTGATATGCAAACATCTTCTCTCTTTGAAAACAACTCCCCTAGGTGCCAATGTGTCCATGTTTGAGTGGTTTGATCAAATGTTGGACTATTGAAATGTTTTAGGCCATTAGATCCACAAGTAAATAGTTTTATATATGTTTTTTATAATGTTTGCTTTTTTCTTTTTAATAAGTTAGATTGAATTTAGGTTTTGGTGAATTTTAAGTTAAAAATTTTGTTATTAAAAATTTATTAGATTTTAACCTCAATTCTTTTAATAAAATTTAAATTAATAACTTAATAAAACTAGAATTTACATAAATTAGTTTAATGAATATTTTTTTTTTGTAAAATACATAAAATTTAAATTTTTGGGTACATAAGTATTAAATTTTTATTTTCAATAAAATTAATATCATAAAGTTAAAGTGCACACAAACCAATTAATTTATATTACATGGATTAAAAAAAAAAACAAACAAACAAACAAACTATCTATAGATTTAAATATTAGATTTTTGTGTTACTATGCTCTCCAACAAAGTATGATAGACATGAATTTGGAAAATGTCATGAAGCTTATCTCAAGTTCCATTCATTTAGATATGAAGTATATGGAAGAAGAAAAGTAGGCCAATGGAGACTTATCAAGAATATATGATTCTTTAGAAGGAAACGATGTTGACAAGGCTATGAAGGACCAAATAGCATAATTAAAAACAGAAGAGGACTCTTCACAAAATGGGTTAGTAGAATATTTTGGAATTAAGATGAGCTACATTATCTCAGAGATTCCAACAAGCACTCAAACAGAGACAAACTATAGTGATATGAGACAATTTATTTAGAAACAAGAGAAAACTAGAATTATAGCTCACAGATAGAGTTATGGGAAGATAAACATTTCAATTGTAAAGAGGAGTCAAAGTTACATGAGTAGTAGTTCACTCAACATAATTCTCTACGGCTTATTCTAGAAGAGTTGTAGTTGAGAAAATTACTACTACCTCATGAGCTGAAGAAGACCCACATGAAAAAATGAGAAGATATTCCTCAATGTTATTTTCATTTGACATTCAGTAAGTCAATGTTATTTTCACTTGACATTCAATCACTCTCCTCTTTATTTTTTGTCTAGTAGACTCTTTACCTCCCCCCTTAAATTCAATGGCTCAAAAAAACACTTACATATTGCAATGAGTTGAAAAAAAAAGTATTTCTAAAGGGTCACTTGCAAGGAATCTATTATTTAAAAGAAGGGGAAAATAGTTTCCTTTCAAAACCAAAAAGTACTAGGAAGGGAGTTATTAGATGTAATCGCATTCTTGTCACTACAAAATTTGATTCTTTCTTTTCATTTGATAAGAAAATAAATGATCTTTAGAAGACACTAAAACCTTGAATTATGATCCTTAAATATTATTGTCACGCCTCTTGTTACTCAAATTTTTTTTTTTCTTTTTGAAATTCATTTAATTTATAGCTTATTAACCTTCTTTACTTATACTTCTGTAAATCATAACTTCACCTATTTTATTACCTCAAGTACACAAGGCAACATATTCATCAATGTTTTTGTTTTCATTCCACGTATTCTCTGGAATTTACTTCAGGTAGGAAAAGTGTACATCCATGATTTATTTTCCCCTACCTGCGTATTTCCTTATGTATGATGCTTCACTTTATTAAACAATTTAATGACATATATAATTACTTTTCCCTATTCATTAAGGTCGAGCGACCTTAACAAATCGTTGGGTGAATTTATCGTGTGCGGAAATCTACCTCTTATAGCAATATGGGTTCGATTTACCCTCATGATATATATTTTCAAAGTTCAGATTGGTGATTTGATACACAACGAAAAGCATACGAGTGGCTCTGTCCCATCCATACTCATGTGTATACAAGTTTATTTGTGGTCGTTCGGCTGACTATCAACAGCTGTCAATTAAATCACAACGTCGATTTACCAGTACCAAAATTTAATGCTAGGGTTTTCGTGTTATTTTTCGCCTGCTATGGGATGAAGACTTGGCTCGAGCGTAGCCGAATGGCTCAGACTTCAGCTATCCACAAGATGACACGAGAGTACTTACTGCCTGTGATTGCGCTGCAACCTTAATTGCTCGACCCTCGGGTGAGACGCCTCCACCGGTCACTCTGCTAAATTTACTCTATCGACTTGCTTGTTGAAACTCCTTGTGGTACATACTCATATCAACAGCGTGGAGTTTTATTTGTTTATACATCTCATGAGTACTGATGCACTGTATGCAGAGGGTTTCAGAGTTCATAGGGATTCCTTCGAACTACCTGGCTGACAGATGGACGGTGATGGCGTTGAGTGTTCCTATGCTTCTCTCGGAAATGGGTTACATAAGTTCGGGTCACTCCAAACCCTGCTAAGCTCTGGCGCCTATGGATGGGGGGTTTTTTTTTCTGCGTTGGATCTCACAGCCACTATCGTCCAGGTAAATCAACACTTTAGGTATGGTAGCCAAGGATTCGTGATCCTCTTTTTCTGGTATCTTTTCTAATTTCTGTGGTTTCATTTTGCGATTCAGTTAAGTTAAATGTTGATTCGAACCAGAGAATTAGATAGCTTGACAATGCAGATGTTTAAATCACTAACTAGTGTATGAAAAATGCGTTATGCCAGACTTCTATCTTGCCCGACTATACCGGACAGCCATCAACATAGGAAGAATGCAGTAGGTAAGCGTATTCTATTTCGAAATGTTCCCTCTATTCCTTTCGTGTTATCCTATTTTATTTTTGATAATATGGTTCGAACCTCTGTAAATTTCTTCCGATTCTTTTATTTCCAGAGCTACGATGCTGGAAGGTCGGTGACCCAACTAGACTGACGGAACCCACTCAGTTACCCGGTTCCTGTGCGCAGATTTGCTCGTGTTCGGAGGTGGCAAGGTAAGGGTTTCTAGCTCCTTGGCTCACTTCGTTCTTGACTGGGTACGATTATCTATTGGTAATTGTCCCATTTCTTCATACAGGAAACAAAAGGGATTCTGCAGTTGAGTTTAGCGATTGTGCTGGAACTCGTTACGCTGGGATTTTCGGCATGAGTGAGCCAACTCGACTCAGCCGTGAATGTTTCCTTAGCTCTTCAGTTTTCCCATCACGTTTCTACCGTGACGTTAACATTTTGTTTTCCGTTAACCACTGTGGGTAGCTAGCATATACATTGGTCCTCTATTTAAATTGTGGTTAGTATCGCGTGATAATGGCGATAACTCCGTCAGCCATTTTACAATCTTTCCGGATCTACTTGTCATATTTGGTTTTGCGAAGGGGGTTTGAGATCATTTACACACTTTTCTACTACCTGCATTTCTCATGATAACTATCCAGCGTAATGCTACCTATTTTTCTCTTTTTATCATTTTGTTTATGTATCTATATAAGTATTCTCAACTCTACGTTTAAATTTTGGGCTCGCTGCCTATGAACTTAAGTATTTATTCATTCATGTACAGTTAGAGTGAAATGGCCCCTTTTTTTTTCACTGTATGGTTTCTACCTTTATTCCTCTGGCTCGACTTTTCGATATATTATGTACTCTTTAAATCATATAAGTTGGATAATGCTAACTTCCAGTTTAGTAGGGAATACGATGTCAGTTTCGTTTTTAATTATGCCCTTAATTAATGTTCTTCTTAACATTTACTGTACAATTTTTCATTGGTTGTTACAACCATTAAGATCTGCATGACCTTTAAAAGACTGCGGAAATTCTGTTAAAATTTCCGGCTCGCTTCAACGAGTCGTCAACGATAATGAGATGTCATGCGTTACGATTTACTTCTTTCTGTTTTTTGTTTATACGTAGTTATGCTAGAGAACCGACATTTGCGAGGATTAGCGAGTACCATAACTGCTTCAAGTGTTTTCTTCGAATCTTCTTAAGATTAAAAACCGACTGTTATAACTGACTTGTATGGTGAGACGCGCGTTTATCTACCGATAGGTTTTGTACTTCTATATGGTATCATAAGCCGAATATTGATATGGGAATTGTGATTCATAAACGACAGAGCGTAGATTTCTTATTTTGTATGAACATCCTGTGCAGATGGCGTTTTCACTATTTGGTTTGACATAGGCACAATGCCTAGTAAATTAAATACGCACTATGATTTAGTATTAATTCCAGTGGCTATATGATTCGTTTATATGTTTCCTCCGCCTATCTACTCATTTATAATAGTTGTTAAAATGAAGGATTTATTCTTTAGCTCACGGCTCTTATATTCTATTTTTGATACATATATGTATGTATTGTTATTATTTAGCTCACGGCGCTTGTGTTCTATTTGGATTTTTTTTTATGCATATATATGTATTCGATAGTAAAGTGAGTAGTGTACCTTAGTTATAGGTTAAGTCTTTTGCTATGATATTTATTTCGAGGGTTAGAGGTAGATTAAAGAATGCAATATACACTATAAATGCTATAAATGCTATAATACTTCTATAGAGTAGAATTACTTCTTGAGCTAGAAAAATTTCGAAATACATATTCTAATGTCTTTGCTTCTCTTTTATTGTACCATGTAAATTTCAATTCTGCTACAATATTTTTCTAGCATACATATGAGCATATAGTTTCACCTTTGTATATATATGTGGAACAAGTTAATATTTAATTATCTATGGAGACTAAGTACCTTCAGATTTAAACCGTCTTTAGTTTAAAGTTTCTATGGGTTTCTACTCTATAGATTACTGGTCTACAAATAAACAGAATCTGGAGGGTGAATGCCTTAAGATGGATTTTGTTAAATGTAGTACTAAAATCAATCATACCATTCCATTAAATTTTATATGTAGCCAATTCATACCATAATAAATCAAAATAAACAAGAATTTCATAAACATACCACTATTGCAAATGACCAACCTCCCAACCTTAGAGTCCTCTTTGTCTCCCAGAACTCACCCCCGAGCTGAGATCACCTCCTTCACAGATCAACCACTGATCTGCTTAGGAGCAGCTTATTTAAGCTCATGTTTCCCCAAAGCATGTTTCTAATTCTGCGTCCAGAATAGCAGGAT
This sequence comes from Pinus albicaulis, assembly GCA_034641835.2. Classification (NCBI taxonomy): domain Eukaryota; kingdom Viridiplantae; phylum Streptophyta; class Pinopsida; order Pinales; family Pinaceae; genus Pinus; species Pinus albicaulis. The sequence continues at coordinate 1,179,064,257 of CM076582.1, read as the reverse complement.
GCTTTCTTTCCTGTTTAGCCTAGGCTTCCCATTTTGGGACTCTTTAAAGCTGTTTTATGCTTTTCCTCAGCTTTTCCATCTTTTCTTACCTCCTCCCAACTACTTTTCTCTTCATTGGGGAAATTTAGATTCCTCCTCAAATCTAAATTAATTTCTTTCAAGGATTTTTGAAAGATTGTGGGGATTTTTGCCTTATCCATCCTCATGGATTTGGCAAGTGATCTCTAATTCTCATCTTGGTCAAAATGCACAATTTTTTTTTTTTTTTTACAAATTAAATATTCAAGTACATTCACACCATACTTATCCTTTGGGGTCCACTCCCCTTAGGATTTAAGTTCAAATGTCTAACTTTTCAAATTCAACACACAAATTGGGGGTGTTACATATTCCCCCTCTGAAAATAAACACCGTCCTCAGTGTTGTTATTCAACTACCAGAGTTCACTTAAACAAAAATGGATATTTTTCCATCATTTCAGCTTCCCTTTCCCAGGTAGCTTCTTCAGCAGTAAAGTGCTTCCACTGCACTTTTACTCTGGCCATTGTTCTATTTCTCAATTCAATTTCTTCCCGCTCCAATATTTGAAGCGGTTCTGGCAGAAAATCCCCTTCTGGTTCCACCTGTACAACATTCCAATCAACTATGTGAGAAGCATCATGCACATATCTTTTTAATAATGAAATATGAAACACATCATGCACTTTAACATGGGGTGGTAAGGCCAGCTTGTAAGCCACTGGTCCCACCCTTTCTAAAATTTCAAAAGGCCCACAATATCTAGGAGCAAGTTTTGCACAACTTCATGCATAAAGTGTGCTCTTTTTGGGTTTGATGCGCAAATACACATGATCCCCTTCTTTGAATTCTCGGTGCACTCTTTTCTTATCAGCATAGCTTTTCTGGCGATCTTGTGCTGTCTTGATATTCCTTTGTATCTGTTTAACAATTCTTTCCATTTCTTGTAAGGCATCAGGTCCCAGCATTAATTTATCTTCTGGTTGGCTCCAACTCAAAGGAGTACGACACTTCCTTCCATATAATGCCTCAAACGGACTCATTTTAATAGAAGATTGGTAACTGTTATTATAGGAAAATTCAGCTAAATGCAGATACTCCTCCCACTTTGATGGTCTATCCATCACATACATTCTCAACATATCCTCCAAAATTTGATTCGTCCTTTCTGTTTGCCCGTCAGTTTGAGGGTGATAGGCAGTACTGAAATTCAGCTTAGTACATATCCCTCCAAACAATCCTTTCCAAAACGCTGCTGTAAACTTAGCATCTCGGTCTGAAACAATTACCTTTGGCACCCCATGAAGCCTTACTACCTCCTTCAAGAATACATTTGCTACTTGAGCTGTCCCAAAGGTAGACTTTACTGGTATAAAGTGGGCAGCTTTGGTGAGAGTGTCTACTACTACCATTACAGAATCATGTTGATATTTGGTTTTGGGTAACCCTGTTATAAAATCCATGGAGACTGTGTCCCATTTCCATTCTGCAATTGGCAAAGGGTTTAAAAGACCTGCTGGATGTTGATGCTCAACTTTGACTAATTGACATTCCATACATCTACTTAAATACTCTGCCACATCTCTCTTCATTCTTGGCCAGAACAACTTCTTCTTCAAGGCTGTTAACATCTTTTGGTATCCTGGATGTCCTGCATAGGGCTGTTTGTGATATTCATCTAAAATTTCTCTTTTTAATGACTCTATATTTGGAATATACAACCTGTTTTTGAAATAGAGTAGCCCTTTTTGGTTTTGAGTGAAATCAGTTTTATCCCTTTTCTGCAGTTTCACCAAGAGTGTTTCATAGTTGGGATCTTGATTTGCTGCTTTTCTCACCAATTCCTCTACCTCCATCTGGGCACTACTTCCAATGCTATTTAGATTTTGACAAGCATTTCTACTTAATGCATCAGCAACTTTATTTTCTTTTCCCTTGATATGTTTTATGTCCATATCAAATTCACTTAAAAAGGACAAACATCTGGCTTGTCTTGCATTTAGATCAGTTTGAGAAAAGAAATATTTAAGACTAATATGATCAGTCATCAGTGTGAACTTTTTCCCAAGAAGATAGTGCCGCCACATTTTTAAAGCATGGATAACAACTGCAAATTCTAAATCATATGCACTATAATTCTGTTCATGTATTTTCAGTTTCCTAGATTGATAGGCAATAACTGAATTTTCCTGCAATAGTACTCCTCCTAGCCCCTCTCTGCAAGCATCTGTACATACAACAAACTCTTTATCAGGATCAACAATTTTTAATATAGGGGCTGAAATAAGTTTTTCTTTTAATTGTTCGAAACTGTTTTGACATTTCTCCGTCCACACGAACTTGACACCCTTTCTTTGCAATGAAGTGATGGGATGTGCTATGGCAGAAAATATCTCCACAAATCTACGATAGTAGCATGCCATCCCCATGAATGACCTTACTGCTAAAACATCAGTTGGGACTGGCCATTCCTTAATTGCTTTTATCTTTTCAGGGTCAACTGCAAGCCCTTTTTCAGAAATAATATGACCCAAATATTGAATCTTATCCTTGTAAAATTCACATTTACTGAACTTGGCATATAGCTGATTTTGTTTCAGAGTTTGCAACACTATCCGCAGATGTTCCTTGTGTTCCTCTTTGTTTTTGGAGTAGACTAAAATATCATCTATGAACACCAGAACAAATTTATCCAAATACTTATTTAACACACTGTTCATCAGGCACATAAAGGTGGCAGGGGCATTTGTCAATCCAAAAGGTAAGACTACAAATTCGTAGTGTCCATACCGAGTTCGAAAATCTGTTTTGCTAATGTCTTCTTCCTTGATTCTGAGCTGGTGATACCCAGTTCTTAAGTCAATCTTGGAAAACACTGAGGCCCCTCTCACTTGATCAAAAAGATCATCAATTCTAGGGAGTGGATATCTATTCTTAATGGTCAACTTATTCAGTTGTCGATAATCAATGCACATCCTAAAAGTTCCATCTTTCTTTTTCACAAATAAAACCAGTGCTCCCCACGGAGACACACTTGGTCTAATGTAGCCTTTATCCAGTAATTCTTGCAGGTGCATCTTCAGCTCCATAAGTTCAAGCGGACTCATTCGATAGGGGGCTCGGGAAATAGGTGTGGCTCCCGGTACCAAATCTATGGAAAATTCAATTTACCTTTTGGGGGGAAGATGAGGAATCTCATCTGGGAAAACTTCTTTGAAATCCCTTACCACTGGTAATTCACTCAGCAGATTTTCTTCAGTTCTTTGTTCTACCTCTTCCACATGTACTGCATAAACTTGGTATCCTTTTCTAGCTGTTCTTTTTAATTGTAAGGCTGATATTTGTCTTACTGAAATGGATTTTGGTTTCCCTTTTAGTGTAAAAGGTTTCCCTTCTTCATCCACACAATGCAGGGTTTTATCCCAGCAGTTCATCAGAGCTTTCTTCTTTTCCAGCCAATCCATTCCTATCAGCAAGTCATAGGATCCTAATGGCAATATGTTCAAATTTGCTTCTGTTGGAAAGCCATTTAATTGTATTGCTGTTTTGGGAAATTTATGTGTGACTTTTCTCTTAGTTCCAGTGGCCAGCTGTACCAACCATGACTGCTGAAATTTTTCAGGTTTAATTTTACATTTTTCTACAATTCCAGGACTAATGTAACTTAAGGAAGCACCTGGATCAATCAAAACAATAACAGGTAGGTCAGAAATCTTACCCTCCATTTCCACCATGGTTGCTTGATGTTCTGCTTGCCGATTTTCCAAGGCTGCACTGATAGTTGGTATGCTTCTGGCTATGTCATTGACTGTTGTTGCCTCTCGTTCTCTGTTGATCATATGAATATTTCGATGGGGGCAATCCCTCATCATATGGGGTTCTCCACAGCCCCAACACTTCAAAGGTTCCTTCATTCTGACTGTCCCTTCCTTTTTATTGTTTCCTTCTACTTGTTTTGAAGCCACTTGGGACTGAGCAGTTTGGCTTTCTTTTGGTTTATTGAATTTTTTCCGCTGATGATCTCTACCAAAATTTCTTAGATATGCTGGTTTTGGTCTTTTCCCTTTGAACTCACCCTTGTTCAACCAGCTCTTCCCTTGTTCAGCCTTACCTTTAAACTGCTGATAGCATAATCTTGCTTTTCTAACCGCTTCGTCCATTGTCTTTGGGTTGTCAAACTCAATTTTCTCCTTGTACACAGTAGGCAAGCAATTCAAAAACCTTTGGACCTTTGCCTTTTCTTCCCTAATGTAAGGGAAATATCTCAGTAAATTGGTAAACTTAGTGACAAACTCATCGATAGTGAGCTGTCCTAGTCTAAGTTCATGGAATTCTTTAGCTTTATCATCATAATAAAGTTCGTTCAAATAACGATTTTTGAACTTAGCTTGAAAATATTCCCAAGTAACTGTCTTTTCATCAATGGCATGCACCATTTTTGTCTCTTCCCACCACAGTGTAGCTTTTCCTTGTAGCTGATACACAGTTAATTTGGCCTTCAGATTGATCTCATATTCATAAACTTGGAAATACTTGATCATGTTCAGCAACCAAGCTTCAGCATCTTCTTCCTTCTCCCCATCATAGGAGGGAGGTTTGATCTTTCGGAATTCCCCCTACAATTCTCTTTTCTGTTTATATTGATGTCTAGCAGCATCATCATCATCAGACTCATCCATCTTTCTCTTTCCGGAACCTTCGCCTTCATGGCTGTTCAGGGAAGTTAGCTCTCTGATGAGCTTTTCCTGCTCTTTACTCGATGATGACAACATGTCATTCTGGCTTTTTAGTTCAGCCAGTTCTCTTTGCAACCGATGCAACATAGCCATTACTGGGGCATTGGGATCTGGAGTAGCAAATTCATCACGCAGATCCACATAAATTCCTCCCTCTTCAGCCATTTTAGCCCCACTGTACACACTCCAAAATTTTGATCAGTAATACACAAAAAAAAAAAATTATATAACTATCATTCAGAATTCAGTGAGCACAATAACAATAGCCCAATTTTTGCAACTTGGGCTCTGATACCATTTGTCACACCTCTTGTTACTCAAAATTTTTTTTTTTCTTTTTGAAATTTATTTAATTTATAGCTTATTAACCTTCTTTACTTATACTTTTGTAAATCATAACTTCGCCTATTTTATTACCTCAAGTACACAAGGAAACATATTCATCAATGTTTTTGTTTTCATTCCACGTATTCTCTGGAATTTACTTCAGGTAGTAAAAGTGTACATCCATGATTTCTTTTCCCCTACCTGCGTATTTCCTTATATCTGATGCTTCACTTTATTAAAAAATTTAAGTGACATATATAATTACTTTTCCCTATTCATTAAGGTCGAGCGACCTTAACAAACCGTTGGGTGAATTTATCGTGGGCAGAAATCTACCTCTTATAGCAATATGGGTTCGATTTACCCTCATGAGATATATTTTTAAAGTTCAGATTGGTGATTTGATACACAACGAAAAGCATACGAGTGACTCTGTCCCATCTGTATTCGTGTGTATACAAGTTTATTTGTGATCGTTCGGCTGACTGTCAACAGCTGTTAATTAGATCACGACGTCGATTTACTAGTACCAATTTTAATGCTATCGTTTTCGTGTTATTTTTCGCCTGCTATGGGATGAAGACTTGGCTCGAGCGTAGCCGAATGGCTCAGACTTTAGCTATCCACAAGATGACACAAGAGTACTTACTTCCTGTGATTGCGCTGCAACCTTAATTGCTCGACCCTCGGGTGAGACGCCTCCACCGGTCACTCTGCTGAATTTACTCTATCGACTTGCTTGTTGAAACTCCTTGTGGTACATACTGATGTCAACAACGTGGAGTTTTATTTGTTTATACATCTCATGAGCACTGATGCGCTGTATGCAGAGGGTTTCAGAGTTCATAGGGATTCCTTCGAACTACCTGGCTGATAGATGGACGGTGATGACGTTGAGTGTTCCTATGATTCTCCCGGAAATGGGTTACATAAGTTCGGGTCACTCCAGACCCTGCTAAGCTCTGGCGCCTATGGATGGGGGTTTTTTTTTTTTTCTGTGTTGGATTTCACAGTCACTATCGGCCAAGTAAATCAACACTTCAGGTATGGTAGCCAAGGATTCGTGATCCTATTTTTCTGGTATCTTTTCTAATTTTTGTGGTTGCATTTTGCGATTCAGTTAAGTTAAATGTTGATTCGAACCAGAGAATTAGATAGCTTGACAATGCAGATGTTTAAATCACTAAATTAGTGTATGACAAATGCGTTATGCCAGACTTCTGTCTTGCCCGACTATACCAGACTACCATCAACATAGGGAAAATGCAGTAGGTAAGCGTATTCTATTTCGAAATGTTCCCTCTATTCCTTTCGTGTTATCCTATTTTATTTTTGATAATATGGTTCGAACCTCTGTAAATTTCTTCCAATTCTTTTATTTCCAGAGCTACGATGCTGGAAGGTTGGTGACCCCACTAGACTAACGGAACCCCCTCAGTTACCCAGTTCCTGTGCACAGATTTGCTCGTGTTCGGAGGTGGCAAGGTAAAGGTTTCTAGCTCCTTGGCTCGCTTCGTTCTTGACTGGGTACGATTATCTATTGGTAATTGTCCCATTTCTTCATACAGGAAACAAAAGGGATTCTGCAGTTGAGTTTAGCGATTGTGCTGGAACTCGTTACGCTGAGATTTTCGGCATGTGTGAGCCAACTCGACTCAGCCGTGAATGTTTCCTTAGCTCTTTAGTTTTCCCGTCACATTTCTACCGTGACGTTAACATTTTGTTTTCTGTTAACCACTGTGGGTACCTGGCATATACATTGGTCCTGTATTTAAATTGTGGTTAGTATCGCGTGATAATGGCGATAACTCCATCAGCCATTTTACAATCTTTCCGGATCTACTTGTCATATTTGGTTTTGCAAAGGGGGTTTGAGATCATTTACACGCTTTTCTACTACCTGCATTTCTCATGATAACTATCCAGCGTAATGCTACCTATTTTTCTCGTTTTACCATTTTGTTTATGTATCTATATAAGTACTCTCAACTCTACGTTTAAATTTTGGGCTCGCTGCCCATGAACTTAAGTATTTATTCAGTCATGTACAGTTAGAGTGAAATGGCCCCCTTTTTTTTTTCTCACTGTATGGTTTCTACCTTTATTCCTCTGGCTCGAGTTTTCGATATATTGTGTATTCTTTAAATCATATAAGTTGGATAATGTTAACTTCCAGTTTAGTAGGGAATACAATGTCAGTTTTGTTTTTAATTAACCACTGTAATTAGTAACTCACTGCTTATGCATTTACCTACACAATTTTTCGTTGGCTGTTACAACCATTACTGGAATCGTGCATGACCTTTTTCATGCTACTGGAAATTCTCTGTTGAACCTTCTAGCTCGATTCAACGCGAGTCGTCATTGATGATGAGATGTCATGCATTACGATTTACTTGTTTCATTTTTTTGTTTATATCTGTGTGGTTATATGAGAACCGGGCTTTGCAGGGATTGGCAGAGTACCATAACTGCTTCAAGTGTTTTCTTCGAATCTTCTTAAGATTAAAAACCGACTGTTATAACTGACTTGTGTGGTGAGACGCGCGTTTATCTACCGATAGGTTTTGTACTTCTAGATGGTATCATAAGCCGAATATTGATATTGGAAATGTGATTCATAAATGACAGAACGTAGATTTTCTTATTTTGTATGAACATCCTGTGCAGATGGCATTTTCACTATTTTGTTTGACATAGGCACAATGCCTAATAATTTAAATAACAACTATGATTTAGTATTAATCCCAGTGGCTATATGGTTCATATATATGTGTGTTCCACCCGACTACTCATTTACAATCGTTGTTACAATGAGTTATTGTTTAGCTCATGGCTCTTATATTCTATTTTTGATACATGTATGTATGTATTGTTATTATTTTAGCTCATGACGCTTGTATTCTATTTTGGATTTTTCTTGATGCATATATAGATGTATTCGATAGAAATTGGGTAGAGTACCTTAATTACAGGTTAAGTCTTTTGGCTATGATACTTATTTCAAGGATTAAAGGTAGATTTAGAAATGAAATATATACACTTATAAATGCTATAAATGATATAACACTTCTATAGAGTAGAATTTCTTCTCAAGTTAGAAAATTTCGAAATACATATTCTAATGTCTTTGCTTCTCTTGTATTGTACCATGTAAATTTCAGATCTGCTACCCTAGTTGTCTACCTTACCTATGAGAAGATAGTTTCACCATTATATATATATATAGGGAGCAAGTTAATATTCAATTATCTGTGGAGACTAAGTACCTTCAGATTTAAACCGTCTTTGGTTTAAAGTTTCTGTGGGTTTCTACTCTATGGATTTCTGGTCTACAACTGAACAGAATCTGGAAGGTGAATGCCTGAAGATGGATTATGTTAAATGTAGTACTAAAATCAATCATACCATTCCATTAAATTTTATATGTAGCCAATTCATACCATAATAAATCAAAATAGACAAGAATTTCATAAACATACCACTATTGCAAATGACCAACCTCCCAACCTTAGAGTCCTCTTTGTCTCCCAGAACTCACCCCCGAGCTGAGATCACCTCCTTCACAGATCAACCACTGATCTGCTTAGGAGCAGCTTATTTAAGCTCATGTTTCCCCAAAGCATGTTTCTAGTGCTACGTCCGAATAGCGAGATCCTTCTTTCTGTTGTCCTACGCTTTACATTTTGGGACTCTTTAAAAAATTTGTTTATGCTTTTCTCGGCTTTTCCGGCATTTTTTACCTCCCAACTACTTTCCTCTTCATTGGGGAAATTTAGATTCCTCCTCAAATCTAAATTAATTTCTTTTAAGGATTTTTGAAAGATTGTGGGGATTTGTTGCCTTATCCATCCTCATGGATTTGGCAAGTGATCTCTAATTCTCATCTTGGTCAAAATGCACAATTTATTTTATTTTTTTTCAAATTAAATATTCAAGTACATTCACACCATACTTATCCTTTGGGGTCCACTCCCTTAGGATTAAAGTTCAAATGTCTAACTTTTCAAATTTCAACACATGAAATTGGGGTTGTCTACGGAGTTGAAGTGGCTTCTTGTAAAAAATTGAAAAAAAAGCTCAATAATTGGAGCCTCAAATGGCTTTCAAGGGTAGGGAGGTTGGTCTTCATTAAGTATGCCTTAATGTCTCCATATTAAAATGACATTCACTTTCTTGTATACCAAGACTATTTTTCTTCATATCAAACTCTTAAGAGGAAATGTGATGGTGCAACATAGGATTGAGTATTCAATCCAAATCATTTCCAAGACACATTCGTAGCCTCGAGATTCAAAAAACTTCCCTCATAAATTGCATAATTATGGCATGGGTGTCAATATCAATGTTGACCCATTAATTTATACAAAACCAACCTCAAGTTGTATGCCTATGATGGTTTGGGATGGTGTAACATAAGATTCCAAGAAACATTTGTAGCCTTCAGATTCAAAAAATTTCAAGAAATGGTTTGGGATGGTGTAACATAAGATTCCAAGAAACATTTGTAGCCTTCAGATTCAAAATATTTCAAGAAAACCATTTGTAGCCTTGAGATTCAAAAATTTCCATCATAAATTCTATAATTATGGGATGGGTGTAAATATGAATGTTGGCCCATTAAGTTATACAAAATCATTTCCAAGACACATTTGTAGTCTTATTAAAAAATTTCCATCATAAATTGTATAATTATGGGATGGGTGTGAATATCAATGTTGGTCCATTAATTTATACAAAACCAACTTCAAGTTGTATTCCTATGATGGTTTGCGATGGTGTAACACAAGATTGAGTATTCAATCCAAATCATTTCCAAGACATATTTGTAGCCTTGAGATTCAAAAAATTTCCATCATATATTCTATAATTATGGGATGAGTGTGAATATCAATGTTGGCTCATTAATTTATACAAAACCAACCTCAAGTTGTATTACTATGATTCAAATTGTACAATGAAAAAAGCCTTTAGAACATAGGTAAATATCATATTTTTTTTACCACAAGGTGTAGATCCACTAATGCAAAGCATCTCATTCACGCCCCAATTTTGCTTTTTACCCACATTTACAAAGCCATCTTATGCACTTACAAAAAACCCTACATCTCACTCGAGTCATTCTCGTGCCAAGGATTCAATTTATGGTAAGTATGGCATATAACAAGTTGTTACAAGGAAAAATAATAAGTTTCACATTTGTAAGAAAATAACGAGACAAAATCATCTAATTGAGTTGTTATCGTTTCTAATACATATTTTAGTAATGATGAGTAAAACCACTGTCTTGAATGCAAAACACAATTTTATTCTTAATGCAAAATTCCATATTATGTTATCAACACAATTTTATTCTTAATGCAAATTCCATATTATGTTATCGACTCATTTCTAATACATATTTTATTAATGATGAGTAAAACCCGGTCTTGAATGAAAAAACACAATTTGTATTCTTAATGCAAATTCCATATTATATTATCGACTTACGGCGTTTCCTTTGCAACATTTGGTGCAATTGCTAGTTACTTGAATTTAAATATTTAAAATTTGTTTCCTCTCAATTAATTAATAAATTATCAAAAGTATATATTCTATGTTAAAGAATGTATTTTTACCTTCCAGAATATAATATATTTTAAATATAATAGTTCAAAATATCTCTATAGATTAAAAAAAAGTGTCTCTATTTTCTTCATATATTATTATAGTTTCACATGCAAAGGGGTAGAGTAATACACTAAACTTCACATTAACTTCTTATTATCTAAGTTAAATAATTAAATTAAAAAAATATATATTTATCTTAATATTTTTTTATACAAATGAAATATGACTTTTAATATTATGATAATAATATGTTTGTATTATTTTATGTCTCCCATAAACAATTTCTACAACATTTTAATGTTTTATGTTAATAAATTAATTTTTCTGGTTTTCTTAACATTTTAAAGTTTTTATATTAATAAATTAATTTTGTCATTTTCTTACCAAGTCTTTAGACGGATAAAATCTCTCCTTCTATCTCTCCTTGGATATGCAAATCTCTTTTATAGTGAAAAGAGATTTGATCCATATCAATGCTTAATAAATGTGGAGTTAAGCAAATAATTCAATTTTCTCATTTTATATTATTTCAAAATTAAATTTTATTTTTTTTGTGATTAGTTAGTTAAGTTAAAGTCTTATCTAAGAAAGAAATATAAAATGTTATGTAACACTTTTGGCATTGAGTGTTCATAGAGTTTTCATAATTTTAATTTAACTATCAATCATTATTAAGTGGATGATAGTGTTAAAAAAGTGGATGGTAGGGTTAAATACTCCATTGAATACTAAGTAGTTTTCACATCCCCAAAGTTGAGATTAATTTCAAAACTAGTTATGCCCTTTCTATGTTTTAATTAAATTTACCAATTTAAAAAAAATGTCATATGAACAAGTGTCATATGAAATGAGATATGGTTTTGTTAGTATGTAGTATTGATAATCCATGTTGTTGGCTCATGGCATGGTAACAAATCATATTTATAAGATTATAATATCAAGGATAAAGTCGGTTAAAACTCATATTTAAATGCATATATGTTTAGCTCATATATTAATTTTTTTTAATTAACAATAATAAAATAATTTGAGATAAAGTTATAATTTCATTAAATTAAAAAAATAATAATAATATTGACAATTTCACATGTATCTAAAATAATGAAGTAAATGTTTTGATGCTTATCATGGATCCATATTTAACTTAATAAATTTAATTATATTTTTTATTATATACTAATGAAAAAAATAATTAAATGTTATATATATATATATATATATGTTATTATTTTTCATAGAAAAACAATTATAATATTAATAATAAATTAATAGATTTAATTCATTTATAATACGAGTTTAATTCATTATCATACATTATGAATTCAATTCAATTTAATTCATTTTACAATACGATTTGAATTCATTATCATAAATTATGAATTCAATTCAATATAATTTATTTATAAATGGAATTGAATTCAATATCATTTGGTATTTTTTTTAATATAACTTTAACTATTTTTTTTAATATAATTTTAACTAAATTGTTATCATTTGTTAATTTTTTTTATATAATATTAAAAATCATTATTTTATTTTTTCTTCATATTTAGCTACTAGTACCACCAATAATACACTTTCAACATATAAACAATAACCATACAAAAAAAACATATTTTATTTTTAGAAAACTCCAATCGAGAGAAAAAATCACTTTATTATTATTTTATTGTTTCAAACAAGTTATGCCTTGATTTACATCTAAAACTACCACTTTAAATCTAACAACTTTCACTTTTGTAGAGACAAATTTCCCTATTTGCTATTAATTTACCCACTTCCTATGCATTTTTTGAAAAATTTACCCTTTTTTTCCTAAAAGAAAAAAGAAACTTACTATTAATAGAAAATTGTTGCCACAATGTGATGCATGATTTCATCACATTTCCAATTACCCAAAATTCAATTTTTCAAATTTTCACAATTATTTAGTTGTTCAGTTGACAATATATCATTTTGATTGCCCATAATCTATTTATATACCTAACAAATACTAGCCATGTACCTTTGACTCAATATAGTGATTTCCCTTATTCCCTAATGACTCAGCAACATTAATTTTAGGAAAATATTTTGATTGCCCATAATCTATTTATATACCTAACAAATACTAGCCATGTACCTTTGACTCAATACAAAGATTTCCCTTATTCCCTAATGACTCTGCAACATTCATTTTAGGAAAATATTTTGATATATATATACCACCATAAATTTCGTGATACGTGTAACTAACAAAAAAAAATCATTTCAATTTATTACAAAGGACATTTTATGCTTGGTGATAATGAACCCTATCTCATGATAAGTTGTAACTAACTATTTTCTGTTGGATTCCCAGAGAAAGAGAAATTTTCTAATCTCTTATTTAAAACACATTATCATCAATTCAATTACTTTTTCCTTTTTTTAAAAGTCAATTATAATGAACGTTTGAATGCATGAATATGGACTCTTTATAACAGCTTGCTCAGTCATTTGGTTTGGTTTATTGCATGTAATGTCTGCAACACATTTTATAGGCAACACTCTCATCTATGTTGTTAAAGATTTGGTATTGTACGGAAAATGTTTTTGGAATTTTTTTGTTTGGAAGTGATACACATTGACGTCGGCCAAAAAGTATATCTTCTAACACGTCTTGTTTTCCCTGGAAGACTAAAACTGGTGTTTCTTCTCTCTAATTCAAAGACATATTACTTTATCACACTAAGATCGTGGAAACATTACCTTAAAATTCGTGAAAATTGCATATTGTTGTATTTTGATGTTCGTATGAGGTAGTCAAAGGGTTGTATTTTGATGTTCGTATGACGTAATGACGGCGTTCCGTGTACTCATTCATCCCCAAATAATAACTCAAGATTTTGTGCAGGTAATTATTAGAATATTTGGGACTTCCCACATACTTAATTCTCATGGAAAGAAATTAGCTAAAATTAAAATTTAAAAATTAATACATAAACCAAATTTAAATGGAAAATTTAATTAAAATTGGAAAAGTAATATAATGATCAAAATTGAATGGTAAATTTACAGCAACAACTCGATTTTGAAAGGGCTGAACAAATAGACCAAAACATGCCATAGAAACCATTTTCTCCAAAACCAAAGAGAGGAATAAGGTTCAGTTTTAATCTATCAAGAAATTGTTTAACAAGAAGCAATTGTTTGATTTTTTGTTGAATATGCCTATTATATACACTAATTATTAGTTTAGTTTTATTTTAATTATTAAGTGTTAATCTGATGGTCTAAAAACCTTCAATCGTCTAACATTCCATCCAATAGTACAAACTCAGATCCAATAGTACAAATTGGTACACAGTAACACCTAGGGGAGTTGTTTACAAAGAGAAGCGTGTTACCGCTTAATAAAAAGAGACCAAAGTTTTTGTTATTCCCCATTTAAGGTTAATCAATGTTGAAGTTTATACTAATATTTCAAAAAAAATACATACAACCAATGTACGAGTTTTGAGTTTAGTGAGTTTTTAAAATTTATATTTGTCTTTATAAATTACACCAATCTAGATTCATCTTAATTTTGGATCTACCAAGTACCTAAATTCATCATAACTTTGGATCTACCAAGATCCTAGATGGAAAAAAATCTATTGAGGTATAAACCTCTTTTAGAATGAAAGGAGATTTGATCCCTATAGTAGCTTGGTAGATTTAGAGTAAAGATAGATCTAAGCTTGTTTTAAATCATTTTTTATTGACTTAAAATGTGAAACATATTCTCATGTATACTTGTGCGGTAATTGAAGTTAAAGTGGTAATTTATTTTTTCTACATTTTAAAACAATTTGAGTGTAATTTTTAGCTAATTTTATTTATTGATATCAAAATCATCATAATTAAATTAATGTCCAAACACATAAAATTAAATAAACCTTTTTCGAATAATGACTTTTCCTTGAATTCAAATATCTTAAAGAATATTTTAAGAGAAGACTTAAAATTTTTTATTAAAAACATGTCAACATATTACCCCGTTATCCAACATTATCACGAATGTAAGTATCATTCTAAGATAATTCAATGCGGTATATTAATTTTTCCAAATCTAAGAATTAAGGCTTCTCTTCAAGAATGCTTACCTTAACAATATGTCTCAAGGTTTAGATCATTCATTGAAAAAACAATGGTGGGAAGAGTTTATTGGTAGACTATAATCTTCTAACGATTCTAGTGGTAAATTCCCAAAAATTATCTTCTCGGTAAATTACAAATTGGTGCTGGGAAACCCTTAACACTATAGGCCTCCATCAATCACCTAGGTTATGTGCTCCTTGAGTATTTCGTAGATGAAGTTTTAAAAAATACAACATAACCTCAAATAATTTCTTTTATTTTTTAAATGTTAAAATATAGAAAAATTCATTGTAAATAATTATAATTAATAAATATTTGTAAAATTAAAATTAAGGAAAAGAATATAAAAAAAAATTCTTTAAAAATAAATTGTTTGTTACAATTGTGGCAACATTTCATAAAATATTTGAAGCCTTGTTGTTAGACATGGGCTAAATATGGTAGTTATGGATATTTCATCATACCCATGCATACCTATATATTTAGTCAAAATTGTAGCATTGCTAATAGGTTGATATCCCAATCAAAATTAATTTGTTAAGCACATAAAATTAAATAAGACTTTGCTCTGTAATGACTTCTCCCTTAATTATAATTTCTTAAACAATATTCTAAGAGAACAATGAGAGTTTAATTAAAAAAATCAACATATTACCCATTGTCTAATATTATCCCTAATGTAACCATCATTGTGAGAGAATTATGAGAGAATTCATAAGAAGTATATTAATTTATAAACTCTAATAATTAGGGTTTCCGCTGTAAAATGCTTATTTGGAGAAGCTCCGAAACATATGAAGCTAGAGATAATTGGCATTGGGAAACAATGGTGGAATGATTTTTTTGGGTCCATAAGATGTTCATTACTTTGGGCTTCCCACATATAATATTCGGAGGATGAGTTGTAAATTCCGAGTAGTGTGACACCCATACAAAAAAAAATTCACTTACTTCTACTTGATCCGAAAAAATAAAAAGGTTCTTACTATATTCAAATAATACTTAAAGTGGAGATTAATGATTTAAACTTAATGTTAAACTTAACATCTTTTACATTTACATATAGTTTTTATATATGCGCTTATACCATTGTATTGATGTTTATGTATGCGAAGATATTTGGTTTACCATGGAACTTTAATGAGACTTAACATTTCATCTACCCAAATCAACACGCTTACTACCCAAACCTCGAAATTGGATTTGGTTTGCATGTTTACGATCTGTCATGTACTAGCTAATTTAATGCACTTTACTCGCCATATGCTATCTACACGATTGACGATAATCCCGTAGATCTTTCTCGGAGAACAAGGCCACTGCCTTAATACGGTCTATCCCATTCTCTTTGGGAATCCCCGGATCTCTATACGGCGGGAAAGCTTTGTTATTCCGGCGAACCTAAGGTATTCCTCATTTGGTCTCAACTCTACGGTTTAACTGCTGTCTCTGCACGAGATTTTCTATTAAGTGGAGGGTGGACTATGGCTATGGTGGTTTAACCCTCTCGGCGGCCTCGCACAGGGTATGATTTCCCATTTTTACAAATCCGCTTAATCCATGCCTTGTTTTTTGTTAAGCCCCTTTGCGGTTTTTTTTTCGAGTTATCTTACTTTTAAGAGTTTGCGGCTTTCTTCAACGTTTGGAAAGGTATAAATGGATGAAACCCACCCCTGTTTTACGTGATACCTCATTTAGCAACACGGCATGAGGGTCACCACCGAGGGATTCCTTTCTTCTTCATGGCGTTGCTTCGAGTCTAGTTTTTTTTGGACATCCAAGGTAACATTCTCTGTTTGGATTAATTTAATAATTATATCTTTCCTTCGAGTTTCGGTTTTACCTTATCCATTTATAAGGTTCTCACAATTTCCCCCATTGTTACTTTCTCGGGGCCTACACTCGGAGTTTTATTTTAGATTATTATTGTGAGAGGTAAATACCAATCTCGGGTTTTTCCTCGTCGTTCTTTCTTTGAGACTCATTACGATTGTCAATATAAATATATACTAAGAATTAATACTTATTTCCTTTATTGGTTGTTACTCTGCAGGGTATTTAACCACACCATCGAACTGTTCCATGCTCGTTTCACGGTTAAGGTTCACCTAGCTAATAGAGATTAATGCTCACACAAAGTACTTGCTTACATTTCTTGATGAATTTGAGGTCTCGACGTCGGTACGCTACGCGGAATTTGGAAAATAATTTCCACAAACCCTTACGGCATGAGAGAGAGTCGAAATTCTTATTTACATGACTTAATTGAGTAGTGTGTGTGTAAAATTACCAAGCAATATTTGCACAACAATGCTAATTCTCGGTGGAGAATGCGGTTTTTACCTCCGGACCTTTGATGTTTATACTCAAAGAATTATTTTGAGAATTTAGCTACTCTTGTATATTTCGATTTTCTTTACATTTTTGTTTTAAAACAAGCTGCGAGACCCTCGGGTCTTACATCTCGGTAAGCCTTCTTGGACTTACCCTATTTCAAGATATAGAGCATTTCTCTTTTGCTATTATGAGTAGCTATATTTGTAATAAGCACTTCCAAGCTTTCTAAATGCTATTTATTTATGGTATAATTCTCGTTTACGAGTTGAAGTTCTCGGCGAGCCTCTACTTTTCAATATTTTAATGATTTGTGCAATAAATTCTTGGTTACGAGTTTATTTTTTATTCGATCTATAAAGTCTCGCGTAAATATTCGGTAATGGTATTTGCGGTTAAATAACAATTACCGTTTTTCTCTTGTTTTCTTGATAGTCTATATCCATATTGTTAGTTATATCTTGTGGCTTGTAATTTTCATTTAGGTGACTTTGGACCACCTTACTTATAGTCCATGTGTAAGCTGTGAGAGAGGGAAAATGTGTCTTGGGTCGGGTTTCACCCGGTACCCTTGGTCCCGACGATCCTCTCTACTTTATTTAGTCATTAAAAAATATTGGTTACGAGGTTTATATAAATACACATTCTTTCATTTCACGAGCACTACAATTCATGCAAATAGTTATTTATTGCCTAAGAGATTCACTATATAAATATATATATATATATATATCTTTCCGAATATAATTTAAAGAAACTTGAAGTATAATACAAATATTGTTTTGCATCTAGTTTACGGCACTCATACAGATCTAGTAAAAATTCATAATGAGATATTAATAAAGGAAAAAAAATAACTCCATTCTTTACCAAACCACTGTCTATAGAATATTTACTATTTTTTTATCACTAGTATATAAATACCTGTGCACACATTGAATAAAAGTATTGCGGTGCTTACTCACGGGAGATAGCAAAAAATTACTTATTTGATTATGCGAGTTTATAGTCTGCGGTCCTCCAAACCATCAAGAGAGGTGATTACGTCCTCCTCTTGCCCCCCGTGATCTACTCTGAAAGGTATGGGTTGACGGTGGAAATTTCTGCTGTGACCTCGGGACTCCTAGTCTAGTCGGTACCGAAATTAAAATCAATATTCTTTGAGTGTTTTCCACTAGTCTCTACCAACTAAGGAAAACCTACACTCTCCTTAGTCCATGAACAGAACCCCTACTCCTCGTCGGGATTAGTCTCTTATCCCCATAGGAGAAGGTAACTATTTCCAATTGTCCCAATCACCTTCCGAGTTCTTGGAAAATATTTACCATCAACTTTTACTTTTTTTAAGGAGTCATTTTCCATAAGCTGATTTTATTATTCATACTTAATCACTAATGAAAATAACCTTTTTTTAACAAAACATTAATAGTTCCGAGTGTTTTTTCCTTAAACAAATAATAATATGTCTTTTAAGTAGTTAACAACTAGTTATCATTAAATGCGAGTTTATCACGACTTCTCCCCGTGGAAGTAACACCATCCTCAATGTTTCACTCTAGGCTGAGAAAAGAGCTACGGGTAAGCCTCACGCATAAATATTTCGTCCTCCCGGGTAGCCTCATACGGGCCAAAGTGCTTCCCTTTGCATTTTAACTTGGGTGATGACTCACTTCCGGAGCATAATTTCCCTCCGATCAAGTATGCGTTTTGCGGCTCGACCAAAACCTCGTCGTTCGGCTCTACCTACAAACAACAAAGTTCCTTATCAAATTCTCATAAAGAAATCATATTTCAAGTTAGTATTTTTTAATTCTATTCTACTTGAATATTACGCAATGAATTATGTGCTTCGAATCATGCACATAATGCTTCAACGAGGACACATGAAACACATTGTGTACTCGGATGTGGTCGGGTAAAGCCATCCAGATAGGCCACGAGGTCCTACCCTTTCCAAAATTTGGAAGCGTGCACGAGAACCTAGGAGCCAACTTGGCAAAAAGAGGTCCACCGCAAGGTACTCCTCTTAGTTTGATCCTCATATACACATGGTCTCCCACTTCAAATTCCCGATAAGTCCTTTTCTTATCTGCATAGATCTTCTGCCGATCTTGTATAGCCTTCAAATTTTGTCTTATCTTCTTTACTTCTTATTCCATCTCCGCTAGCATTTACTGGTCCCAACATTAGTTTTATTTTAGGGCTGCTCCAATTTATGGGTGTGTGACACTTTGTCTCCCATATAGAGCTTCGAAAAGGACTCATTTTAAGGGACTCCCGATAACCATTGTTTCAAGAAAATTTAACCAAATGAAAGTATTATTCCCATTTGGTTGGCTATTGCATCACGTACATGCGCAACATGTCTTCCAACACTTGGTTTACTCGCTCTGTTTGCCCATCGTACGGGGATGATAAGGCTGTACTAAAGTTTATTTGGGTCGCGAGACCTATAAACAAATTCTTCCAAAATGCTGATGTAAACTTAACATCCTGCGGAATATTTCTCTCATAAAAATATCCGCTATGCTGTACGATCTTGTAAGTATACTTTGCACGGGTATAAAATGTGCGGATTTACTCAATCTATCAACTACCGCCATGATGGAGTAAGCTGTGATTCTTCGACCGCGGTAAACCTGTAATGAAGTCTAGGGATATGACCTCCCACTTCCATTTAGGTACCGATATGGGCTACAACAATCTCGTGGGATGTCGATCCTCCACCTTAACTGTTGACACTCCAAACATTTATTTAGATATTCGGTAATATGTTTACGCATATGAGGCCGGAAATATACTTTCCTAATAGCGGTTAACATTTTATGGTATGTTGGGTGACCCACATAATTACTTCTATGGTATTCATTCATGATCAGCTCTTTTAGGTCCATGCGGTTTGGTACATAAACATTTCCTCTAAAGGTTAGCATTTGATCATTATTTACTCCATATTCAAAAGAACTTCTTTTCTTTCTAGTCTCTTCCATTTGTTGCCATAGGAATTGATATTCTGGATCTTTTTTGTGCTTCTTCTTTACTTAATCTAAGAATTTACTTTCAAGTTGATTGTAGTAAAGTTCATGAATACAATGCAGTTTTCTACTTAAAGCATCATCTACCCGGTTTTCTTTACCTTTCACGTCTTGGATGTCCATATCAAACTCACTTAGAAATTAATTCAATCTTGCCTATCTAGAGTTTAAATCATCTTGTTTCAAATAACTAGTCAAGTTGCTATGGTCTATCTTTAACACAAACCTTTTACCCAGCAAGTAGTGTCTCCATACGCGGAGTGCATGTACTACTGTTGTTAATTCTAGATCATAGTACGAGTACCTTTGTTCATGTTCCTTCAACTTTCTTGACTCATATGCCACTACTTTGCCTTATTGAGATAAAATTGCCCCCAACACACTCTTCACTTATGTCTGCACAAACTTCAAATTCTTTGTTGGGGTCGGCTACCCTCAACATTGGTGCGGTGGTCGGAAAAGTCTGCTTCAACTTTTCAAAGATGTTTTGACACTCAACGGTCCACTTAAAGACTTTTCCTTTTCTTTGCAAGGAGGTAATGGGAAAAGCAATTCTGGAAAAATCCCTCATTAAATCTCCGATAGTACCCAATTAATCCCTTAAAGGATCGAATATACGCCACATTCAGGGGTACTCACCATTCCGTGATTGTCTTGATTTTCTCCGGATCAACAACAATCCCTTACTGCTGAAATGACATGGCCTAGGTGCTTGGATTTCTATTTTAAAGAAATCACATTCGTCGAACTTAGCATACAAGCTGGTGTTTGCTTAGCATTTCTAGCACAATCCTTAAATTCTCTCTATGTTCTTCCTGGTTTTTAGAATATATTAAAAGTTTCATCTATAAATATAAGTACAAAATTATCCAAGAAAGGATGAAATATACCATGCATTAACCTCATAAAGGTTGTTGGTGCATTTGTTAACCCGAAAGGTAACACCACAAATTCATAATGCCCATGCACGGTACGGAATGTAGTCTTGAAAATGTCTTCATCCTTAATTCGGATCTGGTGATATCCGGATCTTAAATCTATCTGTGAAAATACGGTGGCCCCCTTCACCCGATCGAACGGATCGTCAATCCTTAGTAGAGGATATTTATTTTTTTACCGTTAACTTATTAAGCTATCTATATTCCATGCACATTCACATGGTTCTGTCCTTCTTCTTAACGAACAACACTGGTGCTCCCCACGGGGACACACTTGGACAAATATAACCTTTGTCCAACGGTTCTTGTAGCTTGCATTTTTTAACTCGGTTAGTTACGGAACACTCATTTCATGTAAGGAGCCCTTGACACGGGGAGATGCTCCTGGCATTAACTCTATGGTGAAATCAATATCTTGCCTTGGTGGTAATAGAGGAATATTTTATGGAAAAACATCCATGAAATCTTGTACTACTAGTACGTTTTCCATAATAGGTTACTTTTTCCTTGGAATTAGCATATCCCACCCTGAATAACATATATTTGGCATCCTTTCCTCATACATTTATTCATTTGGTATGCTCTAATTGGACGTAGTTTGTAGTGGCTTCTTGATTTCCGTGAATCTCCTTGCATGTTCCACCTTGCATTTTGTAATAAATTATCTTTTCCTTGCGAGTCCACTAAAAAAAAACATTTAAAAAAAAATTGACCCTAAAATCCTCTAAAAAACAAAATAACATAAAAAAAAACAATGAAAATTAAGCCCAAAACCTCTAGAAACAAAATACCTTAAAAAAAAATGAAGCCCAAAAAAACATCCAAAAAAATGTGTCACATATCTCTAAGAAATGTCCTTTGAATGTTATGCCAAAAAGTCCTTAAACCCAAAAAAAATCCTTTGCAAAACCAGACCAAATGAAGAAATGTGCGAAACAAGGGTCACCCACTTCTTATGATTCCATTGCTCGAGACATTTTCTTTGACGATCTCTAGAGCTAAGGTTTTCCTTTATAAGGACTAATGAAAATTTTTCATGAAGGGATTAATTTTGCAAAACCACGACACGGGTGGTTTCACATATCATGCTCATGACACGGGTGGATTTAATACACCCATATAAAATCACGAGTAAGTATTAGAATGAATGCAAGATGCAAGTTGAAACTCACCTTAAAATTCCAAGGATAAGTCAAATGGGTGAACCATTGTTTTGTTCTACTATTAACACCAAGTAATAAATAGGGGTACCCCTCTCCAATGGTTCAACTACTTGGACTTTTATTTTTATTTTTTTCGTTTTATAGTATTTAGAGCTAGGTTTTTGCTTTGTAATGTCTAATAATGCAACTTTTTTCAGAAAGGGATTGACTTTCCAAAACATTTCCTCAAGTGATTTTGGTAGTGTTATTACACCATCCTTGGTAAAAAACATGCTTGCAATAGTTTTAAAAACACAATTATGTTATTCAATTTGGAGTTAATGTTCTCAAACAAAATTCATGATGTTTCAGTGAATTCGTGAATTACTTCATAAAAAAATTAAGACTTGGATGGGTGCAACATAAATAATGTGGAGCTCTTGATATCATTATAGCCAAAGGGAAATAATATCTTATGATTCCATTTCTTGAAAATTATTTTATTTTATGATCTTTGGGGTGATGGTTTTTTCTTAATAACGAATAATGCAATTTTTTGCACAAAGGGGTTGATTTCACAAAACCTTGGGTCATGTAATTATGGGTATCATTCTCACACACATCTTGGATAACCATATTGAGTTGGATTTTATTATTCTTGAAAAAAAATTCATCTTGTGTCCCTAAAAGTAATTAGGATGCAAGTTGCAACTCGCAATAAAACTCTAGCTAAGGCACGGTTGAGAAAATCATCAATTGCATTAGACTCCTAACATCAAGTTACAACTAGCAGTAGTCTAACTAGAGAATTTATGGTTTCATTGTAACACACATGATTTTGTAATTCATAATGGTTATTTTGGCTAGTGAGTTCAATGATATGGCCAAGGGCCCATATTTGTAGTGTAATTTATGTACACCATATTATATTAAAATTATATGGTTGGATGCATGATAGATCGATGAAAAGAGTGCGGGGGGATATGAATCCATAGTACTGGAATGAGATGGGGATAATATGACCCAAGGGGGGTTCACGAGACAATATCACTAATTATGTTATTATAAGACAGAGTACACATACTTTAAACGATGCAAAGGAGACTAGCTATGGGAATTGTGAATTAGTTGGGAACATTCCAAGTGTCTCGTTGGGGGAATGCATACTTTATCTTTGTGTTTGTAAGCCAAGGGGGGTTGTTAAATCCCATTTTTCTAATTGTTATTATATTCCAAGAAAGAGGGAGATTACAAATATATATATATATATATATATATTACAAGTAAAACTGAGGTATAACTACCATAAAAGCATCATTTCCATTCCAACATGAAATTTTCCTCAACATATTGTGCTAAAACCCTAGAAGAGTGAGTTAACTTTAGGGAATATAGTTATAGAGAAATGGGGTACCTTCTTGGGTTATGTGGCCTAGTGGGGGAAAAAAAGAGGTGTTGATTAGGGTGGATGAGTGCAACGAGTCAAGCTGTGCGCCAAAGGGTATTGGGTTAGGTGATAGAGTGATATTGTTAGACCTTATTGTGTCATAGTTCAAGCTCAAGTTCAAACTACTATTAAGAGACGAGGAAGAAAACTTTTTGAGGGCTAAGATAAACATCCTTAGTTAGTAGCCTATTGTGGATTCGATTAATATAAGTATTTTTGTGCTTATATATGTTTTAATGTGGTTAACTATGTGCAAATTGTGTGTTATATTTTTTTGTTTTTTATTAACATGTATATATTACATATTACCTTTTATTTATTATGCATAAATTTGATATGAAAATGTATGAGTTAGTGAGATCAATAGAAGATGAATAAGACACTAGAAAGCTTTCAACATGAGCCAATCTAGAATCAACATGATGAAGGCGAGAAAATTTGATTTCGTAACATATGTTTAATGTCCTCTAACCCTAAAATATATTTTATAATTCTTAACCTTTTTTATCTTTAAAAAATTAGGCACAAAAGTGTATCCATATTCTAATGCAAAGAAAGAGAGTATAAGAAATGTAGTCTCCTCTTACAAATTCTACCTAGGTTCAAAACCATTTTCACATTTGCAATAGTCTCTTGTACCTTAGAATCGGAATGGTAGGAACGTTCCCCAATTTATTTTTGACTGAAATCAAAATAATTTATCTTCTCACTTCAAGAGGAACACCATCAAAAAAAATGTTTGAAGCTGTGTCAGTAGGAAAAAGGCCTAATTCACTTGAAACCAACATTTCCCACACTTCCCCTCTTGCTCATCATTCTCGGTTGAGAAGGAATGATGATTGTAGAAAGAGGACATGCAAAAAAAAGTACAATATCCATGACGTGCGACAATATGAAATCATATGGAATATCGACCCTTGAATCACGAGACTTTAGTAACAATAAATCATCCCCCGAGTGTCACACCGAGTGGACCAAGTGGAAGCAAATTCTCCAATTCAAGTAGGTTACAACTCCGTAGAAGCGAGATGTCGAAAGAGGAGACGAAATACCTAACTACTCAAGACAAAGAGAGTTGAAGGAATGAACGCGAGCTCAAAAAAGAAAACCCTGAATGATATAACATGTGGAAGATAAGCTAGTTGCAACAATGTCAAGCTAGAGAAGGTGAAGGAGGGTGAGGACGAAACCTCCTCACCTTGTTTCCATGCCATAACATAAAATGTACACCAGTAGAGTGGGCATACCTTACAATGAAGCTCCAATACCTCGTGCATTAATGCCCCCATTGGGGAATAATAGTAATATTGTTAATTTAAAGCAAAAGTTGTAATACATTAAAAAGGCATAAAAAAAAAGCTTGAAAAAAAACTGAAAAATAAATTATAAAATATACATTTTTTAATTGTACTTTTAAATATATATATATATATATATATATATATATGGAAAAAGGAAAAAAAATGAATTAATAAAATGCTTCATAATTACATAAATTTTTATAAATTGTTAATGGGTTTTTCATTTCATAAATTTAATAAGTGAGAAGTCACATTTAATTTTTTTTAGAAAGAGAATTCCTCGAAAATAGAGATTATATATATAATTGACTTAAAATATAATTCTAAAATAAATATAATTGTAAAGATAAAATATAAATAAAATAAATATGATTTTTTAAATGTTATTATATATAAATCTCATAATTTAAAAAAAATGCAAAATATTTTTTTTTATAATCTATATATAAATAAACTCTCATGAAATTAATATAAATATCATAATTTAAAAAAAATACAAAATATTTTTTTTATAATCTATATATAAATTAACTTTCATATGGAATTTTTTTTATATACAATTTTCCTTAAATTGCATAGAATTTTTTTTTAAACCTTGTTTTCCTTATACTTGTAAAATATATAATAAAAAATATTGAATCAAATTACAACATTTTATTTTGTTGTATTAAACCAAAATTATCATACCTATATTATGTTTCCTTAAACCTAAATCATATATGTCATAAGAAAAGTTTAACCTAAATCATACATGCAGACTTGAGAGCATATTAATGAACATGAAAAAACCTTTTTTGGATGACGTGTTCAATGATATAAAAGATGGATTGTGTTGTGCTGATGGATGGAACAAAAGATCAAAGGTGATTTGGGTCACATGTTCCAAAAGTGAGCGTAGTTGTTAAAATATAATAATGTTTTACCAACTGTAGCAATTGGGGGAGTTGTGATTTTGTAGCGTGATAAAGAAGCTCTCCGCGGACAGCAGGATGTTCTGTATTGAACTGTCCGTGCATTTTCCATCGCGGCAAGCATAAATCTTTTCTGGCGTTGAACTAATACGTGGTTTTACAGTTGGAGGTTTCTCCGATAGACTTGTTGGAGAGGGTCCCGTTTCGTTGGAGTGGTTGCAGCTGGAGATTTGGGAATAACAGTGTCGGCTGGTAAAATTTTGAGTTAGTCGTTGGAGATAGAGTTGATTGAAATAAATGCTTCAGAAGGGAACATCATGACTATTTACAATCCTAGAAATAAATGTTGCGTGGGTGGCGTGCTTTTTTTTCCGGTCAACGTGAGGAAAATTTGTAGTGCATTGAATTACTACGAAAACGGAGAAACAGAACAAGTGTATGGTGAATTATCAACGATAAGGCAGAGAAATTAAATGGCAACCTGTAAATGAATTATCGTTCCTTATCGGGAGCGAACTAATTTTTTTTGTTGCAAAGGATATAATATAACTAAGTTTGAATTGAATTATACACCGTAACGAAGAGAACTTACGAACAAATGTCAAAGAAGGCAGAGAAAATGGAAGGATTGAGATGAGAATGGCAAGATTGGGTAAATGTCAAAGATATATATATATATATATATATATATATATATATATCCACACGTGCACTAATAGTTACCGTTACCGCTTTGATTTAATTGACTGTGGAAACTGGTTTCTATGTGCTTGGTTTAATTCATCTCTAGAATACGACGGCTCTGTTAGCGTGTGAAAATAATGTTTTATCAACTGTAGCAGTTGGGGAGTTGTGATTTTGTAGCGTGATAAGGAAGCTCTCAGCGGACCGCAGGACATTATGACTATTTACAATCCTAGAAATTTTCTAAATGTTGCGTGTGTGGGGTGCTTTTTTTCCCGGTGAACGTGTGGAAAATTGTAGTTACCGTTACCATTACCGATTTGATTTAATTGACTGTGGGGACTGGTTTCTATGTGATTGATTTGATTCATCTCTAGAATACGACGGCTCCGTTAGCGTGTGATAATTATTTTCTAGATATATGCATGGACAATCCAAAGGCAAGCGCTTATAAATAGCCTCAAGCACACTCCGAAATCCAATCACATCTTAAAAACGAGTTGAATTCATTGTGAGAAATATGACGATGATAAGGGTTGTGAATATTGGTGCATGGCTTCTGCTTCTGCCCATCATGCTAATGATGTTGAGTAGCTTATCCTCTTCTCAGGCAGCGACAACACCCTCGGGTATGAACATATTGGATATTGAATGTCTCTTTATATAGTTGATGATATGTTACGTAATGATTGAATTAATGGTTTCTCTATGGTGATTTGCAGGTTTTCCGTTTGCGTTTATGACTATAGATGCGGAGAAAGCAGCTGCAAGAAAATATGATTACATTGTAGTTGGAGGAGGAACGGCCGGCTGCCCCTTGGCCGCAACGCTGTCTACCAAGTATTCAGTTTTGCTACTAGAGAGGGGAGGATCTCCTTATGGAGTTCCCGAGATTGAGAACGCCGATGCTTTTGGGAAGCCATTGGACGAGACCGACAATTACACTTCCATAGCGCAGACGTTTATTTCAGAGGAGGGAGTGAGTAATGTGAGAGCGAGAGTTTGGTTGAAAATATTAAAGTCACCTGTCGTGCCTTGGGCAGGAAGAACAAAGAACTAAGTACGAAGGCAGCAACAGCAGTAGCAACAGAGATTGAGTGCGCAGCACTCTGTATTGAAGAAGCATGGAGAAATCCGTAAGGATGAATTCAATTTTGATGGGGCGCAGCCGCAGATTGCAGATGAAATTAATTTTTTGATGGGGCAGAGTTGTTTTTGGAGAAGAAATGGAGAAGCTGTAGATCAGAACTACGGAGGAGCAGAGAAAATTAAAAACCAGTCATTTCGGGCTTTAAAGCCCTCAACAACCAAAGTTAATTTTGAAGCAGTGTCTTGTTGATGAAGAGATCTGCGATGCGATGCGATCAAATCGCAATCGCAAATCGTAATGTAACAATACTCAAGTGTCTTGTTGATATGGCGGAGTTCCGCAAAGTGGAACAGTTGTATATATTGCAACCAAACCTTATTGTAAATCGCCCTCACCACAGCAGCGGAGGCCCATGGGTCCACTTGACCACGTGGCGACACCTCAATGGAATCGCAAGGCTCAATCGGAGCGGATATGTTATGACCTCCGATTGAAGGCCAGACCCAATCGATTTATATGCCATGTTTTATATTGGGCCATCGCGTCCATTGTAATCGCAATCGGAACTTCCGATTGATCGCATGTCTTTTGTAATTTGGTGCGATTGGAGTGGCGGACCCGATCCAGGAATAGGCCAGAGTTAATGATCTGAATCGCATCCGTTTTGGATCGCAATCGGAACTTTTCCATTGTGTGCTCCGATTGCGCTTGTTTGTTGGTTGTGATTGCGATGTGGTCCCACTCGCACGTCATACATTTGAATCTTTATTGTTGCGTAAAGGGTTTTCCTTTGTATTTTGTTTTTTGTTTGTTTTTGGGTTTGATAACCGCCGCGGCACATATATATATAATGAAAAACGGCCCGCGAGTATTATTATTATTGTATTGTTTTGTTTTGGTGTTTTTCGCACAGCAACGCGAAAGGAAAAAATACACAGCAGTGTGAATTTTAAGAGATAGAGTATTTTTCTTGAGAGACAGAGAGTCACTTGTGCACTGCGTCTGTAGCAGTCACCATTGTTGTCATCCCTCTCTGAAGAGGAAGAATTTGTAACCGTTTTGAAAGTAATAGAAGTTGTTTTAAAAGTCCGGGAAACTCTGTCTCCTGTTGAAAAGAATTTTGTTTTAATCTCTCTGTGTTGTAAAGGGGAGCTTATTCTCTCCACTGTTTGCTTGGAATTCTCAAAATTCCAACATGGTATCAGAGTGAGTTCAGGCTCTTTGAAGGATTCAAAGAAGCTGAAGAAGAAGACCGATTGCAGTGTTTTCTCCAGCAGCGTGAAAAGCTCAACAGAGGTCAAAGTTCAGGTATTTCTCAAAGATAATAATGCTGTTGCTTTGTATTTAAAAAGGAGTTTGTTCTTTCAGTAAAGGAAAGACAGTTTGTTTAAAGTCAGAGTTCAGTTTGAAGCAATGGCTGGACCAAGCACAGGTATGAGTCTTGGAAATGTCCAGCTTCCACAGTTTAATGGAAAGAACTATGATTATTGGGCCATTACCATGAGAGCCCTGTTTGTCTCACAAGACTTGTGGGAACTAGTAGAAGATGGTTTCACAGAACCAGCTGATGAGCAGGCTTTTAATGCCTTAACTCAAGCAGAGAAGGATGTGTTGAAGAATAATAGGAAGAAAGATGCTAAAGCTCTCTTCTGTTTGTATCAAGCTGTAAATGAGAGTGTGTTTCCAAGGATAGCAGTAGCTAAGAAATCCAAGGAGGCATGGGAAACTCTGAAAGTTGCCTATCAAGGTATGGAGAAGGTTAAGACAGCAAAGCTTCAGTTGCTGAGAAGAGATTTTGAAACTCTTTGCATGAAAGAGTCAGACAGTGTTGATACATTCTTTACACATGTGATTGGGATTGTCAATCAGATAAGATCCCATGGAGAAACTCTTGAAGAAAGAAGAATTGTGGAGAAACTTTTGAGATGCTTACCCTCAAAGTTTGATGTTATTGTAACCACCATAGAAGAGACCAAAGATCTCTCACAGTTCACAGTGGATGAACTTCATGCCTCACTAATAACTCATGAACAGAGATTGAGCAGAGATGAAACCTCATCTCTTGAGCATGCCTTCAAGACCCAGATGCCTTCAGGAAGAGGAAGAGGTCAAGGAAAAGGAAGAGGAAGAGGCAGAAGGCAGAATAGAGGAGGAAGGAATAGCCCTTCACATTCACATGGAAGGAGCAATAGTCAAAGCCAGAGCCAAGGCCAATGCAACAGCCAGCAAGGTGGACATCAACACCAACATGCTCATGGACAAAGGTATGATAAATCCAATGTCCAATGTCATTATTGCAAGAAATATGGGCACTATTCTAATGAATGTAGAAAGAAGCAAAATGACATGAAAAATAGGCAAAATGCTAATGTAGCAAAAGAAGAAAGGAACCCAATTAATGTGCTATTAGCTTGTAATGTAACAGAGAATAAAGAAGATGATGTTTGGTTCTTAGATTCAGGTTGTAGTAATCACATGACTGGGAACAGAGCAATGTTTGTCAATCTTGATGAAGAAGTTAAATCTGAAGT
Organism: Pinus albicaulis; assembly: GCA_034641835.2. NCBI lineage: Eukaryota > Viridiplantae > Streptophyta > Pinopsida > Pinales > Pinaceae > Pinus > Pinus albicaulis. The sequence goes on along the minus strand of CM076582.1, from coordinate 1,179,034,052 downwards.
GACCACAGGGACTGATACTAAAATCTCTGTCAAAGGGAAAGGCAGAGTAAGTATTCGAGCAAGGAATGGGGAGCAGAAATTTGTCCCTGATGTGTATTATGTTCCAGGTCTGAAATGTAATCTTTTGAGCATTGGGCAGCTCATAAACAAAGGTTACAATGTTATATTCAAAGATGATGTGTGCACCATAAAAGATATTCCTCCAAGTAAGAAAATTGTTGCTGAAATTCAAATGACCAGCAATAAAATGTTTCCACTCAAGCTCAACACTGACTTGAAAGGAAAAGGAAAGAATGTAGTAGATGTAACTCAAGAAGCCTTCCAGAAGGAAGAGAAAGATGAAAATTGGTTATGGCATCTGAGATTTGGACATCTCAATTTCGGAGGATTAAATTTGCTACACAGAAAAGGAATGGTAAGAGGTTTACCACTGATAGAGAAGCCTGACAGCCTATGTGAAGGTTGCATCTTGGGAAAGCAACACAGAGAAAATTTTCCTTCAGGGAAAAGCGTAAGGGTGAAAGCACCTTTGGAAATAATCCACTCAGATTTATGTGGGCTGATGCAAACAGCATCTGTTTCGGGCAGCAATTACATGCTGACTTTCATTGATGATTTCACACGAAAAGTGTGGGTTTATTTCTTAAAATATAAGAGTGAAGTCTTTCAGAAATTTCGTCAATTTAAAGCTCTTGTAGAAAAACAGAGCGGACTGCACATTAAAGTCCTCAGAACTGACAGAGGAGGTGAATACATATCAAAAGAATTTATGTGCTTTTGCAGAGAGAACGGCATACACAAGCAATTTACCATAAGGTACACGCCGCAACAGAATGGAGTTGCTGAAAGGAAGAATCGAACCATAATGGAGATGGTGAGAAGTATGCTGAAGGCAAAGCACTTGCCGAATGAGTATTGGGCAGAAGCAGCAAACTGTGTTGCATATATTTTGAATAGATGCCCCACAAAAGCTGTGATGAACAAAGTTCCAGAAGAAGCGTGGAGTGGCAGAAAACAGGGAGTCACCCACATGAGAGTTTTTGGGTGTGTTGCATATGTACACATTCCAGACAAATTAAGAAAGAAGTTGGATAGTAAGGGGGAGAAGTGCATTTTCCTTGGATATTGTGAAGATTCCAAAGGATACAGACTGTATAACCCATCCACAAAGAAGTTTGTAATTAGCAGAGATGTGCAATTCATCGAAGAGGAAGCGTGGGATGGAAGCATTGAGAAAACAGTAAATGTCAAAAACTGTTTATCTCATGACAGAAGAATACAAGGTGAGATTAATAATCATCCACACAACTGAAGAAAGGAAGGCAAGGGATGCCCAAGCAAAGAGAATACCTGGAGAAGAAGTGCGTAGGTTCACCATCATGCCACATGGAAGGTAATCTGGAAAGCTTCATTAAGCACGTTACCAAGAAAGAGGAACAAGAGTCAGAAGCCCTTAGAGAGAAATTTCAGAGCAAGTGAGAAGTCAATAAATAGTATGAATTCCTTATTTGCTTTGTATTGCTTGTTGATGATCCTATTCATTTTAATATACAAAGACAGAAATGTATAGTTTCATGATGAGAAAATTAAAGCCATAGAGGTTGAATAGAACAAGGGGAGTTGGTTGATTCCAAGAAAGAAGTCATTGAGCAAATGGCCTATAAGACCTCAAAAGCAATGCTGAAGGAAAATAGAAAGACACAAGGCCAGACTTGTTGTCAAAGGATATAAGAAGAAGCAAGGGATTGATTATGAAGAAACTTTTGCACCAGTTGCAAGAATGGAGACAGTAAGAGCAGTGCTGTCCATAGCAGCACAAAACAAATGGAAAGTATATCAAATGGATGTAAAATCCGCATTTTTAAATGGAGTTTTAATGGAAGAGGTATATGTGGAACAACCTCTCGGATATGAGAAGAAAGGCCAAGAGCATAAGGTCTGCAAATTGAAGAAAGCTCTTTATGGGCTGAAGCAAGCACCAAGAGCATGGTACAGTAGGATAGATTCCTATCTACTGGAAAATGGATTTGAAAAGTGTGAGGGAGAACCCACCCTCTACATCAAAGAAAGGATGGTAAGATGCTCATTGTTGTTTTATATGTTGATGATTTAATATTTACAGGTAATGATGATTACCTTGTTGAAAATTTTAAAACAGTCATGAAGGATGAATTTGAAATGACTGACATGGGTTTGTTGAGATACTTCTTGGGAATAGAAGTGGAGCAAGGTGAGAAAGGAATTTTTATTTCTCAAGCAAAGTATGTGAATCAAGTTTTGGAAAGATTCAACATGCAGGAGTGCAAAGCTGCAATTACTCCCACTGTAATGGGATTGAAGTTAAGTAAGAATGACAGCAGTAAGGATTTTGATCCAAGTTTGTATAAAAGCATAGTTGGCAGCCTCATGTATTTGACTGCAACTAGGCCAGATATTATGCATGTTGTCAGCCTAATTTCCAGATTTATGGAGAAGCCAAAAGATGCACATTGGCAAGCAGCAAAGAGAATTCTGAGGTATGTGAAAAGAACAAAAAGATTTGGTATTTTGTATACAGTTTCAGAAAATTCAGAATTAGTTGGATACACTGACAGTGATTGGGCTGGAAGTGTAGATGATCGGAAGAGCACTTCCGGTTATGTTTTTCATATGGGTTCAGGAGCCATTTTATGGGCTTCTAAGAAACAACCTATTGTAGCATTGTCTACAGCAGAGGCAGAATATGTGGCAGCTACAGCAGCAGCGTGTCAAGCAATTTGGATGAGAAGGATGTTGAGAAGTTTGTGCCAAGAACAAGTAAAAGGCACTGTGATTTATTGTGACAATAGCTCAGCTATTGCATTGTCAAAAAATTCTGTGTTTCACAAAAGAACAAAGCACATAGATACAAAGTTTCATTACATCAGAGAATTGGTAAACAATGGTGAAGTTGTTTTACAGCATTGTAAAACAGAGGAGCAGTATGCAGATATTTTAACTAAACCATTGGGACAGAAGACCTTTGAATTTTTAAGAAAATGCTTGGGTATGATGAACAACCCAGCAGCTGACTTTAAGGGGGAGTGTTGAAAATATTAAAGTCACCTGTCGTGCCTTGGGCAGGAATAACAAAGAACTAAATACGAAGGCAGCAGCAGCAGCAACAACAGAGATTGAGTGCGCGGCACTCTGTATTGAAGAAGCATGGAGAAATCCGTAAGGATGAATTCAATTTTGATGGGGCGCAGCCGCAGATTGCAGACGAAATTAATTTTGTGATGGGGCAGAGTTGTTTTTGGAGAAGAAATGGAGAAAACCGTAGATCAGAACTACGGAGGAGCAGAGCAAATTAAAAACCAGTCATTTCGGGCTTTAAAGCCCTCAACAACCAAAGTTAATTTTGAAGCAGTGTCTTGTTGATGAAGAGATCTGCGATGCGATGCGATCAAATCGCAATCGCAAATCGCAATGTAACAATACTCAAGTGTCTTGTTGATATGGCGGAGTTCCACAAAGCGGAACGGTTGTATATATTGCAACCAAACCTTATTGTAAATCGCCCTCACCATAGCAGCGGAGGCCCGTGGGTCCACTTGACCACGTGGCGACACCTCAATGGAATCGCAAGGCTCAATCGGAGCGGATATGTTATGACCTCCGATTGAAGGCCGGACCCGATCGATTTATATGCCATGTTTTATATCGGGCCATCGCGTCCGTTGTAATCGCAATCGAAACTTCCGATTGATCGCATGTCTTTTGTAATTTGGTGCGATTGGAGTGGCGGACTCGATCCAGGAATAGGCCGGAGTTAATGATCTGAATTGCATCCGTTTTGGATCGCAATCGGAACTTTTCCATTGTGCGCTCCGATTGCGCTTGTTTGTTGGTTGCGATTGCGATGTGGTCCCACTCGCACGTCATACATTTGAATCTTTATTGTTGCGCAAAGGGTTTTCCTTTGTATTTTGTTTTTTGTTTGTTTTTGGGTTTGATAACCGCCGCGGCACATATATATATAATGAAAAATGGCCCGCGAGTATTATTATTATTGTATTGTTCTGTTTTGGTGTTTTTCGCACAGCAGGGCGAAAGGAAGAAATACACAACAGTGTGAATTTTAAGAGATAGAGTATTGTTCTTGAGAGACAGAGAGTCACTTGTGCATTGCGTCTGTAGCAGTCACCATTGTTGTCATCCCTCTCTGAAGAGGAAGAATTTGTAACCGTTTTGAAAGTAATAGAAGCTGTTTTAAAAGTCCGGGAAACTCTGTCTCCTGTTGAAAAGAATTTTTTTTTAATCTCTCTGTGTTGTAAAGGGGAGCTTATTCTCTCCACTGTTTTCTTGGAATTATCAAAATTCCAACTAAGCAATCATCGTGGAAGAGCTAATCATGAGGTTATTCAGAGGAATAACTAGTTTTGGGGAAAGCCACCTATATTGATAGAGTATGAAGAGTGTTTACACATTAATGAAATGCCGCATTGAGCTAGACCACCAATTTCAATAACACCAATAGTACTACCAAAGGTCACAACTATAGTTTCAGTCAATCCTATCACTTAAGCCGTTGATGCAGAGGTTGAGGCAGAAGTTGAACGAGCATCTCCAGAAAAGTGAGTCAAAATACCCTGAATATTTACTTATTCAGAGGAGACCACATGAGCGAAGCGATCCAAACCATACACTTTAGGTTTTTGTTTAGGAATTTTCTTTCCTAACAGGGTCAGAGCTTATTCAAAACCATTCTCCCCTTTTCCTCATTCAAAGGAGTCCTTTTTATTAACTTTCTAGATAATGAAATCATATACGTCAATACTTTTGAGTGAAAACAATGGTGATGCATAATAAATCTGCTTCCCATAAAATTATCTAGAGTTTTGAACTAGAGTGAACTCTCTAGTGTTAAATTACCCTCATTCAAAGGAGCCCTCTTTATTAACTTTCTAGATATTGAAATCATATAGGTCAATATTTTTGAGTGAAGAAAAATGGTGAGACATATAAATCTGCTTCCCATAAAATTATGTAGAATTTTGAACTGGAGAGAACTCTCTCGTGTTAAATTATGTACAGTTTTGAACCAGAAATACTCTCTAGTATTGAAACAAAAATCCAGAACTCTATTAAAAACCATACAACAAAAGATTCTAAAGGTTACAACTTAATTTGCTTTTTCCTTTGTTTTTCTTCCCAAAATATATAGAATGCCAATAACTATCCATTCAACATCCAAGAAATAAACAGTGCACGTGGTTGTCCATGCAACTGCTACTATGAAGGGTCTTTAACATGATATTCAAATCGCAGAAAATTTAAACGACATTTTTTAATGAAAGGAAACCGCATTATTAGAAAATTACATCAACCAAGATTGAATTCATCGTATAATCTGTCATTCTTGAATGTGAAAGTTGTCCTCGAGAAAAAGGACCAAACTTGAAAACCATCCTTCAAAATCAAAACTGCTGCCCGAGTTATCGAATAAGTCATACTGCGGGGCAGGGTAATAATATAATTAATTTTTGAATTTTTAAAAAATTTAATTTTTGATTTTTTAAGAAATTTTAATTTCAATATTATATAGTTAATTTTTAAAATTAATAAAATAGATAAAGTTTGCATATTTTAAATTTCTAATATATAGATTTTGTAATTTTGTAATTTTGTAATTGCTTCATATAAATGTAGAAATTATATAAATTATATAATTGATGGATATAAATATGTAATTCAATAAAATTGCATATATAAATTATGTAATTTTGTAATTGCTTGTAATTCACTAAAATTATATATAGATTATGTAATTTTGGAATTGCTTGATATAAATTTAGAAATTATATAAACCATGTAATTGATGGACATAAATGTGTAATTCAATAAAATTGTATATAATTTAAATAGGTTGAAATTTTATCTTATAAATGAAAAAGTAATAAGATATCATTTTATATCAATATTTTTTTATGGGTATTAATATTAGTATATTATTTTATAATTTTAATTGATTGAAATTCATGGCATTTTATAATTATGTTTTATGAGAATAAATATTAATATATTATTTAAGTTATTAATTATTTATTTTTAATAATTAAATTTTATTTTTTAATTAATTATATAATTATTATATTAAAAATTTTAAAAACACCACACAAAATAAAAGACTATCACTATTATTATATTATAAATTTTTCATCATTATCATGAGGTAATAAAGATGAAGAAATTAATTATTTGTGTTAACATTTATTATAATTAAATTTCATTATTATTTTTTTAACTTTTTCTTTGTAACTTTGTTAAATAGTGATTTAAATGTGTAGATTTATTTCTTTTTCTCTTAATCAAATATAAAATTTATATTAAAAAATTAAAAAATCTAGAAAATGTTTCTATTCATTTAGATGAAGAAACTAATTTTTTAATTAATTTTATGGCATTTTAAAAATTCAAACTTAATACTTACAATATAGCAAGATTTTCTACTGTAACACCCAACTTATTTCTTAAACATTTTATGTTAATTTTTTTTTTATTTACATTTAAAACTTTAATAGAGAAAAAGATTAACCAATATGATTATTGATTAATAAAAATCCTTGAATTCTATTCTATGAATAAAAGTTAATTCAGTTTCTAGTTAATTGATTAGTAAATACTTTCCATGGAAAATCCAAAAATAAAAAATAAAAAATAAATCTTGTAACCCAAAATGGAAAATAATAACAAATATGACATATTCAATAACGCATGGAGCAGTATTGATTTTGAAGTAAAATTTCATAAACTTTAACATTAAATCAGTAACCTTTCTATAAAATTATATATAAAACAGAGGATTTTTGTAAATTATTATCCTGCCGTATTCGATAACTCAAGCATCAGTCTTGATTTTGAATTAAAATTTCATGGACTTTAACATTAAGTCACAAAATTTAGTAACCTTTCTATAAAACAGAAACATTTTGTATATTATTATCCTTGGTTTTTTTAGGATGGTTTTCAAGTTCGGTCTTTTTGTTTCTTGAAGACGGCTTTCACATTCAAGAATGACAGATTATACGATGAATTCAATCTTGGTTGATCTAGTTTTCTAATAATGCGGTTTCTTTTCATTAAAAAAATGTCATTTAAATTTTCTACGATTTCAATATCATGTTAAAGACCTTTCATAGTAGCAGTTGCACTATTTATTTCTTGGATGTTGAATTGAGATAATGAAGCAAGAGACTTTTTTTTGAAGGAAAAAAATGCTGCTTTATATATTAAAATATGTAAAAAAATACATGATATACATTATACTACAGTGCATGGCATCACTGTACCAATGGAATAAAGAGCATAGACGCTGCAGACATATACAATGTTTGAGGCCCCATAATCTCAAGCAAAGAGTAACCAACATAGACAAAAAGATGTCATGAATCCATTAGTTATATCAGAAAGTTGGCCCCTTATAACTATACAAATTAGCAACATATTAACACTATAATAAACAGGATCCAGAGAACTTGTATCTAGACCCGAATCTGAAGATACAATGGCCACCAACTTCTAGAAAAGGAAAGGAGATGTTCAGGCATGAGGGAAAAAGAAATACTGGCTAGTAATAGCCACGATTGCAGTTATGAATCATCGAGGATCAGCCTCGCTTGCTATAAATGAAACATCCAAAAACTAGCTCGCTTGAACCTGAAGAAGAAAATATATAATGAATTGCCTCGCCTGCAGAAGGAGGTTAACATCCGAGATATTTCTAGCTCGCTTGTAGTGAGTCCGAATACGGAACCAAAAACAGACCTGTGAGAAGAAACAAAATAATCATGGGATGAGCAGTTTATCTGCCCAAACCACCCTGCCATTTAAAATGTGAGAAATCTGCATAAAACCATAATCCATCTGAACGCCAGCTTTAGATAATTTGTCTGCCCTAGCATTGTTCTCTCTATAAATATTAGCCAAGGACGGAGAATCTAGTAAAGACCATAACCGTTTTGTTCTTTCAAACCATCCAACACATCGAGAAGAGGAAAGGTTAGACTTGCCCAGGATAGCTTGAATTATGATCTCAGAGTCACCATATATATGAACGTTGTCCAGACATAAGTTCCTAGCTGCCAACAGACCAGACCACGGAGCCATCAACTCCGCCAAGTTATTGGTATCACGACCACCATTCCAGCAAATAAGAATCCTCTCATCCTTAGACAGCTTGACCCAAGCCCCACAACCCATTACCCCATCCACACAAGCACCATCGAAGAAGACAGCAGGGAGAGAAATAGGGTGAGGTCTGATCCTCCTAGATCTATCAGCAACTGTGCCCATTGGGACCACTCTAGCATCAATCCAGCGCATAATATCACTGAATATGCGCCCAACAATGAGAGGCATACACTGGAAAATAATTTGGTTCCTATGCAACCAAATCTCCCATATAAAGAAAAAAGGTAATGATTGATACTTCCCTTTGAGATTGTCCCATATGTTTGCCGCTTCCAGAAAATTAATAGGGGTCCATGGATCCCAGATAATATACGGTGTAAAAATATTCCAGATATTAAGGATCGCGAGACAGGAGAAGAAGAGTTGATCAATCGATTCACCATTTGGGTGACAGAAAACACACCAGCCCGGACCGAATACTCCCCTCCTAGTTAATACATCCCACGTGAGAATCTTCTTTCTCCATGCCAGCCATCCAAAAAGAAGGATTTTTGTGGGTATATTCCTTTTCCAAAATTTCTCGAATCCTATCGCCGACAACTCCAAATTAGCAATAATGTTGATTTTGAAATATATGCTTTTTACCATCGGAGCCTCATTCTTATATTTACTGCCCCAGACAATTTTATCCCCATCATTAGAGAGGCATAAACCAACCATCTGGATTTTAATCATAAAATTCGACCATTCCTCAGCATCTGGTCCTGAAAGCCCCATTTGTTTTGCAGATTTAATGACCAGAGCACTGTGGTTCTAATAATGGATCGCTTGTGATAAAAAAAATATCCCCTTCAAGGACAGCCGATGAAGCATCGGATCAGAAAAAGTATGAACCTCAAACATACCAAGGATTTTATCCCCATGTAGGAGGATCGAATGACCGTTTCCGAACCTCCAGGATAAACCATCCACCAATATAAAATGAATCCGCATAAAGACCGCCCACACCATAGACATTAAGCAAGGGGATCTGAGTTGATTACAGTATAAGAGCCTCATCATATCCCCCGCCAAATATTTACAAGCGATAATCTCAGACCAGATGCCTTTGAGATTAATTGTGCGCCATAGAGATTTTGTAAGCAAGGCGGAGTTGAAAGCCCTAGTGTTGATTATAGCCCAGCCACCCATAGCTTTTGGGCAGCAAAGTGTTCCAAGATTACACAGATGATATTTCTTCTCTAGGTTTGGTCCGCCCCATATAAATCTGGTGATAATAGAGTTGATCTGATTGATGATTTTCCCCGGAATATAAAAGAGGTGTCCCCAATAAACTATGAGCTGATTTAAGACTGCTTGTACCATAATGAACCGGCCCCCAGTGAGAACCATCTGTATGTCCACTTAGCTATTTTCTGTTTGAATTTCTCGACGAGCCAAACCCAATCTTTCACCTTGTACCCACAAGGCCTAATCTTATATCCCAAATATAATAATCCTTCGACAGACGGTCGAACTTGTACACCCAAGAAATCAGCAATGAAGGAGATCTCTTCCATTTCTCCATATTCAAACATGAGAAAGGATTTCTCCTTGTTTACACAAAGACCAGTGGCAACAAAAAAATTTATAAGAATGAAATGAACATAGAATCAGTGATTCCTAACATTACTTCCAAAGCTGAGCATATCATCAACGAACAGAGAGTGCGAAACACTTACAGTTTTTGAAAAATAGAAGCCATCAATATAGCCCGTGCGTGAAGCCATCTTCATAAGACAACTAAAGCCATCCATAACCATAATGAAGATCAATGGAGATAATGCGCAACCCTGTCTCAACCCACAGCCAGGAGACATACTATAAGCTAGTTATTGGCATTCTATATCTTTTGGGAAGATCAACTAAGGAAAAAGTAAATTAAGTTGTAACCCTGTACACAGACCTTATGGGTAACTATTGGCATTCTATATCTTTTGGGAAGACCAACAAAGGAAAAAACAAATTAAGTTGTAACCCAGAAACACAGAGTTTCAAATAAATCTTGATTTTATAAATGCCAAGTTTAATATTAAGCTTGATTATAGTGAGTTCAAAGAGCGCAGTTACCACCATCCAATGGACAATCTTATCTGAATGGTTGGTCGACAAGAAAGAAGAAAATTTTAAAAATTAAAGAAAACAGAGATAAGAGAAAATGCCTTTGGTTATGATGTTCAAATGTTAATATTGTATTGTCACAAGGGTTCGAATTTCGAAACAAATTCATTAGTTTTTGACGAATTTCACATTTTTCCATCTATTTTCGGAGTTTCAATAAAAGAGATTTTGATTGTTGGACAAAAACCACCCATCACTGCCAATTTACCCATCAAATTCCATACCATGTTTATCTATTTTTAAAGGCGTGACAAGTATGAAAGATATCGTTTCAAATGCTACACTGCATACCTGTTGAAGGCCATTGATTGGGACCGTGGAATCACTTTCCATTAGCCTCAGAAGCTTTGAGACCAATGTAATAATTCTCCTTCCAATCCCCTGGAAAAACGAATACATGAATATATGGCCAAAAGTCATCGACTTTGCTTGAAGACTTTCTCCAAAAAAATCTTGATCAATGCCGTGATGGACGACATAAAAAATTTCCAGAGTCCACACATGCACATATATATATATATAGATTAATCAACCATTCCCTACATAATAAACTTAATCGATTCCACCTAACTCAATGAACTAAATCAAAAGTCCGAGGAAAAGAAAGTTGAAAATTAAAACCCAGAGCTAGAAACTGAAATACCTTGCGAACTTGTGTGGCAGTCACCGCAAGGTAGGGATTGGAAAGATCGATGCAGGAAAGATTCACAAGCTCGGAAAGTTTCGGCATGCCAATGCCCTTGGGGATGATAGCCTGCCACAATGGCCAGCTGACAGTGAACAGTTTCAACGGATTAAAATACACGTGGCTAGTCGCGAGTGGCCTTTCACAAACCACGACAGTCAGTGGGGATCCGTATCCATACCCACTACGCCAGTACGTTAAATGTTGCAATCTGGAGCCTACTTTAACCCTGCAACCTCAGTTTCAGTTTCCATTAAGAGAAGGCGAACAAAAACAAAGAAAGAAAAAATCAGTCGGAAAACTTACGAGCAAAAACAAGAAAAGAACAATAAAGTTTCCAGGTTTGGGAAAATTTTCATCGGCGGCCTATCAAGGACTAACACGTCTAGTGCTTTACAAAGCAAATTTTTGGGAAGTACTGGCAGCTGACAGATTCAGTCATAATAAAAGACCGTGTCACTGGCGATTTGGGTTTGTGACTTATTATTGGAGTAGTCTAACCATTCGACGTTTTTCCCTTTGGTTTTTGCGCACTTCTCTTCCGGGGACCGTCCTCCGGCAATCACAAAGTTATCCGTGACGTTGACGTTCTATTCTGTTACAGCCTCCGCTCCCCAGTTCCGTTACGACCTCCAGCCTCCACTCCCCAGCTCGGTTGTCGTCCCACCCAACGCCCTGACACCCATCCGCATGCATGTATGTACCATGCCATGATCCAATTTGAATTTGAAATTTGACATTTTGGCGGGCTTGAAAGATTTGAAATTTGAATTTCCTCATTGTTTATTGTTTACTCCGTATTTCGTTCACATTGTAGGCGAGAATTTTGTAGAGAGCCAATGAAGAAAATGAGGTAAGTATCAATCTTTTTTCAGGAGCGTGAAGGAGGCATGCAGTGGTGGAAGAGAGTGGAGCCCTTGCTGCCTTGTTTTGGCCACCTGGTTGTATGCTTCCCATGTCCCGAGTGCTCTCCAAAAGGTGCCTCCGTGCTGACTTGCAGCCTCTCCTTCCCCACCATCTACAGATGTGAGTGGACAACATGCAGAGCTCTATCAAAAATCAGAGCATCAACATTCTTAACCCCAATGCTTCCAGTAATCTGATTCTTTGTCTCTGCCGCTTAAAGTTCTGATTCTTTGCTTTTATTAGTTGCCGCAACGTTCTTCTTTGTTGAATCTATGTTGCGGCAAATCCTTATGGTGGAAACTCCATTTTCTTTGTGGCAGCTCTTTGTAGCTTGTTGTAATTTCATATTTAAGCATCGCTGGAAACCAAATCCATATATGAAGTTTCCTCTCGAAATGGGTATTTTGTGGGTCATGGTTCACCAGGGTTGAATGTGCAGAATTTAGCAATATGGTGTATCAAGCGAACAATGATTCCTTAAATGCACGTTTTAGTGATTATGCTATCGGTGCAGTTTGCAGCATAGTTACCGAATATGCCCGAATCAAAGAAAAAAGTACGGAAATTTGAGAGTTAAGTTCGCATATCCAATAATTCGATAAAAATTAGATCTGGTTCATAGTAGCGTCAGTTAGATATATGAAAATTCATAGTTTATAGTTTATGACATGGATTTATTAATTTGTAGGTAGTATAGAATGATAAATACGGTAATTTCTCAACAAAAATGTGCATATGGCGGCAGGATAACAAGCAAAATGGAAAGTAATGGTGAAAGAATAAATTTTCCTCATTTTCAATTTCAATGTATTTTGCAGATATAGAATAGTAAATGGGGTGACTTCTCAACAAAAGTATGTTGATGGCAGCTACAATAAGCAAAATGGAAATAATGGCCGTGAAACTATAAATTTTCTTAATTTTCAATTTTAGAGTAAAAACAAAGATAACAAGAAAAGAAAAAAATCTCTAAGTTCAGAGAATTTTATAAAAATAATTATTTTTTTATATATAATTGATTTTTAATATTTTGGGAAAAAAATTGATTTTTTTTTTTTAATATTTTGTCTCAAATTAAATTATGGAAAGGGATCCAGGTAATATTAGAAGTAGATTGTCATTATTTCTATAATATATCCATATTTACTGGACATTGAAATGTATACTTGAAAAAGTCATAGTGAGTGTTCAAGAAATTGGAGGGGACCCAAAAGTTGGCAACATTTTAGCTGAAATGAGAATGGATATCCAAGAAATCCACCTTCTGCAACATCACTAGAACGTCCGCCACCGGAACCTGGATTGCATGGAATTCCAACTGCAACTTATGAATCAAGTGGATATGCTAGGCTCCAGTGTAAAGGATTGGACTCCTATAGAGTCATCTAATGATTGAGTTTTATGAAATCCTTTTCTTTTTTGTCATTTTGATATGTATATTACAAATAGCATTTACTTTCTGAAGTTTTTGTATGTAATGGACAGTAAATTGGATATAGCTAACAGTGTTAGGTTCAAACTTTATCAATTTTGGTTGGCCTATAACTCTTTAAGGTGGCCAAAAGACCTGGTTTCCCGCTGGCAGGTTGAGGCCATCCAGCATTATTCACTATAACTTGCTTTTCTATGCCAAAAATCACAAACTTGTAACTTGATTTTCTATGCCAAAAATCACAAATTTGATGAGCGTTTTTAGACATGGTTAAGCTTCACTCTTAAATAAGTCTTTTAAAATTAATAAAATTAATACAAGTAACCCAAAATTTTATGTAACATATTTTTGCAAGAAGAAAATGATATAAAGTTTAGCTACATAATTTTTTAAAATTAAAGAATGATTATTTTGGTAAGGTTAAAGATATCATATTTTAAAGATTTAATGATCTCAAACTTCCCTAAATATAAGTTACAATTAACAAAATGTAATATAAGTAACCCAAAATTTTATGTAAGTTAACATAATTTAATATAAGTTAACAATTCCTTTTTCCAAACAAAAATGATTCTTGACCTGAAGATAAAAATGTTAGATATTTTCATATTTTTTTGCAAACAAGAATTATCTCAAATTTCCTCAAAATATAAGTGATCCAATATTAATATAAGTAATTCAATTTTTCTCTCTTTATTTTTTTATTAGGTTTAAATTTTTTGGAGAATTAATAACTTCAGTTACCACTATTACACCACATATGAATTTTTCATAAATGTCACTAATGAGAGACTTGAACCATGCAATGGGAAACAAATTGTTCACCAACTACTCCAACTAACATTCTTTGGCATAAATAATTCAAAATTTTAAAATTAACCTAACCAATTAATTTTTGAAAATTAATAAAATGCAATGGGAAACAAATTGATCACCAAGCCACTACAATTAACATCCTTTGGCATAAATAATTCAAAATTTTAAAATTAACCAAACCAATTATTTTTTTAAAAGTAATATAAATAATTCAATTTTTTATGTAGATTTTTTTTCCTAAACAAAGATGATTTTTTGGGTGAGAATAGAAGTGTTAAATATTAGTTTTTCTTTTTCAAATACTAAAAACCATTAACTTTATGTAGATATTATTTTTCAAACAAGAATGATTATTTTGAAAATGGTAGATCTTACAAGATTAGTGTTGTTTTCTTTTTAATAAGAGTGTTTAAGTTTTATAGGGATTGAAGGTGTTTGAAGTCTTGGAACATGCATTAATAATGTTGTTTCATCAATGTGACAAGTTACTAAATACAATTATGAGGAAAAAACATGAGATTCAAGATATTCTTTTTACACGGTGAAATTTTGAAAATGGTGGATCTTTTAAAGATTAATTTTGTTTTTGTTTTGAATAAGAATGTTTAATTTTTTTAGGGGTTGAATGTTCTTGGTGTCTTGAAAGATGCTTTGATAATCCTTCATCAATGTATCAAGTTAGTAAATACAATTAGTAGGAAAAAAAAAGTGGGTTTCAAGTTACTTTTTTTACACAGTAAAATTTTGAAAATGGTGAATCTTTTAAAATTAGTTTTGATTTTCGTTTTTAATAAGAATGTTTAATTTTTTTAGGGATTGAAGGTGTTTGGAGACTTGGAACATGCATTAATAATCCTTCATTAATATAAAAATTTAGTATATACAATTGTTAGGAAAAAATATGGGTTTCAATTTTTATTTTTTACACAATAAAATTTTGAAAATGACCGATCTTTTAACATTAATTTTGTTTTTAATAAAAATGTTTAATTTTTATATGGATTGAAGGTGAGTCTTGGAACATGCATTAATAATCCTTCATCAATGTGACAAGTTAGTAATTACAATTATTGGGAAAAAACATGGGATGCAAGTTATTTTTTTTACACAATAAAATTTTGGGCATTGGGTAGTGAGCCTCTCTCTCAGCGCCAAGGCAAGAGTGACCAAGAGAAAGATGAGGTTGTTGGTACTAGGCCAACTCTCAATATAAACTCACTTAAGAGAAACAAAATTACTCTATACCAAAGCATCAACGTGTCAACTTAAAAGACAACTTGGCTATTCTTCCCAACCACCCAAGCTAAACTCAATTGACATGGTATTCAAGTTACTAAATGAAATTATTAGGAAAACACATACTATTCCAAGGATTAGTCACTCATGAATTAATTATTATTTTTCAATGTTGCAAGTTAGTAAATGTTACTAGGAAAAAGCATAGGATTCCACAATAAATGGTTCTCCCTCATACCATAACACACCTTAAAATATTTGTTCAATAGTAAGTACCAAAAATTTATTAGGACTCACGTTGATAAAACAAGGGTCCTTAACATATGTTCAATTTATAGTGAAAGTGTGGTATTGAATTTACAAGAAGTTTTTTAAGTCTCTCTAAAGGTGGGATAATGGAAATGTTTTGGATATAATTCAAGGGCGTTTCACAAATTTTTGTTTTAAAACTTTGGAACCACAAAATAATCAGTTTGAGGAGAGGATTTAAAACTAGTTTGGTTTATTTGAACTCCTTTGGTCTATTACTAATTTGATTTTATTTCAATTCTATATGTTTGGTGTTTGATTTACTTTAAATGTTTAGTCCCTTTGAGGTTGTGTGTATGGCCAAATCTCTCTCTTTTTCATACGGTGGTATCTTGTTAGATGCAACACTTAACAAGTTTTTGAGTTTTGGTACAAGAATTGGTTTTACAGTCTCTAGTTTTGGTGCTTTGTTACTGTAGAGGATATTGCCAATTTGCAATAGCATTTTTTCCCCTTATTAAGTTTCTTTATCTCAGAGTTTTTTTTTATTTCACTCTTTCATATTTTCCATCTATTTAAGGGTGATAGGTTGTGCTAAATTCTAGTTCAGTCCCAAATCCACCAAACAATGTTTTTCAAAAAATTGTTGTAAACTTACATATGAGTGACAATATCTTCTAATTAGTGCTTGATTCCCAATTTTGTTTTGGTATTTGTAAGAATAATTTTTTTTTTGTATTAGAAAGTTGTTTCAATAGCATAAAAATATAGAGATAGGCATTGGAATAAAGTAACTTTGTTTCACTCTTAAGTGAGTCTATATTGAGGGTTGGCCTAGTACCAACAACCTCACCTCTCTCTTGGTATCTATTGTCTTGGGGTTGAGAGGGAGGCTCATTACCCAATGCCAAAAAGTTTATTGTGTAAAAAAAGTAACTTGAATCCCATGTTTTCTCCCAATAATTGTATTTACTAACTTGTCACATTGATGAAGGATTATTAATGTATGTTATAAGGCTCCAAGAACCTTCAATCCCTATAAAAATTGAACATTTTTTTTAAAAATAAAAATAAAACTAATGTGAATAGATCTACAATTTTTTAATTTTTTTGTGTGTGAAAAAAGTAACTTGAATCCCATGTTTTTTCCTAATAATTGTATTAGCTAACTTGTCACATTGATAGAGTATTAATGCATGTTCCAAGACTCTAAGAACCTTCATTCAATCCCTATAAAAATTAAACATTATTATTAAAAGAAAAAAAACAAAACTAATCTTTAAAGATTCACCATTTTCAAAATTTTACTGAACTTGAAAGCCATGTTTTTTCCCTAATAATTGTATTTACTAACTTGTCACGTTGATAAAGGATATTCTTATTAAAAACAAAATCAAATCTAATCATAAAAAGATCCACCATTTTCAAAATTTTACTATGCAAAAAAAGTAAACTGAATCCCATGTTTTTTCTCAATAATTGTATTTACTAATTTGTCATATTGATGAAGGATTATTATTTCATGTCTAAGAATCCAATCACCTTCAATCCCTATAAAAATTAAACATTCTTATTAAAAACAAAAACAAAACTAATCTTAAAAAGATCCACCATTTTCAAAATTTTACTGTATAGAAAAAGTATCTTGAATCTCATGATTTTTCCTCATAATTGTATTTACTAACTTGTCACATTGATGAAACATTATTAATGCATTCTCCAAGGCTTCAAACAACTTCAATCTCTATAAAAATTAAACATTCTTATTAAAATGACAAACAAAACAAATCTTGAAAGATCTACCATTTTCAAAATAATCGTTCTCATTTGAAAAATAATATCTAATTAAAATTAATGGTTTTTAATATTTGAAAAACAAAACTAATCCTAAAAGATTTAACATTTCTATCCTCACCCAAATAATCATCTTTATTTAGGAAAAAAAAATCTGCATAAAAAATTGATTTGAATTATTTATATTAATTTTATTATCCAAAAAAACAATTGGTTAGTTAATTTTAAAATTTGAATCATTTGTGCCAAAAAGATGTTAGTTGGAGTTGTTTGGTGAACAATGTGTTTCTCTGTTGCATGGGTTCAAGTCTGTCATTAATGAAATTTATGAATGCTATAATAGTGGTACTAGTGGTAACTAAAGTTATTGGTTCTCCAAAAAAAATTATTTTGATTAAGAAAGAAAGAAAAATTGAATTAGTTGGAAAGTTTGAAATCATTCTTGTTTGAAAGGAATAGAAAAATATCTAACACTTTTAACTTCACTAAAAATTCATTTTTGTTTGAAAAACAAATCGTTAACTTATATTAAATTGTATTACTTTACATAAAATTTTGACTTACTTAAATTTACTATTCTAGTGAAATTTGAAATCATTAAATCTTAAAAAATAGTACTTTTAACCTAACAATAAATATTTTTTTTTTTTAATTTAAAAAATATTTAGCTAAGCTTTATATCAATTTTTAATTTTAAAAAATTATTTGGCCAAACTTTATATCATTTTAGTCTTCGAAAAAATGTTGCATACAATCTTGGATTGCTCTTATTAATTTTTGTTAATTTTAAAATTGAAACTTAACTATACCTAAAATTTTGATTCAAAAAATATTTTAATTTGAAAACGTTTAATTAATAAATTTATATTTTTCACTCTTAATATTGCAATAACATATTTTAATTTAAGACAAAGTACCAAAAAGCTCTGAAAAACATACGGCCCACATATTACTCGTCAGGGGTGGCCTTATATTTTTGTGGTATCTCCCCCAAATTTTGATCCAAAGCACATTGCAGAGTAGTTATTTTAAATGATTAAAAAATGTTTGCAGAATAATAATTTAATTAAATAATTAGAAAAAATAACAACTCCAATTGAATGTTCATAAATCAATTTTTTTTAAGTTCCGAATATAGATGGACTTTCTGATGTCCAGATTCTTGAAGCTTATGCGGCAAACCCTCTCGACCTTTATAAAAACTTTTCCGGCTTTAGAGAACTATAAGACTATTCAAAGACAAATGATATTCTCGTACCTGCAAACTGTGCCCATACCCTAATCACTAAAACGACCATTTACCGAACCATTTATCTCTGCCGTAGTCTATAACGCGACTCGACTTTTTAGAAATCCGGCAAACGAATTTTTTTTCTTTCTCGGTTGATGTGCTACGCACGGCGAGCCTTATTTCAGCGGCCATAGGGCCATTAATGCGGCCAGGCCGCTGATGCTCGCCGTTGGAATGCGGCCAGGCCGCTGATGCCCACCGTCAAATGATTTACACATTTAATTCGACGGCGGGCATCAGCGGCCTGGCCGCATTAATGGGCCTATGGCAGCTGAAATAAGGCTCGCCGCTACGGCCTCCAGACTATCCAGTCCCCATAGCATGTCATTCATGTATGGATACATCAATTTTAAATGGAATATAGGATAGTGATTTTTTTTAGTTTACTTTTTTTAAACCGCCATAGTTTATATATATATTTTGTAAGGTGGGCAACTTAAGGAATATGAATATATATATATATACACGAAGATGATGACGTACATTACAATTTAGATTGATTTATGTCTGGAATAAGTGACGTTAAGTTTATATTTATTGTATTTAAATTATGATAATTTATTTTTTATTTATAAATAAATTAAAATTATTAAATTTTTATCAAAATTTAAGATTTATTTTGTGTAAGAAATTTTTTTGGTGAAAATTATATGTAGGGATTTTTTCCAACGCTTTTTGAATTAGTTATTGTGGCTCATCATCAGGACAAGATCGA
This sequence comes from Pinus albicaulis, assembly GCA_034641835.2. NCBI lineage: Eukaryota > Viridiplantae > Streptophyta > Pinopsida > Pinales > Pinaceae > Pinus > Pinus albicaulis. The sequence continues at coordinate 1,179,014,617 of CM076582.1, read as the reverse complement.
AAATCACATGTAGGGATTTTTGCCGACTCTTTTCGAATCAACGATTGCGGCTCATCATCAGGACAAGATCTTGAAATTCCCTACATGTGATTTTCACCGAAAGAATTTCTTACTCATTTTATGAATCACAAAAGCAAAATTCCCAAGATTTATATTTTTATTAAAATTTTATATAAACTAACTAAATAACCATTACACTAAAATAATTAACTTTTTTTTAATATATATAAAATACTTGAATATAAATAAAATAAAATAATCAAATGAATATAAATATTTCTTCTTTATAAAATATTCACATATATTTTGATATATACATTGTATTTTTATTTAACAAATAAATAAAATGATTATTATAATTTATTTATATAAAATTTCAATGAATATTAAAACATTAATCCACTTTATAGAAACTTGCCAGGAATTTCAATATATAAACTTCTATACAACATAAATACGTGTTAGTGAAATAAAGAAATTAAAAACTGCATCTTTCCACAATATTTTTTATTTTTTAATTGTCTCTCAATAATATTATCTTTTTATTTATAAATAAATTAAAATTATTAATTTTTTTTCAAAATTTAAGATTTACATTTTTATTAAAATTTTATATAGAATAACTAAATAACCATTACACTACTTACAATAAATGAATATAAATACTTATTGTTTATAAAATATTCACATATATTTTGATATATACATTATATTTTTATTTATATTATAATTTATTTATATAAAATTTCAGTGACACTTAAAACATTAATCCACTTTATAGAAACTTGTCAAAATTTCAATATATAAACTTCTATACAACATAAATACGTGTTAGTGGAATAAAAAAATAAAAAACTTTATCTTTCCACAATCGTTTTTATTTTTTTTTATTTTTTTTTAATGTCTCCCAATAATATTATCCTGTAGATCATGTTATTAATAAAATTGCACGGAAGAAATGTAACAACAGCAGTGGGGTGGATCACCGTCACCTCCTTTGCCATTAACGTCAACGTCAACCTCAGGAGAAGCAGGTAATGCAGGGGAAGGTGGTTCACCATTCTCTAGTTATCCTTGTCATTGTTGTCCTGTGCAATGAGTAAGGTGAAGATGTATTGCGCTGATGGCACCCTGATTGACTTACGGTTATAATTATGACCATGCCAAAGACAATGATAACATAATAAAACTCTACCCAATAAAAACAGGAATAAATAAATTAAATTAACAATAAATAAAAATGATGTGAATTTTGTAAAATCAAATTTAATTTTTATTCAACATCGGAACTAGGAACTAATAGAAAGCAAAAGTAATATCTAATGCATTAGTGTTGCCTGTGGCCGGGTAATAATACATATAAGATCAGGGAACCAATAAATGGTAAGCTATAGAAAATTAAATGTGGTGGGGCAGTATATGTCTACAGTTAGATTTAAATTCATTTAAATCTAACAATGAACATATACTTCGTTAAATTTAAATTTGTGCTCCACTGCATTTAATTTCCTATAACTTAAAATTTATTGATTTCCATAATATTATATATAAAAAGTAAGTACTACAATCTCTAGAGATTCATTCATTTGATTTTGCTTATTGTTTCATCATTGTGTTGGTGTGAAATCACAATCCCTAGTTCACGAATTTCAGGCAATTCCTTAAATGGAATCAAAAAGTTATAAATTTGTATCAATGAAAAGCTTTTTTGCACAATTCCTTAAATGGAATAAAAAAATCATAAATCTTTACCAATGAAAAGCTTTTTCTTCCACTCCAGGTCACTAAAAAAAATCATAAATCTTTACCAATGAAAAGCTTTTTCTTCCACTCCAGGTCACTATAAAAGGATCATATGTTATGGGGAGCTTTATTTTTTTTTGCTATACGTTATTAAATGCCGTGAGACATATATTGGTTCACGGTTAGATTTAAACACGCCCCAAACACATTTAATAATGTATAGCCCAAAAAAATAAATTTTGCCATGTTATTTTCTTCGTTCTCATATTTTTTGGGTAAAAATTCATATATTCATATGACCAGCAATACTGTGCTCTACCATTTTTGGTAAAAATTCATGTGACAGGCATTATTATGCTCTGGTAAAAATTCATGTGACAAGAATTACTGTGCTCTACCATTTTCGATAAAAATTTGTCGCATTACGGCTGAGTTACTGGAACAAAAAATTGATATTGAATTGACTTGCTTGAAGTGATTGGATTCACCGAAGCAAGGCCAAGCATGTGTCACTGGATGTTCTATAAACATATTTTTGCTCATTTATTTTTTCCAGGCCTTTATTTTTTTTTAATTTTAAGCAAATTACTGCGAAGATTTTAAATAACTTTGAGTTTTACGTACTACAAACTCTGGAGATTCATTCAATGAATTTTGCAATTACAATCCATAGTTCATGAATTTTCACGCAAGTCCTTAAATGGAATCAGAAAGTCATAAATCTTTACCAATGAAAAACCTTTTATTGGACTCCACGTCACCATTAAAGGATCATATGTTATTCTCTTCATTCTGGTATTTCTTGTGACGAGCATTACTATGCTCTACTATATCATTTCTAGTAAAAATTCATGTGACAAGCATCACTGTGCTCTACCATACCATTTCTAGTAAAAATTCATGTGACGAGCATTACTGTGCTCCACCATTTCTGGTAAAAATTTGTCCCATTATGGCTAAGATACTGCAACAAAAAACTGATATTGATTGACTTGATTGAAGTGATTTGATTCACCAAAGTGAGGCCAAGCATGTGTCGCGGGATTGTCACGGGATGGGATTGTCACAAGATGAGATGTTCTGTAAACATATTTTTACTCATTTATTTTATGGTTTAGTCTAAATTAGAGAGGAAATAGACTATTTAAGTTGTTCAATATGTATGTAGAATTCTAATGTTCTAAGGGTTTTTCGGAGAGCTAAATATTTGTGCATTCAAAAAGTATTTTAAAAAACAAGAAATTACAATCAAAATTGTATCACATGAAAAAAAAAACTACTTACACTTTTTTTTAGTTATAGCCTATCTGTTATATATTTTGGAGTTTTTTCGGGTATATTTTCTATTTGAATTTGCTTAAAATGCAGGAGAGATTTGCTGGAATCACAAGTTTGATTTGTGAACCCTTTACAATTAGAGTGCCCCATGGATTTTTAAGGGCACTCAATCCTTATATGCAATCAAAAATACATTTTAAACAAAAAAAAATCATGATTAGCCAAACATTATTTAGCAGAATTCCAGTCAAAAGCTCTAAAACATATAATTATTAGACAACACCTTTTTTATATAGCAACTTCAACATTCCAATGGAATAATAAGCCACAACTTGGAAATTCAAGTAATATTTTTTGCACCTATGCCTAGTATTTAAAATTTTCAATTCTTCCTTTTCTAGGGGGCCAATAAGAAACAAACACCCTATATACAAATGTCCAATAAATAATCACAAAGTATTCATAATAGAACTCCCTTTGATCGTTGGTTTGGAAAATAAAATAAAGCTCATCTATTTCATAGTTCTAATGCCTCTACAATGTTCCTTAGATAAATGAAATTTATTTGCCCTCCAAATAGGAGATCGAGTTAGGTTTCACCTTAATAAAGAAAGGTTACATAGACTAGGGAATAAAATTAAAGCCCGTGAGAATGGAACCTTTTGAAATATTGGAGAAGGTAGGAAATAATGTTTACAAACTTAGGCATCCACCTTATATGTGCTTCTACTTAATAGTAAATTAAGAGAACCTAAAACTATATGAACCATCCATGCTCAATGAGGAAGAAGAGGGCCAATCTTTACCATTGATTAAAGATTTGGCACCAAATTAGGTAGAATTACTAGAGGATGCAATTCTACAAAAGAATATTAGAATGACCTAAATCAGCCAACAAGAAATTTTATAGGATGGATTCAAGGTCACCTATCAACAAAAGTCAAAATGGTACTCTAACGAGGAAACTAAACTAAAGTTTGTGGAGAGTAAAGGCCTCCGAAATGAGGAGGGATGATCCAAAATGTATTTACACAAGTACCTTGTGAGTTTAATGGTTTTCTAAAAGGGGGATACCAACATTTGGGATATTACCAACTTCTAGCACATTCTCAAGCCCCTAAACATCTTTTCAAGGGCATGATGTCATATGATAGTTGTGATAGCATTTCCTCATCCAATTTTGAAATAATTCTTCTCATTAACTCCTCCCATCTCGTTATAATGAATGTAAAACAATATTCATATGCAATTAATTATGGCTCTAGCAATGCAATGGTCCACAATTTTCTTCCACATCCATTTAGTGCCACCATTGTTGGGTGTGGAGCCTGATTTTCATCTTGATTCAGAGATCCTTTTTTCAATCGGATGTATACCCCAGGAAAACTGTACACCCCTGCTGTAGGGGGGACTTGTCCGCCCCGCAAGGTCCGGGGGTGGGGCTACTCCCCCCGACTGAGGGGTTCATGGGCCAGCGGTCTCCCGATGAGGGTTTTGGGGGCAGCACCCCCGAAGCTAAAAACATATGTAAAATTTCCTTATAAAAGTATAGTAATTTCTAGTCAATCTGGGCCATTCATTAGGCAGATGATCTGATAGTAGAAGTTATGTTTAGTTTAGTGTTTTTTGCCCTAGAAGGCAACCCCTCGCTTTGTATGAGGGCATTGTATTGTAGGTGTATTCTCAGAGTGAGAAACAGATAGGGAGACTGTGAGAGAGAATTGAGGATATTACAACGGATCTGATGTAGGTTGTGTCTCTTCATTTTGCTGGATAATAGAAAGGAAGGACTGGATGTTCGAGGTGGACGTAGCCCAAACTAGGTGAACCACGTAAATCTGTGTCTCTCTGGTTTTATGTGCTTTGTGTGCTTGTGGTTTCTGCATACTTTATGTGTTGCATTGCTTTGTAATATATAATTTTCTAACAACCATAACTCAAAAATGTGGAGTTAGTAACATGGGGGATCCCACCAGAAACTTATAAAAGAATCATGGAGGTTTTGAAATCAATTCTCATACTTAAACATAACCCTAAATATTATTATCAAAACCTAATAGAATAAGGAAAATGTTTTTTACATTTTCACAAGCCACTAGTTCTTCCATAGTATGAGAAAGAGTGTGGAGGAGGTGCTAACATCTCAAAGACATATAAGAATATTGTATAGGGGTATAAAAGACCATAGTTTCTCATAAGTTCATAGATATAGGAAGTTAGAACTCACCCTAGTCTTTCTTTTTATGTTGGTTTTCTCATGTGGGTTTTTATGGTAAATACTTATGCTCCATTATGTATGACTTCCTATTGTGGTATATTTCATATGTAATTCTTTTTGAAGAATGCAAATTATCTTTTTAAATTGTTAAAAGTACAAAAAGATGGTGACACAATTGAGTATAAAGTCATTGTAATCATTTTAAGTTCAAATCTATTGTAGTGAATTGGTCATTAAAACATTCAATATGGTTTATACCCCAATCCTAACAAAATAACTTAAAAAATTTACCATTATCAGATCTTTCTTTATGCATTAAGAGACACGAGAAATTGAATTTTTATCCTTCCACACAGAATTTCTCTCTCTTAATATAACACATACAACAACTCTCTCTCTCTCTCTCTCTCTCTCTCTATATATATATATATATATATATATATATATATAATTGATGTAAATTTGAATCAGCGTCTAAACAAGTACAAATACATATAAAAAAATTATGCTTAAATTTAAATATTTTAAAATACATGGAAATTATATATACTAGAGTATGTTACCTATCCAATAAAATAATTGTAACAAAAAGGAGAAAGAAAGCTAGCCGACGCTGAGCCAAACACAGCACTGCTCATGACCTACAGCTCGCATGGCTACCCCGGAGTTGGATTCGGGGCCGCCTTCATCCTCTGCTACAGCTGCAACTTCGAACAGTCAACAGCCATATGAGGAATCAGTTGCTTTCACTTCCTTAATCAGCTCTCTGGGACCCTAACGAACCAAACCAGCAGCCACAAAATTTGTAAAAAAACTGGAATCCATACCAGAAATATCTCTACCTCCATCTGTGCCAAGGAAAGCCGCGATCTCTCTTGCAGAAAAAGGACTAGTGGGTCAATTCACAGGACTGTGGCCTTCACCCAAAATAGTGTACAAATGGGTGGAGAGGAACTGGATCTAGTTTACATAAGGAAAAATCACCATACAATTTTGCGGCAAGGGATACTACACATTTCATTTCGACACCAAAAGTGACAAAGATCTCATATTCTGAAGCGGGTCTTACTTTATGGATACAAGGGGCTTGTACCTTAACCGATGGACTTTGGTATTTCATCCAGAATTGGATGTTCCCAACGTTGTACCTGTATGGGTCATATTGTCGCACCTCCCTCTCCACTGCTAGAGCAATGACTCGGTTCGTGCAATAGGAAACAGAGTGGGCAAATACATCGACAGAAGTGAACCCAAAGACAACATGCAGGCATGCGCAAGAATCTGTGTTGAGGTGGATCGAGGAAAGGGCCTCCCAAAAGCTGTCAAGATTAAGGTGGACAGCTGGATCCACATTCAACAGCTGGAATACAAGAAAATCCCCTTCAAATGTAAGGTATGTCATGAATACGGTCATTTCGCCAATAGATGTATTAAAAGAGAAGAACCTAAAAAAAATACAGAAGAAACCTCAGATCCAAAATGGGAACAAGTAAAAAACAAGAATACCGCTTCAAAACTTGTTTCTAGCCCTCATCCCCCTCCACCGCCAGGATCTCCTCCCCCTTCTCAAACAAACTCCCTTTTGGGGACAAACCTTTTTGACATCCTCTCATCTGCCCTCATTCTATCAGATCCGATCTATACTTCCTCCCCTAAACCCTCTCTCCTCACATCCCCCATCCCTACCCCCCCAGGCTCCCCTCATCAGGTGGACAACCCCCTCCCTCAAAACTTGGACCGAATCCTAACAAGAAACCAAACTAAAGAAACCCCTCAAAACACCGAGAACACAAAGAAATTTGGAAGGAGATAAAATAAAGAAATAAGGGATGAAGAAGCAGCCAAAGATATCTCATTGGGAACACAATAGGGGCTGGAGAATTTTCTAGAAAAAGGACCAAAGAATAAAGAAAAAGTACAGCAAGAAAACAAAGGGAGGGGTCCTATAGCTGCTCATAATAGTAAATAATGATAGTCGTCTCTTGGAATTATAAAGGGTTGGGTCACCCCTCCAAAATTAACTTTTTAAAAGACCTGATTAAAAGTGAAAAACCTGACATCCTCTTAATTCAAGAGACAAAGCTAAGCAGTCAAGAAATTGACACGATAATACAAAAATCTAGAATTTATGAAGGACAAGAAATATATGCTACTGGAGCTTCAGGAGGGATAAGCATTATATGGAAGAAAGGGAAATGGAAACTACATCAACACACAAAAAAAGAACAATGGATAAACACTAAATTGGATAATGTTGAAACTGGTGGGAAAGCCAGCATCTACAACATATACTCCCCCAATCACTATAAGGATACGGAAAAATGATGGCAAACCTTAAAATAAAACATTGGGGATGACCATGAAGATAACCTTATTGTTGGGGGAGACCTAAATCTAATTCTCAAAGCTGAAGAAAAAAGAGGAGGGAATTTCTTGCCGGATCCAAGCAGAGAAACTCTAGAAGAGATAATGGAACAAAGCAACCTTCTTGAAATTCCCCCAAAAAACGGGAAATACACCTGGGACAATAGAAGAATAGGCAAGGAAAACATCAAGGAAAGGTTAGATCGGATCCTCATTCGTGATAAGATGATAGTCAACTATAGTAGAGCGACCTCCAGAATTATCCCCTCAGCATCATCAGATCATAAACCTGTACTAATGGAGCTACGCATGGCTGACAATTATGGACTTTTTCCTTTTAGATATAACCAGCTTTGGGGCAGCAATGAAGAGGCACAAAAATAAGTGGAAAATGTATGGGGAAAAAACATTAGTGGATCTCCCACTTACATATGGGAAACAAAAATAAAAGCAACAAAAGTAAGCCTGAAAGATTGGGCAAAAAACAGATATAAAGAACCACATAAAGAGAAAGAGGACCTAAGAAATGAGCTACAAAAAATTCAAGAGGAATTGGAAAGTAGTGACAGCACCATAGAAAAGCAAGCACGAGAAAAAGAAGTACAATGGAAAATCTACAGAAACAACAAACAAGAAGAAGAAACTTGGAGACAGATATGGATGCAAGCTAGAGACAAGAACACCTCCTTCTTCCACAATTCAACAAAAACTAGAACGATAAAGAACAATATTGAGAAAATTACAGGAGGAGAGGGACAATAGTTAAAAGGACAAGAAGAAATAAAAAATGAGGCCTTTAAACATTTCAAAAATCTCCTCACAGCTCTAGATAGCCAGGCAAACTCTGAAGAGTTTCTGAGACATATCCCAAGAATTATTGACAATAGCCGCAATAGCTCTCTCATTAAGGAAGTGACGAAAGAAGAAGTAAAGGAAGCTATCTGGGCCTTGTAACCGGACAAGGCATCGGGACCAGATGGTTTTCCCATAGCTTTCTACAAAACCTTTTGGCATATCATCAAAAAGGATCTGCTAAAAATGATAAGATATGTAATGAGAAAAAGAAAGATTTGAGGGTACACCAACTCAACCTTTTTGGCCTTAATACCCAAAGATCCTCGACCATCTACTCTCAACCGCTTCAGGCCCATATCCCTTTGTAACAATTCATACAAAATTATCTCCAAAATTATAGCTAGCAGGCTGAAAACCCTTCTTCCCTCCCTAATCATTGAAAACCAAGGAGGATTTGTTCCCAGTAGGCAGATCGTGGACAACATCATCTTAGTTCAAGAATCCATTCACACTAGCCTCACCAATAATGAAAAAGGCTTTGTGCTAAAAATGGACATGGAAAATGCCTTTGACAGAGTTAACCTTTCCTTTCTTGTTGATGTTCTAAAAACCTTTGGCTTCTCAGATGAATTTGTGGAATTAATACAAGCATGCACAGTGGGCCCTTGGATAGCTCCCCTCATTAATGGCAGGCCATGCAATTTCTTTCAAAGCTCAAGGGGACTAAGACAGGGATGCCCCCTGTCTCCCTTCCTCTATATCATAATGACAAACTCTCTAAGAATAAATCTGGAACATTGCAGAAGAAAATCCACTTTAATAGGCCTCTCTATAAGCAGAGGAACCAAAAGAATAAACCATTCTCTGTTTGTTGATGACACTCTTCTCTTGGGTGGAGCCTCCTGTATAGTGGCAAGGAGATTCAAATCTATCTTGGACAGTTTCATGGAGGTCTCTGAAGGCATGGTCAACAATGGAAAAAGTTGTTTATACAACTGGAACACTCCAATAAGGACCTTGCAGAAAATGTCACAATTTCTGAATATCCCTTTCCAAAATAGCTGGGACTCAATACCTGGGGCTGCTAATAAGAAAGAAAAATATGAAGACTGAAATATGAAGCAAATTTGCAAAAAAAATGAAAGTGAAAATCAAAGCTTGGGGAATGCTTTGGTTAAACCAAGCAGGTAGAATTACGCTCATAAATTCCATATTGGCAGCTCTGCCTTTATACCAATTTGCACTTATTTTGGCTCCTGCAAGCATCCACAAACAAAGAGAACTTATAATCAAAAGCTTTCTCTGGAAGGGAGGGAAAAGGGAAAGAAAAAAATTTAGTCTGATAAATTGGAAACAGGTAACAACCTCATACAAACTTAGGGGTCTCTCCATAAAACTCCCAGGACTAATGAACATAGCACTGTGGAGTAAAATAACTTGGAGCTTCCTAACAGGGGAAAAGTCATGGTGGAAAGATGCCCTTGAAGCTAAATATCTCAATGGTCCAAGAACCTCGATTCTAGACAAGACCCCTCCAACAAGGCCATGCACCTAGATATGGAAAGCAATCACCAATGCAACTCAACTTATCAAAGATCATATCACAATGAGACCGAGAAATGGGGAACAAACGAACATCCGGAAAGATAGCATAATGGGACACCCACCTCTGGGAAATAACCCAAGTACAAAAGAATTAAAAGAATGGATGACAAGGGAAGGTCTTCACAAATTGAACGATATTTCCATCTGGGAGATGGATGGATACTGGAAGCAATGGGCCAAACCAAATCTTCTGCAAGACCTTACAGGCCAATGGAACCAATTGACAACTCTCTTAGCAGGAGCAGCCCCGATAGACAAAAATAAGAAGGATGTCTATATATATGAGCCAACAGGAGGAGATTATACTGTCAAAACAGGGTACCAAAAAATTCATGATAATAAAAACCAACAAGATTGGCAATACTGGAGATTAGCATGGAAGGTTGAATCCCTCCCCAAAATAAAAAAAAAATTGTGGACTTTACTTCACAACAAATATCTAACTGCAGAGAATCTAAAGAGAAGAGGAATAAGTGGCCCGTCTCAATGTCCACTATGTAGAAAGGGGGAAGAAACAATCCAACACTTATTTCGAGAGCGCTCCTTCTCAAGAAAATGTTGGGAGGCAATGGTGATACCCATAGCAGCAAATATAAATTACAACCTCCCTATAAACCATTTCATTAGTAGGTGGAAGAGCAGTTACCCACACTCCTTCAAAAATAAACAAACAATGCAGAGAATATGGAACAACCTACCCTCATTCCTCTGTTGGCAACTATGGCTAGCTATAAATGGGGTAGTATTCAAAGACAAAACCCCAACAGTAAGCAAAATCACAACAAAAGCATGGGGACTGATCGTGGAATTTCTCATAGCAAAAGGGGTCAAAGGAATCAATCTGAGCCAACTTCAAGAAGAAGAAAGGAATTGGATTAGTTTTGCAGCAAGAAAGATCGAACAAGTCCCTCGAATGAAAAATGCAAAGAGGCATCAAAATTGGAAAATAAGGAAAACTGAAGAAGAATTTCAAATTTGGGCAAACACTCTAAATAAATCATGTCTCTTTTTTGATGGAGCATCAAAAGATAACCCAGGCAAAGCAGGAACTGGAGGAATAATATTTCTACAACATTAATCCATGCAAATATCTTACAACTGGGGTCTAGGCCAGATGACGAACAACAAAGCATAGGCCTATAGGCTTTTGTTAGGCCTCAAAATTCTAAAATAAAAAAAATCAAAATAAAAAAAGTCATCATCTTTGGGGACTCAGCTATCATTATCAAGGCAATGGCAAATAATTCTCTCCCAAAAAATGCAGGCTTAAATCAAATTCTGAGCTAAGCACAAAAAATATCAAGTCATATTGGCAACATAGAGTATTTTCACATTTTGAGGAAAAGCAATAAGCTGGCAGATGAGCAAGCAAATAAAGGAGTCCAACAAAATGCTGGACAAGCACAAATTGGTGAAATTACAACAAAAGTTCCTATCCCTTGATCAAACCTCCCTCATCCATGATGGATAGAAATCAAGCCACTTCAAATCAGAAATCCCATGATATCACCAAGATCCTTCTTGGATTAGCAACCAACCAATATGTCAAAACTGGAATAATACCCAATCTCTGCAATATTCTCAAAATCTCTGAAAACAGTACTCCAAAATCTCATGGAATCCAGCCTCTTGTGAACTCTCAGCACCCTTCCTCTCACCTGTGCAATAATAAATTTTGAATTGGCCATCCAACATTTCATCTCTCCCTCACAATTTTGTTTATGCATGAGAAACCTGCTTTCCTTTCTGCATTTTCCCTTGTCTCTCCTTGGCTTTTCCTAAGCTTTTTCTGGTCCTCCCATGCGCACAGTCTCTCCCTTATCTCTCCAGTCCATCTCTTTCCTGCTTTAAACCCAGCTTTTATTACCAATTCCCTGTCAGCATGCTATCAAGCCTCCTCGCTTTCCTCCTTTGCAAGCTGGAAGCTCCTCGCACCGCTGGCAGCACCGTCTTCACACTACAACCTGCAATATCATAAATCCATGTTAAATAAGAGGATTGTTTTTAACTCAAATATAAAATCAGACAGATTAAGAGCAGTGCAACAGTGGGTTTCTTCAACGGAAGAGGGAGAAAACACTACACGCAGCATCAACAATGAAAATACACAGATGGATCCTTTGGAGAATAAAGCACACCCTTGTGCATTCTGAAAATCTCACCAAATTGTAATAGAAAATCTCAAGAATCAGATCCTGCAAGATAAAGAAAAATCCAAAGCAGAAATGGCATATATGAGATCACAATGGAAGACATACAACGAAGAAATAATAACATTAAAGAACAGCTACAACCATATGAAGGAATCACTGAACTTTGTCAAAGAAGAAATGATAAAAAATTCGGAGCAAGGCTCTACATCAATGGACCAAGGAAGTAGGCAATGAGGAAGCGAGAATACTGTCAATAAATAGCTCATCAAAAGCTCTGGTCACCCATGGATCTAGCTCTAAAGTACAGCAGTAAACATAGTTTATAATGAAAGTCAAGTGTATTTTGTTATTATTTCAATTTGTCAAACAATATAGTTTCAATGTAACCATTTCCAGCTCTAAAAGAAGGATTTAAAAATGGAAATCAAGCAGCACATCTCATGAAATAGCCCCCAAGCAGATCTCCCTCTACACCCAACTTGGGAAATTTTGTAATGGAGAAGATTTTCTCCTCTCCTACTTTTTAGAAATATAATACAACCGATCTTGTTCGAAAAAAAAGAATATGTTACCTATCAAGAGGGGTCAAATGGTTCTAAATTAAAAATAAAGCTATCTATCCATCCTTATCACTTTCTCCCCACCTTCCCAAAACCCTTGGTTAAAGTAATTTTTATTACCTTTTCTTAAAAAACAATTTGAAATGAAATATTAATTCATCTAAGGAACCCTTATTCATGAATTATTATTTATAGATGTTGCTTCAATCCTAGTTCAATAGTCTTTCCAACCTTTCAAAGTGACATAAAATTTTAGTGTCTTGATTCCTCCATATAGTTCCATGACTTGTTGCATAGTATTATTTAGGTTAAGGTTTACTCTTACTAAATAGCATAATTGGCTAGAACCAGCTAAGAATTGATGTCTCATAAGCCCTCAAAAATTATTGGTTTGAAATTTTGGTTTCACAATAAGCATTGTGATTCATACATTCAACTTCCTTTGACTTGAATTACAACATGTCATTCTCATTGTCGATGATAGAAAAATGACAAAATATTTTTTAGAGTTGATTTATCTTTGTTAATTTTGTTAGCCTGGGAAAAGACACTACGTTCAATCATCATATATTCATATTATATTTTAATAAAAGTTTCTAACAGTAAATTATCAAAAGCTAATACAACATGAAAAGAAGAAAAAGAACATTCTAAACTATCGCATTGGCTTTGGTGTTCATAGAATAATTTCCTCATTCATCTATGATCTTATGAAATGTAAGAATTTAAGAAAACTTTTTCATAATTCGCCTTCCAAGAAAATGAATTGATTATAGTAGATGGTTTTTAATTTTTTTCACGTATGTTTCCAATGCTAATACCATATCCTTCCTTATATAAAAAAAAATTTTCATATATTAGAAGACAAAAATCTAAAAACACATTTTCATGATTTTCCTTCCATATAAGTTAAGAATGTTAAAAAATGCATTGAATATGTTGAAATTCTATGGAAAGAGTCATAGAATATAGTTTTGTGCCTAATAATTATTTCCTAATGATTTTCAAACAATATTTTTTATGCCACTACTCTCATTGAATAATTATACTTAAAATATCAATAGTAAGTGCAGCGGAAACAAAAAAGATCGTATAAAGACAACCATGCACAATAGCCACAACTTTTTTCACCTTGGAAACCCAACCTAGGGAGAAAACCCAACAATATTTTCTTAAGGAGAAATTGATTTTTCAACAAGGTTTACAAATCAACAATTTATTTAGAAATTTGTGCCAATATACAAGGTAAAATACCAGTCAAACTTGGTCAAAAAATTGTTGGTCAAACCAGTCAAAAAATCATAAGCCAGTGGTGGTCAACACTATTATAAAATGGCTAATTAGTTACTAAAAAAACGACTAAAATTTGCATATAAACGACTATTTTTCGGTCGGTGACCAATAGTAACTAATTTACAGTATCTTATAATGCAACCAACTTTTGGTTGTTTTTAGCGTAGTCATTAATTGGTTATCTCAATTTTGTTGTCTAGTTGTATATTTGGTCATTAATTTAGTTATTGATTCAGTGATTAATTTATTCATTGATTTGATCATTAATTTAGTCATTGATTTGGTCATTAATTTGGTCATTAATTTAGTCATTGATTTAATCTTTGTTTTGGTCATTAATTGTCACAATTAATGACCAAATATATTACTATATGATCACCTGAGAAAACCAATTAATGACCAAATAAATATGACCAAAATGTTGGTTGTGTTATAAGATAATGTAAATTAGCTACTAATAGTCATATATATGCAAATTTTAGTCATCGTTTGAAACCAATTGATGACTGAAGAAATATGACTAAATTTTAGTCGTGTTATAAGATACTGTAAATTAGCTACTAATAGTCGTATTTATGCAAATTTAGTTGTCATTTGTAGTAATAAAATTATCATTTGCAGTAGTCATTTATTTATTATATAAACGACTAATTTAGTAGTTTATATTCATTTCATTTACTTTTATTAATAATCATTATAAATGACTAATTTAGTCATATAATCGTTTTATTTGTGTTCATCATTAATCAATATAAACTATTAATTTAGTAGTTTTAAATTGATTTTGTGTTCATTATTAATCAACATAAATTAATTTGTATGATTTTAAAAATGTCATACAATGTGCATGTTCATCTAATATGAAAACACAAAGTCGCATATTTTAATTACAATACTAAACAATATCAAGTACAACTATAAAAAATTTCAACCACGTAAATTATATTATATGAAATGTTAAAGTATTACAATATGATTTTCCAACTTAATATTGGTTGGACTAATTTACACATGAAATGATGTTTCATCACTTCAAACATTATCGTTGTGCTTTCAAGGCATTGCAAGTGAATTCACCAACTTTGAAGACTTGACCATCAGTATTTATATGTGTGTCTTATGTGGGATATTGGCTCTAAGAGTATCACCAAACCATATCTCCTCTATCTCTTTTTGCATTTGTCGCTCCAATGTTATTTCTCCCCTCTTTTTTCAATTCATGCTTCTTACCATCAATACTGAGTTCATTCTCTGAAAGCCAAAGAAGATACAATGCAGAGTGTAAAACATGAAAGACAATGAACACTAAAATATAAACTAAATTAGACTATAAATAATTTATACAACATATACCTCAACATCAGCAGTGTCAAAGCCATTTTTCTCCATACAAGTAAGAAAATCGAACAAATTATATTCATTGGGGCGATAATTGCCACTTTAATGTGGCCAGATAACCTGTATAAACAAAGAAAATAAAATATCACCATATATAGAAAAGAACACCTTGGTGACTTAGTATTCGACTTTCAAGGAAAGGTTAGGAACAATTATGTCAACTAAGTTATATGCTAAAAAGCTCAAGCCATAGATAACTTGTGAAAACAAATAATTTGAGGTGTGATGTTTAATCCATGTCGTTTTATTCACAACAACATTTCATTTTCTAACACATGAACTTAGTCAAGTATATAAACAACATGTACTCAAATAACAACATGAAAGTAGCTTTTTCTGATAGTCATGAAAATATTTTAACACAAATTAGCTATAAGGATTCCAATAAATATAGTGTAATACTAATTTCATCTTCAAGCTTTGGTTGTTGTTTAAATGGACATGGTACTAAGTATTTCCAATTTCAAAGTTAAAAGACAAAAGAAAATCAAAATAAACGTCCAAAATACAATAAAACAACGAAGAGAGGATACCATGGAATGGAAATTTCAATTATAAAAATTTGTTTACCTGTCCACCGATGTCATGTCTGGCATTCCTAAAGCATTTGCTTGCCCAAAATAACCATGAAGTGAAATAATCGCAACATTAAAAACCATAGGAATTCTTACTAGAAACATTTCCAAAGTCGATGGCTTAGGTGTATAAGCGATCTTTAACAGTGAATGAACCATATCCAAGACATGATATGCATCGTCTCTCCATCCTTTTTCCAATCACATTTCTTGTAACCTACCCACCGCAGAGTCAAGTAACAATCAAACAAAGACATTGACATTTGTTTTTATCTTTTATATCTATAAAATTTGAATCTGATTTGTTTCATGAACATCTTAATTCATATTTAAAGCCTTCCTGACATATGAGAAAGTATCAATCAAATAGGACATCAGAAAAATCGACCTCAATGACGTCCTCAAACAATTTCTACAATATCAATATATTTCTTGTGGTGATATCTTGGGTAGAAAAAAGAACACATCTACAAAAGAAAATTCATATATTGCTTATGGTCAAACTTTGTATATGGTGTATTCTTAAGCAGTTTTTTAAGATGTTCCTCCACCTTTACCAAAGTGAATTGTAGCTTGGTTAAACTATGTATCCTTTCATTGAGCATCAATTTCTGCAAGATAAATGTCACACATTATTATTTCCCATTTCTCAACATGCTACATATGATAAATTGAAAGTCACATAAAACCAAGAGCAAACCCTATTCTAACCAAAACAAACAAACAAACAATGTCTATAATAAAACTTCATTATAATATTAGAAAATGAAAAGGGAGTGGGCCATTTTTGTTGTTTGACTTTGCCTATTTTTGTTATGAAAGTGCTTGAGCTTCAAGAACCAACAAATGTGAGGGAAGTCGTAAATGTGAAAAAAAAATGGTGACTTAATTTGTAGACTTCTTCAAAATGATGTGAATGATGCCATTTTCGAATGTGGTAAATATCATAATAAGAAATGGCATGTATTCTAATAAATTACATTGCAATGACTACCATGGGCCTCCACAGGCTATAGGTCCTCAGTAGGTTAATCTTGATGATGAAAGAGAGATGGCAACAATCAGTATGGGTGGTCCTAGTTTGTATGGTGGATATCTTCAAACCAAGGTCGTCATCTCAATGAACCTAGGTTCTGACATGGTAAACATGGATCTAGTCTTCACCCCATTTCATTCCATCATACTTTGTCAAGACTCAAGAGGGCATCATGGTCCTTTAGCTTATAATATGGTTTATTTTGAGGTTATAAATAAAGCTTATCCAAATCAAATGGATTTTTGGGCACCAAGAGATATGGATAATTTAAATGATAACAATTATATGTTTTTTTTTTCCCAAGATTCAAATGTAGGGATACATTTTGTGGATTTTACTAATAAATAGAATGAGAGAAATAATCCATGATGAGAATCTACTACTCATTGTGATTAGGGAAATACATGGAGATAATAAGACTATTTAGGTTCAAATCAAAGATGGTGTTGATTCTTGTAGCTCCTCAGTTGTTGGTATTTCTTAAGGTAGGAATTTCAGTTCTTCAAGGGTGGGGTCCTTCAGCATAATTGCATCTACCTTGGTCATATCACCCAAAAGCAAAACATAATCAAGAAAGAGTAAATATGTCAAGTTTAGGGAAAATCCTATTTGTATAGTTGCCGAGCTTATAGTTCTTTTTTACTATGTTATAACTCTGTTGAGACCACCTACTCTACAGTGAAAAATGGAAGAGGATCCATTAGCCATACCTACCAATGGTCTCCTGTAGGCATGATAGAAGAATAGATTGAGCCATTAATTAGAATTGCACATATATTGAGGAAAGACAATTCATTATCTAGTTAACCAATTGCACATTGAACCCTATATGGATGAGTAGCCCTAAATAAAGCCAGTTTTCTCTATCATATGCCTTGGAAAGACAAACTAACATTGCTTGTAATTTTTTTGGTTTCATGTTATAAATTCCTTCTCAGGCAACTCCTATTTTGTGATGGATTTGTTTCCCAGGAAGTATGAAAAATTGTTCTAATGACATGGAATCAATTTAGTGAATTTTGACCCTACATGATCAAGGAACTCAAGGGCCTTGGTCACATCAACAATAGCATCATCCAATGAAAATAGTACAATCTCCAACCTAGAAACATCAAAATTATATATAGTTATAGTTCATAATTTCAAATGACCATAGATTGTAGTAGTCCTTAAATAAATTCAAACTTGAATAAGAAAAAACACAAAATTTCACATTACCCTTCAGTAAGATGTCCTTGATTTAGCAAGAAAGGCTCATACTTGCAAAAATGTGTAAGTAGATTCCCCAGAAGATCAATTTCAACATCTTTCCAGAAAAAAAGAATATAATATCCAAAGCGAAACCATAGTTGAATGGAACAATGGTGCTTTAAGGTCATCTACACAAAAAGTTGCCTCCTTCAAATCTCTCACACTGGATGGTATGTCATGCAAAATTAAGAAAAAGTCAGGGAAACTTGTCGAATTATCTAAAAGACATAATGAAAATGCATAGAAGCTTTGTAAAGGAATGCACCTGTAATATTCTTTGATTTCCATTTCATCCTTTTACCTAATTTGAACCTCAAAGAGTTGTGAACTCAAAGTTCTTTGAGAAGAATGTTCTTACAGTTGAAATTCATCATTTGTAGTCTTCCCACATCTATCACCTTATGAGTATGAATTCTTAAACTCTCTTATGTCATTATCCAAAAAATTTCTTTCCTAGACACGTTATTTTGCAAATAAAGGATTTCATGCAGCATAAGTCCTTGTCAAAATTTCATCTCTCATACCAACTGGCATCCGATCAGAACTACAACCTGAAATCGGACCTGCAGTTGTTTGTCTATTACTCATGATGTGAATGGTGGAATATCTGCTAGAGCACTCTGAGCATATGGAAGAGGTTGAGCCCTCCCTCTTATTCCCTTGCCAATACCTCCCTTAGGACCAAGAGTCAAGTGGCCATCATCAGAAGCTTTGAGTGTTGAACGGCTTTGCATAGACTGATTTTCAAATTGAGCCCTATCCAAAATTCGAGCATCTTGACTGGTGAATCCACAGTTACGTGATCCCATATGGGGTTGTGGCCCTTTAATCCCACCCATATGTGGAAGTGAACCCATCTGTTCACGTGCCATGTAAGTTGGCATCACAGATCCTCTCCCACCATGAATAAGTGGTGTCACAAGTCTCCGACCTGAATGTCCCATATTGGTACCTCGAGAGCGGCCTCCCTGTCCATGCAGTTCTTGCACAACATCCCGATGCACTTCCTCTATTTTCTTGGGGCCCTCAACTTTCTTCCTTTGTTTCCATCCATTCCTCCTCGGATCAATCAGATCCTTCAAAATGAACCTAAGCCTAGAGGGAAGCCCTTAGTTATTGGAAATTTTTGTCATCTTATCAAAGTAAGCATCAATATGTTCCTTGGCCTTTGAATGATCAATCATATGACCAATAGTGCTCATCAATTTGCACAAAGCTTCAACACTTCCCTCCTCTGGATGTTTAAATTCACCAATTAATTTCTTGATGCATGCATGCATAATTCTTTCGGTCAACATACTTTCTTTATAAAGCTCACCAATAAACCTTATATTTCCTAGCATTCGTCGTCATACTACAGCCTTCTTCTCCCATCTTTATTCTGCTGAAAGGATTTTTTCACCATGCTCTTCTACTTTCTCAGCCTCTGCCTCTTCTCTTTCATCTTTTTCAAACTCTTCCTAACATTTGTTCAAAATAACTCGCTTGAAAACAACCTTCTCATTATCTTCATACAATTTCGGTATTCCTGCAGGAAGCTGAAAATTGAATTTTGCATATATTTCACAAAAAGCTAGCTCCATCAAGGCTTTGTCAAATATTTGAATATTATACCATGAATACATGATACAAAGTCAATTTTCACTTCCTTTACCTATTCAAAAAGTTTCTCAAAGTTTTGGGGCATTAATTTATTAAGGATGGATTTAATTTGTCTTTGTTTCAACTGATCCTCATTAGAAACCTTGCCCACTTCATATCGGTTCTCTGATATATGAATTGTGGGCAGAGAAGGCCGTGGAGGAGGAATCAAACCCTTCTTCGAACCAAAATCACGCTGCCACCTATCAGCATCAGAATTATTTCTCACTAGTCCAACTTGTGGCAGTGGTGCTTGCACATAAGGCCCTCCAGTAAGGATGACATTCATACTCATTTGTGTTGCACATGTATTTCTTGCAAAGCCAGTATTATAACCTCAGCCAGGTCGAAACACAGCAAAGGAACCACTAAGATCCACAGCCATCAGCAAAATCATCCACTGGCTTGGACCGTCTATCATCATCCAAACTGGCCATGAATGGATTGTAGCCAGTTTATTTTGTCCTGTTAATGGGCGTGAATCATTTGATATGTCGGTTTTTGTCTTGAAAGGTTGATGAAAAGTAGATGAAATGTTACCATATGACCCAGCTAGCATCGATGAGTAGAAATTCATTAGGCGTGAACCACTTAAAGAAATAGAACCTGAAAGTGGAGGTCTGTATGTAGACAATTCTGCTAATGGAGAAATAAAATCTTTAATTGATGACACAACATCAAATATCAAAGCAATGAAATAAAATCATTGTGGAAAGAAATATGCAAAAATTGCTCACTTTTTGGATATCAAATATGCTCCAAGTATGGGCACAAACATGAGAGTTGAATTTTCAACTCTCTATGCTCTTGTCAATTTGGTCAACCAAAATGATCTAAAAAAACTATATATTTTGGGGGATTCAAAACTTGTTTTGGATTGAGTCTACGACAAAGTCAACATAGTGGCCCCTCATTTGGCTCAAATTTTGCAATGTATCAAACAAGTCAACAATAAGTTGGATTGGTTCTCTTGTGGCCATATATACCATGAACTCAATACCCTAGCAAACAAGCTCTCCAACTTATTCCACAAGTGCTAGAATACCAAGAGTATATGAATAATAATTTTGTGGGGGTTGTTGAATTCCATATCTATTTTTTTGTCTCGCTTATTAATATATTATGTGATGACATATGTAAACGATCCAATGATATTATCCGAAAAGTGATAGAGATTTTTTTTGGCTTTTAAAAGCTCGCACAATATATAATTGGAACATAATTTTATTACTAGAAATCAATCAATTACTTCTACATACCACTAAAAGTGGCAAAATCTCTATAAACTTTGATCACCTTGAACATCAAGCACACTAAGAACCTTGACAATGGGGTTCTAATAACATCGCCAAAGATCCAAAATTGACAAAGCACAATTTAATGAGTATTTATTAGTCAAAATTACCATGTGGATCAACTAATCATGTCAAAATGATGGTATATTGGATTAGGTGTGGGTTGCACTTGCATTTGAATGAGTGAACACAACATGGATAAAGAACATTGACTACACTAGGAACCTCGACAATGGGGTTCTAATAACATGGAAAAAAATCAAAAATTGACAAAGTACAATTTAATGAGCATTGATTAGTCAAAAGTACAATGTGGATCAACGAATCGTGTCGAAATGATGGTATATTGGACTAGGCGAGGGTTGCAATGGAATTGGAAATAGTAAACACAACGTGAATAAAGAGTCACTTTGAGAATGAATACAAGGAATCACAGTCTTGGTTGCACATATAGGGATGGTCAAACAAGCAAGTAGAAGAATTTGCGACAACATAAAAATTGGAAACTCATTTTTTCTAAGAGACATCCAAAGGAGTCATCCAAAAGCGCATTTTTTTATAGGGAAAATACTTAAAATCGTCCTTTTGGAAAATGCATCCTTCACATTAGGGAAAATTTTCCATCTACATTTCCCACAGAGATATGTAGAGAATTTTTTCTTCAATCGTCCCAAAAAATGGGAAAAATAAAAAACCCTTTTGGGAAAATGCATTTCCCTCTATGTTTCACCGCATTTCCCAAAAGAGATATGTGGAAAAATGTTTCTTCGAGCATCCTACAATAAAAAGACACCTTAGGAACATGGGAAACATGGAGGTGCCCCCTCCCACCCTAAGGGACACATCCCCGTAGAAAAATGGTTTTTTCATTCATTTAGTGGCATTTTTTAGTCATCATTGCTCATTTGTTTATGAATACAAATTTTATCATATACTACTATGTTGAATGTTAAGCTTGTGTCAAAGCCCTATAAAAACAGGAGCTGCTTCGGATAGAATCAAGGACAAGGCCTCACAATTGGGACTAAACTTTCATAGTTGCAATATAAGCATGTGTATGGCAGCACAGTGGAAATTCATTATAATACAGAGACCTTACGAAACCATATTTTCTTGATGATCAGAGAGGCTTTGGTATTTCACTTTCACTAAGAATAGCATATATTGTCATCTATCGGTAAGGCACACCTATAAGACCTCATTTATAGATACTTCCAAAAGTTTGCCTTGGAAATATTACTTTTATTTTAACAATCAAAGAACTTCTATTACAATTATTGTTGACTAGTGTAAAAGCATAGCTATGAAAGAATGGAAAGGTGTTATGGGCTATATATAACATGCAGAAATCAAGAATTGAATAAGTAGGAAGTGATGTTATCCCAAATCATGGTGTAAACTGACCAGTATTAAACTTTTTCCACTTCATATCGTCACACTAGTATGTTTGTAGCAAAAAATTGGTACTGTTGAAGGTATAACTACGACAATGTAAAAGAAAATATCCACAGTGCAAAATTTTCAGTTTGAACCATAGATATGAACTTAAAACAAATTTTGGATAATAGGTACATACTTGTTCAAATGCTGAGAAAAATTCTAGAAACTGCAATGCTGATCCAACATTATTTGACGAAAATTGTATGCCTGCAATCAACTGCATTGGCTTCCCTTGAGGAAAAATTATTTCATCCATCTCTTTATTGTCTTTGAATTTCTTCTTCTTCAAATTCACTTTTTATTCACTGAAAATCAGATATAGAAATAGACTGATCATTGATCCCCTTGATATCTTGATCCATGTCAGACTAGTTTTTGGTGGTTTGCACCATACACCATGGAATTCCACATATGCATTTAACACCAAATTTAACTTTTTTACTAACTCCACTTTTACACCAGAAAATATAGCACCAATTGAGTATCCCACATTATCCCCACATTATCACCACTTTTACACTACTATTTAAAAAATAAAGATTTTTCAAATCATTTACAAATAGTGGTGCTAATGTGAAGCTAAATGGCCCTTCTTCTTGTAGTGTTACATGCATGACACTACATGCATGAAGAGAAGATGAATTTATTTATTACGGAAAAATATATGTGTGGAAAAAATTATTGCATAAGCAGTGGTAGTATGCATATTTTTATATATGTGCTAGAATTAATACGTGAACATATTTCCTAACAATTTTCACTAGCGTGCTGATATGTATAAATGCTACCTATCTATTTCCAGAGATAAATTCAATGAGGATACTTGATTTTATAGGACTATATACTCAATGAATATTAAATAAATATATATATTTTGGCTTATCAAGAGTTTGACTCCTAGAAAAAAGGACATGCAATTTTAAATAAACGAGAACATGTTTCATAATGACCAATAATAGAATATTGGCCAAAACGTTTCTCTTCTTTTAGGCCGAGGGATGAGATTGAAGTCTATAAAAAGTAGGCATGTTTGTGTTTAAATAAGCTAAACGAAAAATAACCCAAAGTTTTATTATATTTTTCCACTGCCATTTCTTAAATAGATGCTTTGTTCTTAAAACCATCAACAACCTTTGCTTACAGACTTGCTTTAGGATCAATGAAAGAGGACCCTTATTAATTTCTTGCAAATCTTACCAGACCTCAAATGATAGTGATAAATTTTGATGTCATTGTTGCACATCATATAGCATACACACCATTGTTTGTTGTTGTGACAAGGGTTACTGTACAATCAACATTGTCTTAACTATCATTGACACTTCACTATCACTATATGTCACTGTGCCGAATCTAATACATCATCCCATCATAGATTATAGACAGATAGAAGGTAATTACAGTCACCTTCCTGATTCATTGTCTTGCCAATGTTTTTTCGCTACTGTCAGCCAATTGCCAATTTCAAGGATATATTGCAACAAATTGCAATATATATACAAGGTCAGCAAATTAAGCTTTTGTCCATATTCAATGGTGATGAAATTGTTACACATATTCAAAACATCTTCAAATACTGAATGTTATTACTCTTCAAATCCTGGACTTCAGATTAGGTCTAAAACTCTTTAAGGTATCTCAAAATGTCTTCTCCAATGTGTGTCACAACAAAAACAATATCAGAACATTGTCTTATATAAGACTACTATTATTTCTATGTCACATATCTGCTCCAGCCTACAAGGTATCTTGGTGTGAGGGATTCTGACATCAACATATGTAGTTGTCAAGTATAGTATTTGTTGCCTATTAAGGTCAAGACTGCCATCAATCCAAAACCTTGCAAGGCCTTTTATATGCTACTTTTGTCTAATATAGATAAAAGGCTTGCAGCGTGAGAACTATGAATAGTAGTCCTTTGTCTATTCATACTGCTGCATATGGAGGAAGCCTTTGACAAAATTATTATATTCCCAATAATGACGCTATATTGAAACCAACTTAAGCACAAAATTCTGCTTGAATACCTTGCATATTGCAGAGTTTTAATGTTTCAGAAACTATAATACGTATGAATAGACCTTGAAATATTTAGATTCAAGCTCCAGAATTTTGAATCAATTGTTTGAATTATTCATATTTATAATGGTGTTGGGTAGTAGATGACTTAATTGATGACAAACAAAGTGTAGAAGAATCATGATCTAAAAGGGGTTACAGACATATCAGTAAAACAGTTATCCGCAAATCTGAAATAGGTCATATGCCCTTGCCCTAACCAGAGATGACTGAAATGCTTCAAGGAGTTGTAAAAAATATTTTGGGGAATGTTCAAATAGTCTGCAAGATAAAAGGATCATTGGTGTAAGTTTTAAATACAAGCCAATCCAAAAGCAACTTCAAGACTTTCACGTCTTAACAACTCATCCTTATTGATTGATTTGTAGCCCCAAGAGGATCGAAATAGCTCCTCACTTCACAAGATAGAAAATATGCTGAAATTCAAGGATTAGAGTGATATTCCACAAAAACGGGGGCTTATGCTACAGTTCTGGAAACGTCATCAACTGTTCATGCAATTTATTTTAGAGCCAAACTATCGGTGAAATGTGATACCACCAAACCTTTCATGCTCAGTAATAAAGTCCTAATGAGGGTTGAAATTATATAAAGAAAAAAATTTCAAACAAGCCTGAATGGATCGTTAACAACCCTTACTGTTCATCTATTTATATTAATCACAGAGACAAGGATGTTGCTCAGAAATTATGCCGAAGGGAGATATTTGAATTTGCATGGACGAGTCTTTTATATCACTCTTGCTAGTTTTTTTAGCCCTAGTTTTTACGCACTATTCAACAATGAACCTATTGGCCACAAAGGAAATCCTTGTATAAAATACGATACCCTTAAGGGGACGAAAGTATACTCCTTAGAATTATGAAACCAAACTAGATACTAAGAAATACATAGAAAATTAACGCAGAGATAAAGAAGTTGCTTCAAAAATATTAAAGAGGTTGTTAATGCTCGAAACTTACACAGATCAAGACCTTTCCTGCCGTAGATGGAAGAAGAAATTACTGCACATGCAGAGAGAGATGAAATTGTTTCCATGTTGTTGACTGATAGCTTTCCCTCGGGCCTAATAGATTTCTCTCTGACTTGAGCTTGCCCTCACCTGTGCTCCGATACCATGTTAATTTTAACATGTTCTTTTCATAGTACAGGTAGATCCACATGAGCCCAATTATCTATCCATAATTGAATCAAGCAAGTGAATTCAACTAGGCTTATCGAATGAACCGGACATATTTCCTTGGCAATGCAGACTAACTTATAATTCTCCGTACGAAGGGGCAAGGAAGGGTAAGTCGACTTCTGAATTTTGAGAAAGGCCTCAACTCCTACAAGTGATGAAGAACCCCAGTCAAACTTGTTGATGTTCTGCCCTAGTATCACTTCGATGCTCTAATTTTGTTAGGAACCCATATTTTCATTGTTGTTTGAAAGATCTTATGACGTTTACACCATTGCAGTTTATCCATTTTTGCTTTCACTCGTTGGCAACCCAAAAGGGATTGATTTGTGGTATATGAAACCAACCACTACAATTATGATTTCCATTGTAATGGTGTTGGTGACCGAAAGTGTTTAATTCTTAAGAAATAAAACCAAATACTAGCATTACGGTTTAACTCGCAGCAGTGCCGATGACCGGATATGCTTTACTGTGGAAAATGAAACCAACCGCTACAATGGACAAAGATAGAGTTCTACACCGAAAAGGGAAGGTTGGCTTGGACAAAGATGAAGTTGAACACTGAAATTAGAAGGTTGGCTTGGACAAAGATGAATTTGAACAATGAAAATAGAAGGTTGTCTTGGGAGATTATACCTATTGCTTACAATTTTTATATAATCACGGTCTATCCATTTAAATTTCGCTCACAGCAATGCTCGTGACCCTAGAATTGAACTTAATACCAACAACATGGTGGATATAGGTTTTAAACAAGAATGCAAGACCAGGGAACTGGGAAATATTCGCATGTCATTGGTAAGAATTCAACTTATACGGAATTGTAGCGAGGCACTGGCATTGCAGGATCCCACTTAAAACCAGGTAAAGGTGGGAAATGAAACAAACCACTAAAATTGGTGAAAACTAATTTTAACTTTGACAAAAGAAAATGGTGAGCATATCCTTAATCCTCCATTGCATTTTGAAAGAAATATAAATTCCCTGATAACTAATTAGAGGGATTCTATCAATGGTTACAATGATGGATAATAAATCAAGTATCAAATTCGTAGTGCGAAAGTATTAACAAGTGAAGGTTAAGAAATTGCATGTTTTCAAAAGAAGGCCATATTTTAGACATGAATTATTGGGGAGTGCAAGGAAGTTGGTAGTCCTCTATAATTAGAGCCACTGCTTCCAATGGGGCTTTGCCCAAGCGCTTCTCATCTCCTATGCCATCCCACTGCTTGCCATACTTGGCCACCGCTTTCCATACTTAGCCAAAAACTCCTTCAGAACTTCATCCACAATGTTTTTTGTGTCAATCAGCGTGCCGATAGTAAATTTGGTAGTCAAGGTGTTAAAAAAAGAAAAAAACAATGTACTAAATATTTAGTATAAACAAAAATCTTTAGTAACTTTACATAATCCCCGAGTGGCCCTGTTCTTTCATGAATAGCCAGAAAATTTTGTGTGTCTTTACTTGCAGTCACAACCCTATCTTCAACGTTATCGTTTTCATTTTTTGTAATGCAAGGGGATTCTGTTGTATTTGACTTTGTCTCTTTGTCATTTACAATGTTACTTGCCAACTACCCCTCTTCACAAATACCCTTTATTGGAATATTTGTCTCAGCCTTGACCTTGCTTTTTCTCTTGGAATTACTTTTGGTATTTATTGATTTTCCATTCAAAGCATGTATATCAGATATCCTCTTCCCATCATTGTCAATATTACAATCCAGATTTCCCTCATTCAAATTGACCTCCATTTTTACCATATTAATTCTCTTATGATTCTTCCCCACCCTCAGAACTAGAATAGACTCTCTATGTGAATCAAGATCTTTGTCACTTATGGTTTTAGAGATAGTAATTAAGTTTTTTTCTTTTTTATGCTGTGAAACAACTCTTAGAAGAGCAAAGGATTCATCTAATGGATTTTACAACTTGCAAACTTTTGAAGGAGTGGAAGACTTGACCAATGGCTTTTCAGATTTCCCAGCCTTTGATGGAGACACTAGAGGTGAACTATTTTTCTCCTTTAGAGGAGAAATTTCAGTGGCTTCTACAGAAGCCATGGAACTCTGAACAGGCTTCAATTTCTTAACAAGGTCTTTCACATCGACATTTTCAGAATGAATAGATTCCAAGAGAATATTTAATGTGGAAACATTCAAAGAATTGACATGTTCCTATGTCAGGACAGAAGAAACTATCAGAAATAAAACACTTGTGTGCGATGAGAGGAAAAAAACTAAGCAATAGCATTGTAATGGACGGGTTTATGGATGTAAAACACTACACAGCAAGTGGTATAATAAACTAACCTATTAAGCAAACACTTAGGGAAAAAAATTTGTGTGCATGATTTCTTGCCAACAACATTCTTGCAAGACGCCATGAATTCCAGAGTCTTTTTCCGGCACTGCTACAATCTCAAGTTATGTGATCGGAATAAAAAAAAAATCTTCTGAATGTGCTTCTTACGTCTGGAATTTGTTCTTATTTCTACACTACGGATAGGTACACACGTCTACATCATATAAGCGAGATTTTTAGCAATAATTCTACTTCAAATTGTTATTAATATTTAGGTGGAAGAAATGAAGTGTAAGATATTTGGATTGTCTCTTTTTGTGTTTTCTTGGTAAATTTGGTTGGGAAGGATAAATTTTCCTCAACTCCGTAGATATTATTTTTCGAATTGAGTTGAATTTCCCACCCAAAACAAATTGGAAATATCAAACCACAAAATTAACATCAATCCCTTCATTCGACCGTGGGTTGCGTGCTGCTAGCGGTACTGTCCCTAATTTATTATCAACTGAAGAACATAAAACCTCCTCCTAATGGGGTTTTTTCTATACATTTTCCTATGCATGAGATGGGAAATTTGCCTATATTCTCTTATGAGGCACTTTTTCAGTCTACAAATTGCTTCCAAGAGGAGAATGAACTTGGGCTTGGAGGATTCGGGTCGGTGTATATCGGTAAAATTTGTGAAAAAAAATTTGTTGCCGTAAAGAGACTATATCAGGAATACAAGGAATCACAGATCAACTATGGTGTAGTTGCCTTTGTAGAAGTTCACAAGGAAGCAACCTTCGTGGAGTTTCTTATGGAGAAATTCTTAAGGAATAACACTAGTCTTTTCACAGTGTGCTCAAACAATTACATATAATAGTAGATTAGCTTTTCAAAAAAGCCTTTGTCTTTCAAGAAGTTCAAAGAATTGAATAAAATAGGAGATCAACTCTTTTCATTCTGTGTTCAAAGAAATAAATATAGCAGATCAGCTTTCCAAAGAGCGTTCAACTATGGTGTAGTTTCCTTTTCATTCTTTCATGGAGTTGATTATGGAGAAATTTCCTTTTCTAGTGTGAATTGTCGAGGTTTCGTCATAGATGCATTGCAGAGCATGTAATTTGACTGAATCTTGATGCTAGCCTAAGAAAAATAGACGTGAAGGTCGAGTGTGCTTATCATGACGATGGGGAGATTGACTTGTAGACAAATGATTTTGTTCGTGATTTGGGTGACTTGTAGAGAAATGACAAAATCGACCACGGATATCCGATCTTGGCGAGCTTCAAAGCTAAACATTCCATGTAGATCGCCGAAATTAAAATGCAAATAGTTGAACTTAATATGGCCAAAATATGGCTCAGCGCCTCCAATGTAAGGGTGGTTTGATAGAAAATTCAAAGAATAAAGCAACCCAGTCATGGAATGATGTAGAAAACGGAGAATCGAAGAAGAATCTGCCCCAAAGATACATGTTATGGAAGCTTTTTTAATATATTTCGAGAATTTCGTTCATATTCATTAAACTGCTACTAATTTTGGACATAACCCTATTAGTCATTTTAGCTCCATGTTTGAAGAAGTAGTGCTGGAAACATTTGCACCATACCCATGTTCAAGAATATTGTGGCTAGTGATATCTGAACTAAATATCAAAAAATGGAAAACAATTTGAATGTAAAATTTAAATCCATTTCTTACTTGCAGGATCCTTCGCTATTTCAGTGAAAAATGGAAACATTCTTCGACAGCTACTGATATTTGAGTCTTTCAATAAATTCAACTACAAACTTGGAGAAAGTGTTTGCACATCAATGCAAACTCGTTAAAACCCCACTCAAGCAATAATAAAAAAATAAGTTTCCAAAATATTCGTGTTGAAACATTTTACAGGGTCCACTATTTCTATGATGAAAAGGGTACTCTCCAAACAAACCCCACCATTTTACAGGGCCCACTATTTCTATGATGAAAAGGGTACTCTCCGAACAAACCCCACCATTCTCTCTAGCAAGAAACTCTAACATAGATCTCATTTTTAGTTTTGCATTATTAAGGGCTTCAGAATGCGAAATTTTTGAAACAACTTTGGAAATTTCAGACGACTAACCTGAAGGAGGAGTCAAGGAAAATGCCACCACGATCTGAGCAGAGTGATGGCGAATCAAGCTTTTCGTTCTCCAGATGGGTATTCCCATCCGATATCTTCTTTGTGCTTTCTACGGGAGAAGAAGGGCACCTGTTCGTGAGGGGTTTGGTGCCATTTCAGTGGGTTCTCTTATTTCTTTGGCTGAGGGTCAGAAAATCTGCCTTCCTCTTGTATCCGCCATTGTTGAGCCTTTGCAAGTGATTTGAAAATGATTTTTCCCATTTCCCATAGTAGCTTGTGAGACCCGCTGTGGGTATGCTTGGGGAGTTTCTCCATTGGTGGCAGAAGGCTGTGAGTGATTGAATGAACGAAGAGGGTAGTTGTGTGGAGGAGACTACAGATATTGGAGGGGTGGAAAATTTTTGGAGGAAATTTGGTGCCAATCACAATTCAAAAAACTCAATTCTTCTCCACCAAATTTCAAATTGTCCCACCAAATCCTTTTATAAACTACAATTGTGAAACCGCTCACTTCCCGCTATTTATTTAAAATGAAATTAATGCAGCCATCACGAAGTTGTCTCCTAATGATATGAGTTGCTTTTAAATTGATTTTAAAGTAGCCAAACATGTCTTTATAGAGTGGAAGAAAGTCATAAATGTTATATATTGTAAATTATATAGAGTGAGTTATCAGTACACAAGCAACAAAGCATTTAATATTATATAGCCATGATATATATTATTTAATTTGAAGTTAAAAAATGTATAAAATATTTTGTGTTTTCTTCCAAGGTGCATGTTGGTTTCTGTCCTATGGTGTGTGTTGGTTTTTTTTTTGGATAATTTCCAAACTTTTTCTATTAGAAGGCTATAAGGTATATTTTTTAAACCATTCATTTTGTAAATATAATTAAGATTATTGATATTTGATAATTAGTATGGGTGTTATGCCACACTTTATCACGATGTAAATATTCTTTCAAATGTATGTATTGTTGAAATTGAAGGGGGAAATCTATATTAATCTCGACATCTAGGAGAGAAACTTCATTGAGGGAAAGTTGTGAGGGGATTAGGAAAATTTTCTATTTAACTAAATTAATTAATCAAGGGACAAACTTGAGGAATAAGGAAGGGGGAATAGAAGAAATTTTGGGAAAAAATAGAGAGAAAGTGAAGGTTAAAGAATAATGCAAAGGGAACAAGAGGAGAACCATGGAGAATTGTTTACCATAGAAGCATTGTAACCTGTGAATTGGGTGCACAAAACCTTTCCACACTTGAGTGTAAGGAAGTGATGCGCAATGGAAGGCAGTATGAAGCCTCTTGAGTTAGGGGCACTTGGTGTGGAGGTAAACACTGAAGTGAATGGGGATTGGAAATCAATGAGGGGTTTCACCAAGTTTGGGGACCTGAAATAATTCTGAAAATTTTTTTGACTAAAAAACATAAGGCATAATTGGAGAAGGTAAGAACTAAAGGTAGGCCTCCTTTTTTTGTTATGCAGGCTTTACATGGCCCTATTTGTTGTGTTGTGAGGCCCGACTTAGCATTGAAGTGCAATTATTTAAGCTTATTGAAGGAGAGTGGCCTTAACCATGAGTAGTGTAACAAAGCCTCCTACTCCCTTGGGTTATTCTTGGGTAGTGGAAGGTGTTACTTTAAAATTAACTGAATCTCCAAGGTATATTATGAAAAGGGTCACAAAAATCATATTTTCCAAAAATCCTTGAAACCAAAAACCAATGCCACCATCTTGTTCGATTAAACCAAATGTGGTGTAATTGTCTATAATGTTGGTCGATTATACGATGAGAGGATTTTACGAGGAGGCACTGGATTTTTAATGTGATATGCAAAAAACAAGTATCGAACCTAACCATTTCAACTCACTAATTTTCTGTTTGCATGTGCTAATTTGGTAAATTTGGGACATGGCAAAGGAGTATTGTTTTGTGATCACCTCCCACGAGGATTCACCAACACCTCATCCAATTACGCTAGTATAAAAAGTATCAGGATCTCAGCAGTGAAAAGGAACATAATGCATGCACCCTCAATCTCTTCTACATACTTGTAGCTCTCCTCCCAAACCAAAGCCACTAGTGTTGTGTG
Source organism: Pinus albicaulis (assembly GCA_034641835.2). Classification (NCBI taxonomy): domain Eukaryota; kingdom Viridiplantae; phylum Streptophyta; class Pinopsida; order Pinales; family Pinaceae; genus Pinus; species Pinus albicaulis. The sequence goes on along the minus strand of CM076582.1, from coordinate 1,178,982,214 downwards.
TTCACTTTGCCCTGAATCTTGTGCAAAAATCCTGAGGTAAGGAACTATTCAACCAAGGTATGGATCCATTATGTGTCATATCCACTAAAGGAGAACATGTTTGAAACAATAGGTAAATTCTCACAACTATCCCTTTCTGGGATGTTGAGAACTCCAAAATGCCACATGCTCATTAATGAAATATATAAATTGAGAACTTTCGTACAAGAATTGAAGTCATACTGAACTTGAACCAAAAGGCTCAGGATTTGGGTAGCGCAAAGGAACATCTGCAATATGATTTGTACTATTCTCATCTAGATCATTTTGCATGGATATCTCCTGGAGTTGAAATGCATATTCTAGGTTCCATAGAACATCTCCCATGGAAGGCCTGTCGAAGCCTGTATCTTCCAAGAAATTTTCGGTAGTATCCCTAAACATTTTCAGAAAACCAGGGTTGATGGTCCCAACAAGGTGAGGGTCAATGATTTTTTCAAGCTTGCCCTTCTTCTGCTAGTGTGTTTCCCTTGCACATAAGAACTCCAGTAACACTACTCCAAAAGAATACACATCAGATTTCTCTGTCAGTTGCTTCCTTTTGAAGTATCTAGGATCAAGGTACCCAAGGGCCAAAAATACCTTTGGATCCATTCTTTGAATGTCCAAAGCCTGCTAGATTTTTCCTTGAGCCTGTTATTTAGATAACAACAGAGGATTCACGAAAAGGGAATTATATTACACTGACCATATATTTGAGCTTCATTGGTATCTTTCCAGTCAAAAAAATTTCCAACAGGTCGAGGGAATTTAAATTGGTGCAATTGAAAATGAAAGGAAAGATTGTCCTGTCGAGGCCAAATCCCACGATGCTAAGCTTGAAAACCCTCTCATTATCACAGGTCATGCCTTCGAGCTTCAAGATGGTGATGTTGTAGGGGTTTTGATCTTGTCTCCAATTCACGGTCACACCTTTGAGCTCTAAGATGGTGACATTGTAGGGGTTTTTATCTTGTCTTTGGTCCACTACGTGAGCTTGGGTACATAAACCTGGCACCATGTCAGGTTAAGGGCCATTATGAGTATCTGACGAATAAATCTGGTTAGAGAAATGGAATTCTCGAGATATTGGCTATCATACATATTGATTTCCTCTATCAATGTACCAAAGTCATCATTCCTCCAAAAGGAGCCTTCTTCCCATCTGGCAGTGGGAGGTGTCTCTGTGCTTCCCTGTGGTGGTGGGAGACAACATTTGGCTCCTTCGCTGGTGGTGTTTGTTTTCTATAGTGCGGGGTCTGGTCTCTAGACTCTGCACATGGCGGGGTTCCTCGACCTTAGCGAATTATGAAGCCCCCGGTGTGGTGTGGGTTTTCACCCTCCCTTGTCATCCATGGCCCTATGGGGGTGGCAGACTCACCAAATTATCATGGTGGCTCCACGCCAAGGTGGAAAGAATGTGGGGGTGTGCGCGACTCGCTAGTGTGGGTGTGCATGGGGGCCATGTTGGAGGTAAGTAGGGGGATAACAGAGGTGGGGGTTTGAGGGTTCAAAAGCAGAGTAATTGGGGTAGAGTAGGTTTTGGTGGCAAGGGGAATTGCGGGTTTGATTGATTTGAGGTAAATGAGGAGCAAGTTAAACAAAATTGCTACCTATAGAACTGTCGTGCACTTATCAACAACCTGATGGGAAGAGTGGACACAATTGAGAGAATTTGTCGTGAGGAGCATGCAGAGTAGATGGAAACATTAGACTGAATGCACTATTTACAGTGCCAAGTCTCTCTAACTGGTATTGGTTTGGTGAGGCCAAAATCAACTCACTAAAAAAGTAGAAAAGTTGGAGACTTGGTTGGCACACTTTGAAGGGCATGGTCAATGTGACTTATGTCCTCCACCGCATCTAGGAACAACCCCGGACAACCCTGCATCCATCACGTTGGATGACTATTATGATATTTGGTGTTATTTATGTTTTATATCTGTTTTGGTGCCTCTAGCCCAACCGTTTATGGACAATGTGCCTAATCCCTCTTTTGTATTTTTTTGCATCTGGTGCAAATTTTTTTCAACAAACCAAGTCGAGGTGAGACCACCTGTTTTGTAACTGGCTATATGTAATCCTTTTTTCCTACATGAATATAACATTGAATTTAAAAAAAACAAAGGTTTATACATCATTAAAAAATTAATTAAGTTTCATACTTAAACTAATAAATTTTCATACCTATATTCGGGGACTTTATGAACATCATTAAATGGTTCAATAGAACACAGAGATGCCAAAATTTCATTTTATCTACTTCGCTTGATGAGGTAAATATTGTAAAAGCCTATTTTAACCAAATATTTGCTTGTCATATTTACAGGGAACGAAATAGTGAAGCAAACCTCCTATCTAAGGAGGGCGCTCGTCAAGATATGGGGCACTGGGTCGTTGTAGCAGTTGAAGGAGGTCAGATTCGAGGGATTGAACAACGTCCTTTTGCCCCCTAATTTCCAGCCGTTCTTACTTCCTTCTCCTGATGTTTTTGTTCATAATATACTTTCTATTTTTGTAGATTCCTGTTTGATACTATCTGAATATCTCTATACTTTTTGTCTTTGTTTCAGACTGTTTTCCTCATTGAGGAGATCTAGGAGACTGGTATTTTCTCTGCTTAAAACATTATGCCTTTGAAAACTTTGAAAATTGGAATGGTGTCTACCACCCCATTTTTCATCCTTTTGATGATTTCAAATAGATACAGTCTTCTTTCATCCCTGTTTCAGGTTCTTCCACAATAAAGTGGAAGCCTGGGGGCTGAACGGAGATGTCATTTAAAATGTTTATTTTTTTGACAAAGTTGAGAGGATTGATAGATACATCTCCTCATCTGTTGTAACTCCATTTTTTCCTTTGTTTCAAAAGAAAGGAAAAATGCAGTTCTTTGAATGCTTATGCATATACTATGTAACCTTCTACTTAATCAATAGATGGGTTCGATTTTTTCTTTGGAAAAAATAAATAAATTTTCATACCTATTTACTAAATAGGTCTATAAATATATATTTTAGGTTTATATATTTAGTATTTATCAAATGTAAATATGACGATTTAATACCAGATTTAAATGAAATCACATGTTTAAGATAAGAGATTTTATATTTATCTATTTATTGAATGTAAATATGACGATTGAACCTTATATTTGAAACAACTCACACTTTTAACATAAATCAATAAAGTTTAAAAATTAAACTTTATGGCCAAATATTAAATATAAATATAAATATTATTTGGCTATCTAATTAATATTACCTTTACTAAAATTATAATGAAGGCGTTACTGTAAAGTTGATAGATGATACATGAAATTATGTTAATTGTAGATGAATCCGTCTGCACTGTTAAAATTTAGAGACAAAATGTATTCATAATTTTAACACTGTAATTTCAGAGACCTCCTTGTCTCTAAATTTTAACATTGCAAATGGATTCAGAGACACCTATAGTGAAATGTAACACTTCGATACCAAAAGTGAATTTTTCCATATATGGAGTGACACAATTAAAAATTACTGACATAAATGACTAACTCATATACTTGTTGTACTTGTTATTTGGGCACCATATTTTTATTCTTGGACTATAATAGTCATTTACATTAATCATTATTAATTTTGTCACTTATTGTCTAGTCATATATTTTAATCCTAGACTAAATTAGTCATTTAAGTTAGTTTCTTTTACTTTAGTCATATATTTTATCCCTAGACTAAATTAGTCATTTAAGTTAGTCGCTTTTAGTTTAGTCACTTATTATCTAGTCATATATTTTGTTCCAAGACTAAATTAGTCATTTAGGTTAGTCATTTTTAGTTCGGTCACTTAAAATTTCTCAAATTTAGTAGTAATTCACTTGAAATCATTGCGATGACTAACATTTTTAGTCACCTAGTCATCAGTTTCATCATTTTTTACTAGTGCAATGACTTGGTCAAACTACCCTGCAGTCAAAATTCAACCCTAGTCAAATTATGTGGTCAATAATCTGCACGTGTGACCCTGAAGTCAGTGGTCAACTTGCAGCTAGTCAAACCCTTGCACACATGGCCTTCCTGTGATCAACTTTTGGTTAAATTAAAATCAAACTCGTCAAACTTCCTACCATCAAACTCAGTCAACATCTCACACATGCGGCCTCCAAGAAGTTGGTCAAGCAAATTCACATGTGCGGCTTGTTACCACTGAAACTAGTAGGGGACCTAAAGGGGAATCCTAAAGGGGAAATTGTTCACACAAGGGGAACTATGGAGAGTTAGCCCATTTCCACCTAGCTAAGGCTCCCTATTCTTTATGGACTTGCACCGATGGGAGGAGACAAGGTATAGAGAGAGTCACATAAGAAGGATAGATCAAAAATTGGATATGAAGAGACCTTAATGATTGTTTTCTAGAAGAGGCTTAAGAATGGGACTTACTTGCTCCTTAAGCAAGGTACAAGGATTTCTAGGATAGGGGGGTGAGAATTTAATGACTAGGTTAGGGGAGTTTGACTTATGAACGAGATTACCAATCCCTAAAATACTTGCAAAACTTGGATTCCCGCATTATTTTTTTGAAGGATTCACTTTGATGAGGAATGGGACCACACAGGACCAAGTGGACCCACCCTAGGTTAAGGGGAGGGAATTTAGCAACCAATTTAGAAAGTCGACCATGTTCCTACCGAGAAAGGTGTCAAGGATGTGAACATTGGAACATCAAACAAGCCCAAGATGGTCAAGCTGTCCAAGTCCTTATCTCCGAAGGTAACAGACAAATACATAGCTTTGTTGTCTAAATTTTTTGATGTATTTGCTTGGGACTATGTAGATCTGAAATTTTATGAAAAGAATATCATTCAACATATAATTCTGGTCAAGCCTGACCAAAATACCTTCATATAAAAGTTGAGAATAATCAACCCAAGGTTGTTTCCATCGATAAAGAAAGAGGTAAAAAAAATTTTTTAAGCTGGTATCATTGTTCCCATTATATTTTCTGATTAGATGTCAAATCCTGTTTCGGTGAGAAAGAAAATGAGAGAAATCCATCTTTGTATTGATTTCAAAAACTTGAACAAGGTGTCTCTAAAAGATAACTATACCCTTCCTAAGATGGACCATATCCTACAAAGAGTGGTTGGGGCCTCCCAAATGTCGCTTCTTGATGGATATTCGGGATACAATAAGATCTTAGTGCATAAGGATGATCAAGACAAGACTGCTTTCACGACACCTTGGGGCACATTCAAGTATGCTAAAATGCCATTCGGGATCAAGAATGTAGGAATGACCTTTCAGCGAGTGATGGACATAGCCTTTGAAAATGAAAACGATGTTTTCGTAGTTTTGTATGTTGATGATTTGAGAATTTTCTCTCATTCTGATGATGAGCATTTGTGTCATTTGAGAATTGTATTTCAGAAATGCAAGAAATTTGGGATTTAACTTAATCCCAAAAAGAGTATTTTTTCCATGGAGGAGGGCAAGCTTCTCGGTCATATCATCTCCAAAGATGGTATCTGTATTGATCCTTCTCAGATTGAGGCTATTTAGCAAATTGAATTTCCACGTAGCAATAAAGAGATTCAAGCTTTCAATGGTAAGATGAACTTCTTGAGAAGATTTATTTCAAATCTTGTTGAGCATCTTCGAGAGATGACCAATATGCTCAAAAATGAAAGTGATTTAATCTGGTCAGAGGATGCCAAAAATTATTTTAATTCAGTAATGTTTGCCTTAACTACAACTCCTATTTTGATCAGCCCTGACTACTCCATTGCTTTCATCATATTTTCATTTACCTCTGAACATATCTTGGTTATGGTTTTGATGCAAAATAAGGATAAGAATGAGCAGCCCATTGAATTCTTCAGTTGTACCATTAGGGATGTAGCCCTTAGATATAACATCATTGAGATCAAGCCTTGACCTTGGTAAAGGCATTGAAGGACTTCCGAGTGTATATACTTGATTCACACATTCTAGCCTATGTCCCTAATGCAGCACCGAAGGATGTCCTAATGAAAACTGATCCGGAAGGCATAAGAGGAAAGTGTATATCATCTATGTTAGAGTACGACCTCAAGATCAAGCCTACAAATCTTATCAAAGGTCAAGAATTAGCCAAGCTCATGGCTGAATCAAATTTACATGCACTTGATATTAATATCATTTAATTAGCTTTGTTCAATGAAGAAGATGATGTCACACTCATGTAGGTATCAGATATTTTTCTCTCATCTCGATATTCTGATATCATATATGTTCGTCATCATCTTAATCCTCCTCTAGACATGTCTAAAAGTAATGTTAGCTCATTAAAGTTGAACGCTTCCAAATACTGCAATTTGGACAATTCTCTACATTAGAAAGACCCGGGAGGTGTCTTGCTGAACTATTTTGTGGAAGATGAAGCCAAGGAGGTAATGAATGATTTCCATAAGGGATATTTTGGAGGTCACTTGTTTGGAAAACCATGAAAAATAAGGTGTTGAGGGCTAGATATTATTGGCCTACTCTTTTTGCATGTTTATAAAAAACCTGATGAGCTGTCACGAGTGTCAGATATTTCAAGGTAAGAGAAAGCTTCTCCCACTTCCTTTGCAACCTATATTCGTGTAAGCACCATTTTAGTAGTGGGGCCTTGAATTTATTGGATAAATTTACCTTGCATCTTCTGCCCAACATAAATGGATATTAATAGCTACCGACTTCTTCACCAAATGGATCGAAGTGATCTCAACAAGGCAAGCAACATATTTAGTCATTATTCAGTTTTTGGAGACTATCCTTTTGTCTCATTTTGGTTTTCCTCACAAGATCATTACAGATAATGCGGCTGCATTCAAGTCTAAGAAAATGATTGAGTTTTGTGACAAGTACAACATCAATTTGGGGCACTCAACCGCATATTATTCAAAAGGTAATGGATTGGTGGAATCTTCTAATAAATCTTTGATCAACATTATAAAGAAGATGTTGGAGGCGAACAAGAAGAATTGGCATAAGAATCTTGTTAATGCTTTGTGGGCTGACAGGGTGATTAATAAGAAGTCAATAGGAATGTCTCCTTTTCAATTGGTATATGGAGTAGATACAATTTTCCCTACATCACTTTCAATCTCGATTATGAAGTTGTTACAAGAAGCAGGTAGTGAAGAGAATGATGTGCAGTGCTAGATCAATCAGATGATCCAAATTCAACAAACCAAAGATGAGGTCTTTCAAAACACCTCAAAGCTTCATGAAAGGATAAAAAAGGTATATGACTGCAAGACAAAGGAAGATGATTTCAATATTGGAGATGTGGTCCTCCGTTGGGATGTTATAAACAAGGAGAAAGGGAAGCACGACAAATTTGAGAACCTATGGAAATCACCAAACAAGGTTTCAGCCTCTCGTGACATCATGCTTTCCTATTAGAAGAAATGAATGGAGAAGATTGCTTAGGAGGACTAGTCAATGGTAGGATCCTTAAGCATTACCTTTTCTAAGCATATTTCTGAAAATTTCCCATTTCATTGTACATATCAGTTTAATTTTTCTGCAAAGTGTGAAAAGGAAAATCATCGGAGCTTGGAGGCCGAGGTGAAGGCCATAAAGTTCCATTGATTTGTTGTTGTTTTCAAAGTTCATTTAAATTCAAGTCAGTCCAGTTTTAAGTCAGTTTATCATGTTAAGTTTTCAGTATTTATTTTGGTTTTTAAACTTTTGACTCCATGCCCAATGGTTAGACTACTTGGCCTACGATGTTCTTGAAACCTCCAAGGAACTACCATCCCCAACTGGAGCCAATGTTAGTGTCAGTGTTTTCATCCTGTCACTAGTGATCAAATGGACTCTTATCATGTCTTGTTAGGGTCCCATAGTCAAGTTTTTTTTACTAGGTCTTCAAGAAAAAAATTGGTCACTGGGCATTAGGTTTAAGATTATTTTCCACTCTTTCCAAAATTTTAAATTGATGGTCCTTGTCATCAAAGAAGCTGAGTACATCATTATTTAGAGATTTTCATCATCATTCCAGTCATCACCACCCTAATCTCATTCAGTTAATAGTCTCAATTAGGTCATTACGGTTTCAAGATCACCAAACTGATATTTCATGCATAAAATCTGGCAAATTGGAAGACTGTTAATAAAGCAAGTCCCTTCAATAAATTTTGTTTTTTAAATCTAATTTTATGTTTCTATATGTAATAAGCAGTTCATGTTACTAAATTTGCAGTTCAAAGTTTTGAAAAAGTTCAGATTACAAAATGTCCAAGGTTGTGAAGTCAAAAAGAGAATGAAAGTCATGCTACAAAAAGACATGCGAGGCCCATAATCACTTAAAGAAAGCCATTCCATGCTTATAAAAGAGCCAAAAATACAAAAATGCATTTAATTTAGACTCCTCTTTCCCCTCATGATCGAGCTCATCCTCCATTTGGTGAGAAAAAACGTGTTTTTCAGCGCAAAGTCGCAAAAATAAGGAGGCGATGCACATCTGTGAACCGCGTTGCACATCTAGAGGAGGCGTTGCGCATATGTGAACTACGTTGTGCATAGGCGTTGCGCATTTTTGCACTGCGTTGCGTACGGGGAAGAGTTGCCTTAACTTGCCCAAAAAATCACCAAATTCAAATTTTCAGCTTCCATTCAGGGTTTTTCATCTTCGAAGCATTACAACAAGTAAGTATATCCATTTTTATGCCATCTCTTCCTTTGCAAACCAATAAATAATAACAAGCTTAGTTCCCTAGGGTTTTATAAGAATTTTGTGCTTTTGGTTTACAAATGATCAATTGATGCTATGAAACCATAGTACCACTGTCCCTCCACCTATGTTTTCTAGCTATACAACATTCCCATACCTCACAAACCATTCCCCATCATTTTTGCAACATCTCCCTACAAAATCTAGCCCTATTCTACCAAATTGGGCCATTTTCTAGCTAGGACTATGTTTTAAATTCCCTAGCTCACTTAATCCACTCATTTACCTTCATTTCACTCAATAAACATTCCTAAAATCCCTACCCTCTCTCTAAATTTTTATCCCCCATCTCCCTTCCCTAACTCCTTCATTTCATTCCTTTCACTCACTTTTCCCTGTTTTTCCCCTCCCATCATCTAGGGTTTTCAAATCATGGAAGGAGATTCCTCACCATCAGAGAAGAGAATAAAACACAAAGGGGGGAAGATATCTAGGGTTTTCAAATTGCAATGAAATCACTTCCTCACCCTTCATCAGAAAATGGTTTGAAGATGTCAACTGCCTAGGGTTTTGACAAAGAATGGAGGAAGTAGGTTACCATGAGGAGCTTATAGATTTGTTTGCCACCAACTTGAAGGGAGAAAAGGCCACCATTGCAGGGATTGATTTCACATTTTCAGTTCATGCCAGTTCTCTTTCCACAGGGATACCAAATCATGGGGAATATTGGTTCAAAGGCATGCACCTTGACCTTGAACAGTACAAATCCTTCATAAAATCACAGTACAAAGAGACCCTTTGTTGGAGAGGTATCCACCATTGATGAAGGTTGTGATGAAATTATTCACATGTGAGGGGAGGTTTTCAAGGTTGTACCGATATCATATTATATTTCTCATGCACTTCACAACAGTGAAGTTGCTAAACTTATGAAATTTCTTATATAGGAGTGTGAGAAAGATGGAAGAAAAGGTACAAGTCATGAACATAGACCATCACCCTCGCCTATTTCACCATAACTTATTGAATATCATAGTTCTCCATCAGTTGGCAGAGAAGAACCTGACATGGGATGCCTTCATTGAGACAACTTTGTAGATGCACACAACTACTACACTAACTCAACAACAAAACATATCACCTACTATGCCAGCACAACCTATGGAGGTGGGATCATCAAGAAAACTTGCTGAGGTTTCAAAGAGGCCCAGGCCTAAGTTTACTCTCACCTATCAGAGAGGCAGGAGGCTTGTGTTTTCTCCTCACAAAGAGGAAAGGGCCAAGCCTATTTCACTATAGGGATCACCATAAGCATTGCATGAGACATCCATGCATGTTGAGGAGGAACATGTATTTGAATTGGTTGACTTGGAGGAACATGATGAGTAGGAAAAAATGCAGAGGATAATCAAAGACAAGGATTCCCAGATCAAAGAGCTCCAAGACAACTTAGCAAGGACCCAATTCATCATTCCATTTCTTGAATAGGAGAACAATCAACACAAGGCACAACAATTGATTTTGGATAAAAGGCTATTTGAGGCCAACAAACATGAGAGAGGCAAAGAAGTGACTAAGCATGATGAAAATGATGAGCATGAACAATAGGTGAATAAGAAGAGGCAAAGAACCATGGATCTCGAGAAGGCACTACATAAAGAGAAAGAGCAAAACCCTATAGATGAGGAGCTTACTTTTGAAGAGAGGATTGCCAAAGAGATCAACGAGGACAAGAAGTTTTGGCTCGAGAAGGTAAATTCTCACTTGTAAAAGCTCCTGGAAAATGCAAACAAGGATAACAAGATCCACAAATGCATGGCTGCCCACTACCAAACAAGAAATCAAATTGCACACATCAACATCAAGCAATTACAAGACAAGCTTAAGAAAACCCTAATCAAGAAAAAGGAGAAGGATAAACTTGATTTTCGTGTTTATGCTTCCATGATTGCATATTAAACCTCATCCAACACTTCTAGACCAATTTTGGGGAGATTTGGAGCAAATTTGTATTTTGGTCAAATTTGGTGAAATTTTGCAGAATTCAGAAATTTCACTAAGGCTGGATGCGCTACGCTTTTTACTCAGGGCTCCAAATGAAAAGTGGCTTACATTTTTTGAAATATTATGCCCTCCTCTCAAAACAATTTTTTTATATTTTCCATAAAGGGCTCATTTTTTGAGAAAAATGAAGAAAATATGCCAAAAATCAACATTCCCCCTCTGTTTTTGATATGCGCTGCACATTTGAAGACACCTTGGGAGAATGAGTTTTTGAAGGCCTTCCCACGGGTCATTTAAAAAAATTCAAAGTGTTATGTAAACGAGACAGGTAGGTCTAGTTTTCTGTTCTCTCATATTTGCATTTTGACTTCATGAAGGTGTCCAAAAGTGGCCTCAACATTGGTGTTGTGCATGTGCAAATTTATGAGATTTTTATAAAAATTTCACTGTGTAATTTTTTCCAATTTCCAGTTTGAATTTTGTAAAAGTGAAAAAGTGAATGTAGATGAATGTAAAGGTTAAAATTTAAATTTAAGTGGTAAAAATGAGGTAAATAGGTGTCTTAACCTTCATTTATTACTTTGAGGATATGTATCTTAGTGGTTAGATTAAGGAGGAATTTGTTGTGTAACCTCCCTAGTGTGTAACAGACTTCAGATAGGTGCATGAATTTAACTTTCTTGTTAGAAAATTCAACCTCCAAGGGAGGATTTCGACCTAAGTAGCTATATGAGGTATTTTTTAATCATTTCCAAGGGTTGGAACATTGGACATTGAACTAGTGTATTTCAGTTTGACAAAGTAATACAATGAATACAGAGAAAAGTTGCAGCTTAAATTTACAGATTCATGTCGTGAGCTTGTATGCCTATGTTTCTCTTTTGTAAGTCACTCCATTGAATTATTTCTCTTTCCATTACATATCTAATACTTTTCACTCATTGTATTTAAATCTTTTAAGCAATATTCATGAGGAATACATGCCCTATTTTGACAAGATGATGATGTTGTGTTTATCTTCTTCTTAAGGAATGAATTCATACTTATATGCTTATTCCTAATCTCTCTGTTCATCCTACAGCATAATAATAAAGCATAAAGTGTCATTCAGATTTCCTACCTTGCCCCTTTATTCCCCTGCAATTTTTTCTCTTGTAACCCTACCAAAGTTTCAAGCCTATCTCTAAAGGTCCATTTTCATCCAGCACAAAAATCCAAATCAACCAAACCCTAATCTGCGTACCTAGCCTAAAATCTCCATGAACCAATCACATTGGATGTGAATTTCATTGAGAGAGCCCTCTCATCCTAGTAGCACTAGCTACTAGGTCAAAGTGGTCTATGGTTACCTTTGCTGGTCTCCTTCTCAGCCTTCAGGGATACGGTGGAGTGATAACGACTGTCATTCTTTGCAGATTTCATGCCTACCCCAATGTGTTTGAATTTCCTGATAGTAGGATTTCCTTAATTGATGGGGTTTCTGAGTGATATTTTCGATTGGGCCACCATATTATGCAATAACCTAGGCAAGCACATTATGTCTTTCCATACCTCCCACAGTGTGTCTGAGAATAAAATACCTCCATTCTACATGTCAGCCTACATTATGAACTGTTTGTGATTTTCTCTCGATTTCCCAGCTATGGGATGAAAATGGACCCCCTCCAATTGTCTACCAATTCATATTTATCATAATATACTTCGGGAGTCCAATTATTTTGACCATTTTTATCAAATTTTCCACCAGGTCATCATCCCTATCTATGAAATTATATTTGAAACCAAGCCTCCTAGAATGTCCCTGCAAGCCATGGAAAACCTCAAGAATATTGGGAATTGGTTCGGTGAAGATTTATTTACATATATCAGAGCTTTGGGTAGCTATTTAGAACCCCATGTTCTACCCCTTTACATTCCCAACAAGCTTCTATGCAGGGAAGTAGCTTAACAGACAATAGGCCATGGAATCACCAAGGCATTGAAAGATAGTAACAAAAAGGTTTGTCCTTGGTTTCCTCCATGGGGGCTTAACTCAATGAACTATGACATAGCATGTGAATTTGTGGCATACTAAACACTACCCTTAATTTGACTACATATTGGAAAATATATCTAAAAATCACTTTATTTAACCCCTACCCATATGAATCCAATACACCTTCCCAATTTAAAAACCCCTTACTTTTGCTAGATATTGTAGGTATCCATTTTTTCATTAACATTTTTCATACCCCTTTATATTTATATCCCTAATATACTGACATGATGCCTCTCTTATGACCCCGCATGCATTCTACAATGCACCATCCCTTTTTTGATATACATTGTAGATGTATATTATTTCTTCCACAATGAAATTATTCAACCCATACTCAAGCACATCTCACTATGATTTGTGGAATTTAATGGTATAAGGAACACAAAAATCAACCGTGTTTTAGGAAAATCGATTATGCACATGTATATAAAATGACATATAAATTGATCTATATGATGATGACATATCAATTGATGAATCTTTATGAATACATTTGCACCAAATAAGGTGTTCAATCACAAGTATAGACCCTCTAGGTGCAAGACCACTATCTACAACCAAGGTTGGGGCCCCAAATATCAAATCCATATAAAGTGATGGGTTATACTCCCATCACCCAATCAATCATTCACTCACTATCTCTTAATCAAGGGAACTTATTACAGCCTATTTGGGTCTTTGGAGAGGAATAAAGAGAGCAACTGCCCTGTGTGTAATTGAAATGTGTATCTAATAATCTTGTTATAACCATGAATTCATGGTGAATTATGATGGACATGAAAAACCACACTTATTATAAGTAATAACATTTTTTTTTGCAGTATTTACAAATTACAAGCAATAGACAAGAAATTTGCTATTTTTTTGACAAATGTTGTATTTACGAACTATGGTATAGGAACAACAAATTAGATGAAAGATTGTATGGTCTCTAAATTGATGTGATGCGCTCCTCTGTAAATTCTAAATAAGATAATTTTTTTCTTTATTTACCAAAAAAAGTTTTAATGGAGTCCAAGTTGCTAAGTCAAATCATTGTGCCACATTCATAAGCATGGGTGCTTGATTAAGTATCGTTTCTTATGTTGTGATTTTCCTAGTTCACTTATAAACTAATGCAAAAGATATAGCATGCATTGAATGTACAATCACACTCCAACAATCCTTTTAACATATGAAAATGAAAACTGTAAAAAATTCTAATGACAAATGAAATTCACATAGAGAATAACCTACTAGAAGTTACACTCAAACTTTGATTATTACCCTCCCTTCGCCAATCCTCTAGCACCAATTATTCATTCTTCAATGTGAAAGCTTTCTCTGATGTTGATCTGTAGATGATGTGGCTATGGCCTATCCATCTCATAAACATGGACACTTTCGTGGAATTAATTAAAAAAATATTCTCTATCAAGCTAAGTTCAAGGCTTCTTTTTTGACAAGGATGAATGAGTGGCTCTATTTGGTCAAGACAAGCTGACTTGGTTCACTTCTTGTATTGACAAGGCCAAGGATTATTCAAGAAATGCAAGAAACTTATATTTAATGGCCAACAAATAAACAACTCTATTGTGTTAATTTAATAAATGCACTCTAATTTTTAATGTGCATTCCTAAAACTTCACTCCATCATTCCTCTCCTCATTCACAATATAATTAATTGGTGAACAACTTCCTAACATTGAATTTATGTCATTACTCAAACACTTGTTTTCCCAAAACGTGCGGTTGTAGCTTGATATGATGCAGACTCATGATCTAATGTTCTAGTAAATAAACCAACATCGATTTAATTGAAGAGACCACCTGGAAACTTGGGTGATTTCAAATTTCAGAAATGTGTATCCTTGAGTGAAAATTTCTTAGTTACATTTCACATACACAAGTACATTGTCATGACCAAAATCATGATAATCAAAGAAAATAAATCAAGCACAACAAGCATATCCATCTACCATTTCCAAGGGCATAAAATAACATGAAAAGTCTCTCTCATCAATACATCCAAGCTCATCTAAGAACTACTCCAATATTTGAAATCTCATACAAGCTAAGGGGTAACAAGGTCTATTATCTATAATGTGTTTATTGTCAATAGTTTCAAGCCATGTGAGTCATTTCACTTGGAGTGATCCATTCCGTTCACACATTAGAGGCTTCCATTTCATAATTTTAGTCTTGGCTTTCTGAAGATGTTTTACTTAATGTCCATATCAAGATTAGTAGGTGCCATCAAATTAGTATGTGAGTGAATTTGTCAAGAAGGGTTTTTCAATAGTATGCTGCAAATGCACGTGCTACATTATATGTTCATTAAGTGAAGCCCCCATGTGTCCAAACTACAATGTGATGGCTTGGGCCTTCCTTCATTGAAGCATCGAATAACTAGATGTTGATGGGGTAAAATATCACCTACAACCTGGGGAAAATACAAAGATGGTAGAAAATGGTACAACAATTTTGAGTTGGGTAAGAAGACATGGAGGTCACAAGAGAGGTACCATATTAATTTGCTATATTGTGATGACTCGTAGCATGTGCGAATACATGGGGTGAGTTGGCCACACCATTCCAACACCCCCAATAGTGATCCCTTCCCATTATTTTGAAAATGACTAAAAATAACTAATTCTTAGAAAAATCACCCTATCATTGATTTTACAATTTATTTATCATCTTTTTCACATATAAAAATTTAAAAAATGATATTTTTTAATATAAGTTTAATTTACTATGATTTTCTTTCACATTAGAACATAAATAAGATATTTTAAAATTAATAAATTAAGGGTTAATATGAAATTATTCAATATGTACATTTAATGATAACTTATTTATTTATTTATATTATTAAATTAATATGAAATTATTCAATAGCACTTTAATGCATCTAAATTGTCCATGAAAATGAAGTGGTATGTGCGAGGAGGTTAGAGGTTCAAATTCCTCAATTCACCTATACCCCCAATAGGCACCTCGAGGTTATAAAGTCTTGTATTGAAATTTATTTTTAAAATTTTATTGCATTTAAATTGTAATGATAATGTCAGAAAGGACATACATAGGCATCTAGAAATTATAATTTCTCCTCATATTAAAAATTATTAATAAAATTTTACTACATCTAAATTATAAGGATATTTTTTTGATGAATATTAACATCTACATGGGTTTTTGACCAAGCCTGTTAAACTCAGCTAACAACCAGCAACCCCTTGCAACCATAAACTAGCTCGTTGTGCCATTCTTTGCCACCTGAGCCAGCCATGTGGTCCCTCACCCATCTGTATTGTAAGGATTTTTTTTTAACTTTTATTAACCTCTACATGGAATTTTGACTAGGGTTGTTACACTCAATCGACGACCAACAACCCCTTGCAGCCATCAACAAGCTTGTTGTGCCA
Source organism: Pinus albicaulis (assembly GCA_034641835.2). NCBI lineage: Eukaryota > Viridiplantae > Streptophyta > Pinopsida > Pinales > Pinaceae > Pinus > Pinus albicaulis. The sequence continues at coordinate 1,178,966,062 of CM076582.1, read as the reverse complement.
TTCTCCACCACCTGAGCTAGCCATGTAGTCCCTCACCCATCTCTATTGATCGTATGTTTGAAGGTGCGCCTACCGAACCCAAAGGTATATCTTGTCATTTGGTAGTTGAGTATTGGGTTTACTTATCATGGACACTTCTGGGGATGGATTAATGGGGGGGTTCAGCAGAAAGAGTGGGCTCAGTTTGTGCGTATGTCCTCTTGACCTCTTTTGGATGTTACCCTTGGATTTTATTCCCATTCGATCTTCTTTACTGACCATTTGGTTTTAGGGTGGTACTACTTGGGAAACCCCGATTTTGGTCATGTGGCACCACTCCCTCATCCACATATATCACTTCCCTTCCATTTATTATAACCCCATTCATCATATTTCCCACCAGGGTCCACATTTCTCCACTGGGTCCACATAGGATTAGCATCCCCTTCCCCTTTCCCACACCTTGGGCCAGGCTTGGAATAATGTCCCAGAGGTTGATGCAACTAAAAAAAAAAAGTAAAAGCATAAATGCCCACATTCAATAGGAAAATGTACCACAAGATGCAAAAAATGTTAAGGACAAACATATTTAGCACGTGGGAAAAATAAAAATGCATGAGCTCTATCCCATACCCATGGTCATCACCCTGGTTCCACAGGCCCTAGATGAAACTCTTTTATCATTCAGGGCCCCATGATTGGCCCAATCCTTGGAGGGAAATGAACTGCCCCACCAAAAAGGGGGTATCCACTTCTACATTTTACACATAATTCTCTTATTCTTTGACCCCTAAACAGTTAATCAAAGAAAAATCATAAAAATAAAAAGGCATATAAATAAGGGTGGAAAAATCAAGGTCGAGGCACCTCATGTACCACGATTTCTCCCTCCTATACATTATATACTCAGGTGTGGGCTTCCCTTCTTCTAGCTACCCTTGTACCCAGATATGTGGCCCAATATTTCCCCTCTCATTCCCTACTCCATTCACCTCTTTATCACATGCCACCACCACTTGAGGGATGTACCTTGGACATACCATCCCCTCTAAAGATAGAAACCACCTAATAAAATATTTGGTTAACCCCCTTTGGAGCTTGGAGACATTAGCACATGCCAAAGCCCACTATGGAAGGGCATGCCATTATGAAGTGTCCACTTTTTGTCCATGATTTGTAAGCTCTTGTACCTAATTACTTTAATGACTTGTTGTGGTGGAAGGCTAGGGGACACATTGGATATTATGCAAGATTGCACATGGTGCCCATCGTGAGTTTGGTCTCCCTATACATTGTCCTAACTCTCGAAAGGGATTCATTGGCACATATAGGGTTGTGTATAGAGCCATGGGCCTCAAAAAGAATAGAAAAAACTCTATGGGTCCCCATAGATGTTCAAATATTGCTCGAGATCCATCTATTAGACGAGGAAGATGCACCTGGTACACCATGCCCAGTCGGACCCGCAGTTGCACCACACACTTGGCAAGTGAACCAAAACGTGTACATTGATGTGGCATCATTTATTCCATCATATGATCCCTTACATATGCTCTACATGCATCTTTGACTTACTTGGATACCCATGAGGTTATTGGTGTGCCCCCACATCCACTAGTAGCACCACATGTTTATTGTTTGGAGAACAAGGGGCCACCCCCTTGTCCATCACTTTTGAGGGTCCTATTCATCATTATGGAACTTATGGACCTCATCAAACCTCTTGGAGGGCCCAGCGACATGCATTCTTTATCATTTGACCTCTTGAGAGGCTTATTATTTGATTTGTGAGCTAGTTTGGTGGGATTGTCATCGAAAGTTAGTTACTTTGCACATTATTTTATTTTAGGGGCTAATGTAGGCCCAATTAGGTAATTATAACTCCTAATAATTGTATAATTAGGAGAGACATGAATTCATTTTGTATCATCACTTGGATTGGATCATTCTCTCTCTTGAGATTTTCACATTTCCTTCTTGGAGGACGAATTGGAGCATGGATGAATTTTGATGTTTGGATTGGATTTTCTTATCTTGGATATTCTTTATTGGAAAATGTATTGATGGTTCGATATATTATATTACATGTAAGTATGATATTTATGCCATTTTCTTTTACTTTTTTGCATACATTTATCATGGGATTTTCACTATTTTAGGGCTAATTGCTGCATGCATTTACCGCTTCATTGTGGAATTATGTTTCTATATAGCACATCCCTATGTATGTGCCATGATTTTTGAATGAATTGTCTTAGAGATCGAAGTTATTTTGATAATCCATCTTCATTTTCTAGCGAAGTATAAACACTTTAAGGTCACTTTATTTTTTTCCCTAACATTAGACAAAGTTTCCCTTAGAGCTTCCTAGAGCTAGAGACAAGATCCTCCTTAATAATTCTTATTGAATCCATATCCCCAAAATGAATTAGGCACTGATCCACCATAAGGTGATCATCTTAAAAAAAAAATCTTCACATTTTCCCCTCTTTTCTAGGTTTAGCCACATTGGGCCACCTAGGGCATCACTTTACCGAAAAAGTAGCCATAGAAAAATTTTAATCTCCTAGCCTCTATTGCGCTGGTGTGTTCTAAAGGTATCCTCTAAATTTGAATAAATTCTGACGGTGGGATTGCGATATATCCTAAGCCCTATCTATGAGATCAAAATTTGCCCCAGTGTTCCCTAGGCTAGTACCTCATAGGATCAATTTGGCACCTTTAAGTGAAAATTATTTCTTTGATCCTCTTCCCATCCTTGTTTAGGTTAAGATCGTCATGGGTTGCTAAATTCCCTCCCCTTAACCTAGGGTGGGTCTGATTGGTCCTGTGTGGTCCCGTTCCTCATCGAAGTGAATTCTTCAAAAAAAAATGCGGGAATCCAAGTTTTGCAAGTATTTTAGGGATTGGTAATCTCGTTCATAAGTCAAACTCCCCTAACCTAGTAATTAAATCCTCACCCCCCTATCCTAGAAAGCCTTTTACCTTGCTTAAGGAGCAAGTAAGTCCCATTCTTAAGCCTCTTCTAGGAAACAATCATTGAGGTCTCTTCATATCCAATTGTTGATCTATCCTTCTTAAGTGACTCTCTCTATACCTTGTCTCCTCCCATTGGTGCAAGTCCATAAAGAGTAGGGAGCCTTAGCTGAGGTGGCAATGGGATAAGTCTCCATAGTTCCCCTTGTCCTAACAATTTCCCCTTTAGGATTCCCCTTTAGGCCCCCTACTAGTTTGAGTGGTAACAAGCCGCACATGTGAATTTTTTTGACCAACTTCTTGGAGGCTGCATGTGTGAGATGTTGATTGAGTTTGATCATAGGAAGTTTGACGAGTTTGATTGTAATTTAACCAAAATTTGATTACAAGAAGGCCATGTGTGCAAGGGTTTGACTAGCTGCAATTTGACCACTGACTCCAGGGCCACACATGTAGATTGTTGACCACATAATTTGACTAGGGCTGAATTTTGACTGCAAGGTAGTTTGACCAGGTCATTGACCACCATTAGCTTATGATTTTTTGGCTGGTTTGACCAACAAATTTTTGACCAAGTTTGACTAGTATTTTGACTTGTATATTGGCACAAGTTTCTAAATAAATTGTTGATTTGTAAACCTTGTTGAAAAAGAAATTTCTCCTTAAGAAAATATTGATCGGTTTTCTCCCTAGGTTGGGTTTCCATGGTGAAAAAATTGTGGCTATTGTGCATGGTTGTCTTTATACGATCTTTATTGTTTCCACTGCACTTACTGTTGATATTTTGAGTATAATTATTCAATGAGAGTAGTGGCATAAAAAATATTGTTTGAAAATCATTAGGAAGTAATTATTAGGCACAAAACTATATTCTATGACTCTTTCCATATAATTTCAACATATTCAATACATTTTTTTAACATTCTTAACTTATATGGAAGGAAAATCATGAAAATGCATTTTTAGATTTTTGTCTTCTAACATATGAAGATTTTTTTAATATAAGGAAGGATATGGTATTAGCATTGGAAACATATGTGAAAAAATTTAGAAACTATCTACTATAATCAATTCATTTTCTTGTATTTTAATTGCTATGAGAGATGAATTATGAAAATATGTTTGGTTTTTTTTTTTGAAACATTATATATAAGTGTATATATTTCTTAATTATATCATTATTTTGGATAAATAAAATGATTAGGGTGGAAGGCCAATTATGAAAAACTTTTCTTAAATTCTTACATTTCATAAGATTATGGATGAATGAGGAATTATTCAAGGAACACCAAAGCCAATGTGATAGTTTAGAATGCTATTTTCTTCTTATCATGTTGTATTAGCTTTTAATAATTATTGTTAGAAACTTTTTTTTTAAATATAATTTGAGTATATGATGATTGAATATAGTGTCTTTTCCCAAGCTAACAATATTAACAAAGATAAATCAACTCTAATTCTGTTTTTGTAATTTTTCTATCATCGACAATGAGAATGACATGTTGTAATTCAAGTCAAAGGAAGTTGAATGTATGAATCACAATGCTTATTGTGAATCCAAATTTTCAAACCAATAATTTTTGAGGGCTCATGAGACATCAATTCTTAGTTGGTTCTAGCCAATTATGCTATTTAGTAAGAGTAAACCTTAACCTAAATAATACTATGCAACAAGTCATGGAACTATATGGAGGAATCAAGACACTAAAATTTTATGTCACTTTGAAAGGTTGGAAAGACTATTGAACTAGGATTGAAGCAACATCTATAAATAATAATTCATGAATAAGGGTTCCTTAGATGAATTAATATTTCATTTCAAATTGTTTTTTAAGAAAAGTTAATAAAAATTACTTTAACCAAGGGTTTTGGGAAGGTGGGAAGAAAGTGATAAGGATGGATAGATAGCTTTATTTTTATATTACATATATTTAATTTGAATTTAGAACCATTTGACCCCTCTTGATAGGTAACATACTCTAGTATATATAATTGACATGAATTTTAAAATATTTAAATTTAAGCATAATTTTTTTATATGTATCTGTACTTGTTTAGATGTTGATTCAAATTTACATTAATTATATATATATATATATATATATAGAGAGAGAGAGAGAGAGAGAGAGAGAGAGAGAGAGCGTGTTGTTGTATGTGTTATATTAAGAGAGAAATTTTGCATGGGAGGATAAAAATCCAATTTCTTATGTCTCTTAATAAATAAAGAAATATGTGATAATGTTAAATGTTTTAAGTTATTTTGTTAGGATTGGGGTATAAACCATATTGAATGTTTTAATGACCAGTTCGATACAATAGATTTCAACTTAAAATGATTACAATGACTTTATACTGAATTGTGTCACCATCTCTTTGTACTTTTAACAATTTAAAAACATTATTTTTATTCTTCAAAAATAATTACATCTGAAATATACCACAATAGGAATTCATACATAATGGAGCATAAGTATTTACCATAAAAACCCACATGAGAAACCAACATAAAAAGAAAGACTAGGGTGAGTTCTAACTTCCTATATCTATGAACTTAGGAGAAACTATGGTCTTTTATACCCCTATACAATATTTTGATATCTCTTTGAGATGTTAGCACCTCCTCCACACTATTTCTCATACTATTGAAGAACTAGTGGCTTTTGAAAATGTAAAAACATTTTCCTTATTCTATTAGGTTTTGACAATAAGATTTAGGGTTATGTTTAAGGATGAGAATTGATTTCAAAACCTCCATGATTCTTTTAGAAGTTTCTGGTGGGATACCCCATGTTACTAACTCCACGTTTATGGGTTATGGTGGCACTAAATGGACGTGTAAGAAAATTTTGGACTATTGCATTACTAGAGCCATAATTAATTGCATATGAATATTGTTTTACATTCATTATAATGAGATGGGAGGATATTAATGAGAAGAATTATTTCAAAATTGGATGAGGAAATGCTATCACAACTATCATATGGCATCATGTCCTTGAAAAGATGTTTAGGGGCTTCAAAATGTGCTAGAAGTTGGTAATATGGATTTGAAAATATAAGCACTACCTTTAAGATATCCCAAATGTTGGTATCCCCCTTTTAGAAAACCAACAAACTCACAAGGTACTTGTGTAAATACATTTTGGATCATCCCTCCTCATTTCGAAGGCCTTTAGTCTCCACAAACTTTAGTTTACTTTCCTTGTTGGAGTACCATTTTGACTTTTGTTGATAGTTGACCTTGGAATCCATCCTACAAAATCTCTTGTTGATTGATTTATGTCATTCTAATATTCTTTTGTAGAATTGCATCCTCTAGTAATTCTACCTAATTTGGTGCCAAATATTTAATCAATGGTAAATATTGGCCCTCTTCTTCCTCATTGAGCATAGATGGTTCATATAGTTTTAGGTTCTCTAAATTTACTATTAAGTAGATGCACATATAAGGTGGATGCCTAAGTTTGTAAACATTATTTCCTACCTTCTCCAATATTTCAAAAGGTTCCATTCTTAGGGTTTTAATTTTATTCCCTAGTCTATGTAACCTTTATTTATTAAGGTGAAACCGAACTTGGTCTCCTATTTGGAGGGCTTACATTACAAACAATTTTAGTTGTTATTCATCTTGGTTGATAGTAAAATAAATTTCATTTATCTAAGGAACATTGTAGAGGCATTAGAACTATGAAATAGATCAGCTTTATTTTATTTTCCAAACCAATGATCACAGGGAACTCTATTATGAATACTTTGTGATTATTTATTGGAAATTTGTATATAGGGTGTTTGTTTCTTATTGGCCCCCCCAAAAAGGAAGAATTTAAAACTTTAAATATTGGGCATAGGTGCAAAAAAATATTACTTGAATTTCAAAGTTGTGGCTTATTACTCCATTGGAATGTTGAAGTTTCTATATAAAAAAGGTGTTGTCTAATTATTATATGTTTTAGAGTTTTTGGCTAGAATTCTGCTAAATAATTTTTGGCTAATCATGATTTTTTGTTGTTTAAAATGTGTTTTTGATTGCATATATGGATTGAACGCCCTTAAAAACCCATGGGGCACTCTAATTGTAGAGGGTTTACAAATCGAACTTGTGATTCCAAAAAATCTCTCGTGCATTTTAAGAAAATTCAAATAGAAAATATACTTGAAAAAACTCCAAAACATATAATAGATAGGCTATAACTAAAAAAAAGTGTAAGTAGTTTTTTTTCATGTGATACAATTTTGATTGTAATTTCTTGTTTTTTAAAATACTTTTTAAATGCACAAATATTTAGCTCTCTAAAAAAACCCTTAGAACTTTAGAATTCTACATATTGAACAACTTAAATAGTCTATTTCCTCTATAATTTAGACTAAACCATAAAATAAATGAGTAAAAATATGTTTACAGAACATCTCATCTCGTGACAATCCCATCCCGACAATCCTGGGACACATGCTTGGCCTCACTTCGGTGAATCAAATCACTTCAAGCAAGTCAATCAATATCAGTTTTTTGTTGCAGTATCTTAGTCATAATGGGACAAATTTTTACTAGAAATGGTAGAGCACAGTAATGCTTGTCACATGAATTTTTACTAGAATGGTGACATGGAGTCCAATAAAAGGCTTTTCATTGGTAAAGACTTATGACTTTTGATTTGCGTGAAAATTCATGAACTATGAATTGTAATTGAAAAATTCATTGAATGAATCTCAAGAGTTTGTAGTAAGTAAATTCAAAGTTATTTAAAATCTCCGTAGTAATTTGCTTAAAATTAAAAAAAAAATAAAGGCCTGAAAAAAATAAATGAGTAAAAATATGTTTACAGAACATCCAATGACACATGCTTGGCCTTGCTTTGGTGAATCCAATCACTTCAAGCAAGTCAATTCAATGTCAATTTTTTGTTCCGGTAACTCGGTCGTAATGCGACAAATTTTTATCAAAAATGGTAGAGCACAGTAATGCTCGTCACATGAATTTTTACTAGAGCATAATAATGCCCGTCACATGAATTTTTACCATAAATGGTAGAGCACAGTAATGTTGGTCATATGAATTTTTACCATAAATGGTAGAGCACAGTGATGCTCATCACATGAAATATCATAATGAAGAAAATAACATATGGCAAAACTTATTTTTTGGGCTATACATTATTAAATGTGTTTGGGCATGTACTGCCCGTTTAAATCTAATGGTGGACAATATATGCCCCATGGCATATAATAACGTATAGCAAAAAAAAAATAAAGCTCCCCATAACATATGATCCTTTAATAGTGACGTGGAGTGGAAGAAAAGGCTTTTCATTGGTAAAGATTTATGACCTTTTTTATTCCATTTAAGGAATTGTGTGAAAAAGCTTTTCATTGGTACAAATTTATGACTTTCTGATTCCATTTAAGGAATTGCCTAAAATTCGTGAACTAGGGATTGCGCACACGAACAAGATGATGGAACAATAAGCAAAATTAAATGAATGGATCTCCAAAGATTGTAGTACTTACTCTTTATATATAATGTTATGGAAACCGATAAATTTTAAGCTATAGGAAATTAAATACAGTGGGGCACAAATTTAAATCTAACTGAGTATATGTTCATTATTAGATTACATATACTGCCCCACCACATTTAATTTTCTATAGCTTACCATTTATTGGTTGCCTAATCTTATGTGTATTATTACCCGGCCACAGGCATCAGTAACTATTAGATATTACTTTTACTTTCTATTAGTTCCAAGTCCTGATGTTGACTAAAAATTAAACTTAATTTTACAAAATTCACATCATTTTTATTTTATTTTTATTTATTGTTAATTTAATTACACCGAAAGGCGTTCCCTTTGCTGGCTTTGGCTGAATGTCACTGTCCACTGGAGCCAATGAGAGGGCTTTCTCATCGCCCTTCCACCACTAAAAAATGTGACATTTGCCACTGCTCCTCTTACCAAATTTCAAGGCCATAATTGCCGACTCTTCCACCCGCGCTCACGATTTACCAACTCGCGCTCTTCAATTATTTACCTTCCAATCTTCGGCGCGCTTTCACGATTTACTGTACCCGCACTTCTACAAATTAATTTCGTCGAGATATGGAGAATATTATGTTGATTAGACGCTGTTCTCTACTGCAACTCAACATGTGTCTCACATGCTGAGATAATGGTGAAGCATGACAACAACGCCTCTCAACCTCTTACCAGCTCAGGCTTCCAAAATCTGAGAAATCGCCGAGATATGGAATCAATGTTCGCTTGTTGCAGCGTTAAATATGGCCATACGTCTGGTTCGTCGTGACTGCTCGCTCATTAATGGTGAAACCTACCATCTACGGCTGTGCTTAAATGCGTTTGTCTTAGCTCCGTCTTCATATGTTCGCCCGCAACTGCTTTCGTTTCGTTTCACTGCCTGCCAATTCACTCTCGCTGCCTGGCTTCCACCTTCACAGAATAGCCGGTAACCTTCTGTTCTTTCACCAGTTATGTTCAGGATTTTTATTTATGTTGTTCTCTGACTACTAGCAATCTGTAAATCTGTTTGCCAATCGCTGCCCATTTATGTTGTTCTAAGAGTAGACCCAGTTTGTTGTTCTCAGGGCTTGAGATTCTTGTTATAATGACCGTGATTTGATTAAGAGCCGCCAAAATTTGTTTCTTTATCTGTTACTTGTCACTGTTTTTGCTGTTAAGAATCCTGTTAACGTGAGTTGAACTAAATTTAAATTTCATTACAGCAATTTAGGACCTGGTTGAGAGCTCTAAAAATTTGCTGATTTATCTGTTATTTGACACTGTTTTTACTGTCAAGAATCTTGTTAACTTGAGCAGATCTAAGTTTAAATTTCATTAAAGCAATTCGGAACCTACCTTTTAATGACCTAACATTAGTGTTGAGGCGAAATTACCTTGCCCACGTCCCTAGCGTGTTGTTGTGTATACTCGCGCTGTGTGACGAAGCTGGCCATTATATTATGTTAATGTGTTTGTTTCCTGTGAACAATGGTTGGGTTCTCCATGGGCCTCCCAAACAAGTGCCTCTTGGATTGATAAGTTTGACTAGTGTTATGTATATTTAGATTAAGCTTAACTAGTGTTGAGTATGTGTGTATTTATACCCATCGAGTGCCACCGTATTAACGAGGGTTATTTTATATCTCTTGATCTGATATTGATCTTTATTGCCTGATAATTTCTTCACATGTTTGTCTCTGGTGCGTTTGCTGGGTTGTCTCGCTTGGGTTTATGCATATCAGAGGTCCTACTTATTAACTCTTTAATCTAGCTACTATTTCAATGATTTTATGTATAGCCCACAGTTATAGTTTAATATTTATCAATGTATTCTATTATCGCATATATGTCGATTAAAATATAGGTTTAGCGGCAACTGGCAAATGCCAAGCGGCTATGAAATAAGGTTGTTTTCTTTACAGAAAAAACCTGTGTGCTATCAGATGCACATGTTTACTTTTAATATTATGCTTTGTTGTTTTTGAAAAACCACATCAGTATTCTTTGGGAGGTTGTATATTGGATTCACATTACTGCAACTTTTACAGGTGTGCATCTTTTTGTTTGTCAAACGTTTTTGTTTGTGAAACACTTAATTGGACCTGGGAGGTTGATTGATGTTGCTTCATGTTCTATATTTCAAAGTGCTTAGCCTATTTCATGTTGATGCACAAATCTTAATTTTGATAGCTTTAACAAACTGGGTCTACTCTTATTTTGGTTTTCAGCTGGCCAAGCTCAGGCCTGAAAATTTAAATCATAAATGCAAATATGTGTTTATTAGGCACCGCATTTATCACTTTGACTGGTGATGTATGTACCTGTTGCTGATGAATTTTTTATCACTAAAGTTTATCCACTTGCTTACACCAGTGTTGATGATCTCAAACACTTTCCACATCACCTGTCCCCAAAAGAAAGAGAAAATGGAATAGGAAGGGTGGACGTTGGTTCACCTATGTATGCTCTAGAGAAAGGATAGATCCTACCTCCATATGCGTGTCCGGTCACAAGCTATCTTGATGCAATGGTTGCAAGACAGATGCTCGTTTTGACACATGATTTTCATACATGGCACACTACTTAGCACAATTGTTATGGTCCAAGGGCTGATGGGGAACATATTTAGGCTTTAATAAAGCAGGGTCTCAAAAATCTGTAACAGTTCAAGTTATTATGGTTCCTCGTCTTTTTCCTATCATACTCGGTGATTTAAGAAGGTTTAGGTCCCTCAAAATCTTATATAAATGAAACTCACAATAATATTTTTTGTAGCTTTGTTTATCAATGTGGTGAAATGAAGTAACTTAGAGATAAAATACATTTAGATTAATCAGTGACATTATATCTCATTGAAAGTACCTCTTCCAGCATTTATTTTGTCAAGGAATATAGTTTCGATTTTTACTCCCCCAAGATGAGAATAGTTTCTCATGACATTTCAAAATGGAGTTGTGCAAAATTATAAATGTTAGATTGTCCATTTAGAACTGTCAAGTTGTCAGAATGGTTAGAAAAATATTGATCTTGAACTCCTTATAAAGATTCACTATGCCTTTAGTTCTAGTTTATTCAATAGACAACTTGGATATTCCTGTTTATGCAGTTGATAGTAACAAAAAAATTAAAATCCCTCAATAGTATATCTGCATATGGCAACATACATTTTTTTTATATTCTGGATTACATGTGATTGCAGCCATCTTATAGAGGAACATGAGATCTATAAAATACTTAATTTCTGTTGTTTTTCATGTGAAATTCGTTTATCTCCTTTTGCATACTTCTGGAGCACAAGTACAATAAAATCATTTCAAGTTGTTACACTCGTCCTTTTGCAAATTTGGTAGTTCAGTTACATGGCTGTAGCCTGTTAGAGGCATGCCAAAAGTTTTCTCCTCTCTTTATCCTGATTTGGTTGTAAATATATATATCATTTTTTGCAGTGGCCTTTGTAGTCTTTTGTAGCATGTCTGACTCTTTTTATCATCTAATGAAGAAAAACAATTATGTAATTCCAAAATTATGGGTGGCAAAATATATTAGTAACAGTTCTATTTTCAATCAATGTATTCCATTTGCTTGTGCGCTTATGTTTCAAACTGTCATGTGCATATGTCGTGTCAAACATGATTTTCAATAAGTTGGCACACTACTTAGCACAATTGTTATGGTCAAAGGGCTGATGGGGAATAGATTTAGGCTTTAATAAAGCAGGGTCTCAAAAAGCTATAAGAGTTCAAGTTATTGTGGTTCCTCGTCTTTTTCCTATCATACTCAGTGATTTAAGAAGGTTTAGGTCCCTCAAAATCTTATATAAATGTAACTCACAATAATATTTTTTGTAGCTTTGTTTATCAATGGGGTGAAACGAAGTAACTTAGAGATAAGATACATTTAGATTAATCAGTGACATTATATCTCATTGAAGGTACCTCTTCCGGCATTTATTTTTTCAAGGAATATAGTTTGGATTTTTACTCCCCCAAAATGACAATAGTTTCTCATGACATTTCAAAATGGAGTTGTGCAAAATTATAAATGTTAGGTTGTCCATTTAGAACTGTCAAGTTGTCAAAATGGTTAGAACAATATTGATCTTAAACTCCTTATAAAGATTTACTATGCCTTTAGTTCTGGTTTATTCCATAGACAACTTGGATATTTCTGTTTATGCAGTTGATAGTAACAAAAAATCCCTCAACAGTATATCTGCATATGGCAACTCATATTTTTTTAATAATCTGGAATACATGTGATTGCAGCCATCTTATAGAGGAACATGAGATCTATAAAATACTTAATTTGTGTTGTTTTTCATGTGAAATTCGTTTGCCTTCTTTTGCATACTTCTGGAGCACAAGTACAATAAAATCATTACAAGTTGTTACACTCGTCCTTTTGGAACTTTGGTAATTCAGTTACATGGCTGTAGCCTGTTAGAGGCATGCCAAAAGTTTTCTCCTCTCTTTATACTGATTTGGTTGTAAAATATATATCATTTTTTGCAGTGGTATTTACGGTATTTTGTAAGATGTGTGATCTTTTTTATCATCTAATGAAGAAAAACAATTATGTAATTCCAAAATTATGGCTGGCAGAATATAGTAGTGACAGTTTTATTTTCAATCAATGTATTCCATTTGCTTATGTGCTTATGTTTCAAACTGTCATGTGCATGTGTCGTGTCAAACATGATTTTCAATAAGTTGAAAAAAACACTTAGAATATTCAAGATATACAATTTCAAGTAGCATACTTCAAAATCTAATTTACAAATATGGTTATTTGACATTACTATTTCCTTTCCTTTTATACATACAAACCAACATCCTCTCCTAACCTATTTTGTGCCTATGCCTTGTTTACCATGAAAATAATTCAGCATGCCCTATTCCAAAATATATGTTCCATAGGGAAAGCCTTTAAACTACTCATTGTCAGGAACGTATTTGCAAAAATTGCACTTGTACAACTTGCAGTAACGTCTTCCATATATTGAATTTGTCACTATCAATTGAAGAGTGGAAATCATCCAAATTAGAAATTCTACACTTCATCTCTCGCAAATTAGCAATATGGAACTTTTCCTTTGTTTATGTGCACATGTTCTTCTTCACTTTCTTGACCTTAATATCTCTATTCGCTTGCAGCATCTTCTTTTTACAAGCCACCGGTTCTGCCATGGAGACGTCATTATCTCGCAATTGTCTTCCTTCTCTCCTAGCTGGTGCTACCGCCAAGAAACCAACCCTCCAGGTTGTCGAACTTGCGCAGATCAACTCTACCCGGACTTCAACAGCTCGATACCGCGTGTCAATTTTCGATGGTGTTCATAAGCATTCTGCCCTTCTCCCTTCTTCGCACACTTCCCTCGCGTAGGACGGGGGCTTGGTTGTAGGCTCCATTGTTCTCTTGAAGAGAAGCTCGTGCACGTATTCGCATCAAACAATGTACGTTTACTGCATAACGCCTCCCACCTTCCTCCCCTATAATGGATTTTCCCTTATGTCCCTCTATTTCCTTTCTTATTTCTAAAATTCTACATTTCCACTTCATTGATACATTGCTCGTTCTTGCAGGTCACTCTCTATTCTCGAGCTTGAAGTAGTCCAACACGTTGCCCCATTGGTTGGTGACCCATGCCCTCTTACTCTCTCTGCTAAATAGATGGTCCAAGCCACATCATCCTCGTCTTCTGCCTCTCCATTTTCATCACCACACTCCCTTGACATTCACTCATTTTCCTCCTAAGACCCCGCCCCAGCATCTTCAACTACTCTCCCTTTTAAAGCACTCTCCCCTACAAGAAAAACTTGGTCCATCAAAGGCCAAGTCCTTTCAAAAACACCCCTTTGGCATTTTACCAATGCACGTGGCTCTGGAAAATCGCTAGGCTTTGACCTTGTCGACCACGAAAATGAGCAAATCCACGTCTCTGCCTTCAATGAATTAGCTGAATCCCTTCATGCTCTCATTCAAGTTGGCCACATCTACAATGTTGCAAATGGAACCATAAAGGTCCCCAACCCTTCCTATAACCATATAAGACGCCCGTTTGAAATTCTCCTCTTCTCTTCATCAACAGTTTCTCAAGTCTTCAATGATGACCTCACAATTACTTCCCACACCTTCCACTTTGTACCTATCAATTCCCTTAAAATTTCACCTGCTAACTCAATCGTTGATGTCATAGGTATTGTCAAATCACTCTCTCCTGCCTCTATTGTCCGCAAACGCGATGGCTCTGAAACTCAAAAAAATACAATTTCTCTTCGCGACATGTCCGGAAACAGCATTGATGTGACCTTGTAGGGAGAACACTACCATGTTGAAGGATGTGAACTCTCTAAACTTCGCATGGCTCGTGCAGTTACAGTCCTTGCAATTAGAGGTGGCAGGGTCGTCGAGTTCAACGACCAAACTATCAGCACAATCCCTACCACCTCCCTGGTTATCGATCCAAAGATCGTTGAAACACTGGAACTTAAGAAATGGTTCGAGAAAGAAGGCATTCAGTCTCATCGCCCTCGCTCAGCCACAAATACTCAAGCACCAGCAAGAAGCCACTTAATACAAAAACAATTTCTAACATCCTCTCAATTCCACCTGAAGAAAATGTCCCATGGATGTCGCTCCGTGCTACTGCTACCTCAATTGACTTGCATGATTTCTACTTCCTTGCATGCCCACTCACCATTTATGGTATGCAATGCATGAAAAAGGCTATACAACAAGATGATACCATGTGGTGTTGCTCAAAATGTGAAGGGTCCTTCACCAAGTGCGACTACCGCTACATTCTCCGCCTCCAGCTGCACGATCACACTGGCCACCTCGAAAATGTTGTCGCTTTTGACGAGGCCGCAAATGGCCTCCTAGGCATCTCTACAGAGGACCTTTTCCTCCTCTCAATAGATTCTCAAGCTGTCCTTGACATATATAGAAAAATAAAAGGGTGAAAATTCCTCTTCACACTATATTTAAAGAGGGACACCTTCAACGGCATTGAACGACTACGACCAATTGTTATGCACGCAGAAGATCTGCCTTTTGCTGATGCATCAAAAATCCTCCTTCAGCTCTTGCAACCTTCCACTTCCCCCGCGAACAAATTCTGTCGCTGCCTTTAGCCATACATTTCATGCCTCTTCCCATCGTTCAACTTTCAACGCTTTTTTGCCTCACTTGCCATGCATCGTCGATTTTGCATGTATATTTTGTAATTGTTACTATATCTTTACAACCCCTTTCCCTTTCTAATAGTCCTCCTAAATGTATGGGTATCAACTCGTTTCTTCATTACATTTTGTTTATATGTCATTCCACTATGTTCTAATGGACCTTCTTAATATATGAACATTTACACATGTGGTTTTCCCTTTCCTCCTTCATTCCTTCATCTTGTTTGAAACACACACATTTTATAAATGCAAATGTCAATATGCTATGCTTAGTATGGAATATAATACAAAAATTGCTTCTTCTTCTTTGCAAAAATACAATATATGCCTTTGATTTGCTCTAGCCAATAAATGCAACATGTTCTTGCTTTCAAAACACATATTCTCCCATTTCAAATATGCAACACTCATTTTATGAAAACCATATTCAATACATTTCCACTTCAAAATTCACTCACACCATTTCCATACGACTATTTCTATGATGAAATATATAACACAACAAAAAATCTCGCAAAAAATAATAAATAATAAAACAAAAAATATGAAATAGAGTGTTGCATCTTCATCCTTCCCTCTTCTTTCATTATACTTCATGCATTTGACATGCCTTTCCTTGTTTGCAACAGCTATGCCAACCACACCAGACAACAGTTTGCAAAGGGAACAACGTCACCACCACTACACACTTAACAAAGAAAGAATTAATGCACGTCGTCGTCTCCTATTTGCAACTCGCCAGGCCAACCTTCTCTCTCAATCCACCACACACCAAACTCCCATTCCTTCACAAAGTACCCTCCTTCCACTACATCCCACCCAAAATTTTCCATTTACCCTTACAACTCCCCTCCCTAGCCAGCCCTTTCCATACCCTACAATTCCTTTGCCTCTTGCCTACCCTTTCCATGTCCCGCACCATCTTCCTCCTTCTCCATCTGTGCAACAATTCCTCCCCGTCCAATTCCAACATGCACATCTTCGCTTCCGTGAAAAAATTGATGCACTTAGTCCCATCCAAGTTTGCTTAATTTGTTATGAAGCTTACCCATCCATAAAAACAAAAACAAATAACGGAAACATTTCTTGTACCCATTGTGTTGGCGAACGAACAACCCACCATTTCTCCTTCACAAACAACATGGACCCAGGTATCCAACCGCATGTGCTCTCTTGCCTGACTCAAGTTGAAGAGATGTTGATTGCTCGTGTCAACCCCATTATTCAAGTCACCCATGCACGTGGTGGCCAACTAAAATATTCCAGCCACACTATTAACTTTCCTCAAGATATCACTAATATTGTGACCTCTCTTCCTCGCATGCTATCAGAACTAGACATCCTTGTTGTAAACAAAACTAGTTATGACGAAAAATCGTACGAATTTTTTGTCAGTAGATCACGTGTTCATGCAACATTGCAATTCAAACTACAAAATGATCCGTATTACAAATATGTCCATATTAACCAAAATTCCCTCAATGCTTTGCCTATTGTGCCCACCAACATTTCCAACATGCTACGCCATGCCAACACATCTTCCATCCCACTCCAACAAGCCATTCTTGAAAATTGTGATTCTGAACTTCCCCAACCATGCCCATCTGACCTCCACCCATCCTCCTTTGTTGCAAATCTGCCAAACTCTCATTCAGAAATAGATGAAATACTTGCCTACATAGAATCCTCCAATCACTCACCCATCCATTCACTTCAATGGCCCATCATTGGTCTCTCCCCAATCAATGAATACAACACAGAAGGCCTCTTCTCCATGGCCTTCCCCACCCTCTTCCCCGCCGGCTCTGAAATGATTAATCAACCAAGAATTGCAAAAGTAGATATGCAAGAATATGCTTTGCATCTAATACGCTACCATGACAACCGTTTTTCACAACGTCCTCGCTTCCGCTACTACTTGTACAACCTCATCATGCACCATCGTAGCCAAGTAACTGCCTCTGTCTTCATGAAAAGAGACCTTTCAAACACCCTTCCAGCAACAATCGCTGACTTTCGCCACCACCTTCAACAAATTCCCCCTTCCACCATCCCAGACCAGATTATGCACTTCGGATCATCTTTGCATGGCAGCCGCTCATTCTGGACTAGAGCTAGAGCGGAGCTTCACGACATGATCATTCAACAAGGTACCCCTACCATATTCTTCACACTCAGTGAAGCTGATACCAAATGGCCTGACTTGCATAGTACCATGCCTTCCAACCCTCCATCCAATTCACATAAGCAAACTCAATGGAGAATCCAAAATGTTGTTGCAAACCCTCACCGTGCATCTCAATACATCCATTGCAGATTCACAATATTCCTCGAAGAAGTGCTACTTAAAGGATTCCTTGTAAAGGATTACTGGTGCAGGTATGCATACTATTCCTTCCATCTCTTACCTTTCATTAACTTCACTTCCACGCATCCATCTTATTTATTTTCCCCCCCTTTTTTTTTAAGGTATGAGTGGCAACATCGCGGCTCCCACATATCCATGGTTTCTTATGGCTTCCAAATGCACCTACTATGGACACTTTGGATTGGACCAATGCTTCTGCTGTCCATGCAGCTAAAAAATTCTTCGATGCATACATTACTTCTTGGAACCCTCATCCCATTCAAAACCGGGATGTTGGGATAAATTATTCATCTCTGGAAGACCCATGCCTCCTCCAGACACATGAAATTCTTACAACCAATCAGTTGCAAGACTATGAGAAACTTGTCAATTCTGTTCAAAGACACACAACTTGCCACTATAGTACATGTTTGCGCAAAAGAAATAAGAAAACAAGTTGCTGCTATGGAGCCCCATGGGAAGTTCGCGACGCATCATCTCTTCACATTGATAATACTGGTCGTAAATTGTACGCCCCTGCTAGAAATGATGACAAGCTAAATGTGCACAACGCTCATCTTCTTGCAATATGGAGGGCAAACATGGACTTCCAACCAATTCTATCACACCATGCTGTGTTGAACTACATTTAAAAGTATGCAGCAAAAGCAGAGGCAAAGTCTGAAAGCTACTACCAAATGCTTTCCCATCTCTCCCAATGTTCCCCACACGATGCTCCTACTATTACTGTCGTCCGCAAAATTCTGACTGAAATTGTCGGTGACCGAGACATTGGTGCACAAGAAACATGCCACATGTTGCAAAAACTCCCACTAGTAAAGTGCAGTCATTATTTTGTATCCCTCAATGTGAAAAAACAAGTATTCAAATGTGTTTCACAAGAATTGGATGGTGATCCTCCATCGACACCTTTCATCGTCTCATACATGCATATACCACCTGCACTTGAGGATTTGCCTCTTATTGAAGTTGCACGCTCTTGGACCTTCTCCTCCCGCTGCAAAAAAACACCTTGGAAACACATCTTCCCTTCTATGGTTGTACGTGTCCTTCCTCGTTACACCTCCATCCCATTGAAAGACTCATCATCCTATGTGGAATTTTGTTGGAGCGAACTCCTTCTATACTGCCCTTTCCGTACCCTCCCTGACGACATCGGCACATCTGATGCGGCCATTGTTGCACACTGGGAACAAACTAGACAGACATATCAAGCTTGGCATGTCCACCACACCCCAATCGACCCTACCGATGCTGACTCTTGCTGTTCATCTCCTGATGCCCCTCCCCATGCCCCCACGCTCGACATGCCTGAATGGCAATTTCTCTCTCAACTCCACCCAAGCAACAACATCCTCCTCAATGAACTTGAAATGCTTGGCCATCGTGACTTTGATGCAAATTATAATTGGCCCAAATCCATTATCCCTTCACAATTACAAGAAACAACCATCCGCTTCATCAACTTCAACTGCTCCTCCACAATAATCCACCAAATCCAAACTCCATTCTCACACTCACTTTCCTCCTTGTCCCCAAGCCAAACCATTGCATTCAATATCATTTTTTCCCACTTCCACACACACGCCACAGGATCAATTTTAAAAATGATAATCCAAGGCACTGCTGGTACTGGAAAGTCATTCCTAATTGAATGCCTAAAAAATGCCTTCCTTGAAAACTCCACCAATGGACCAAACCCCCTCCTCTTGCTTGCTCCAATCGGTGTTGCAACATTCCACATCAATGCATTGACAATCCACTCTGTTCTTCGCATCCCTGTATCCTCTATGCAACCTTTAGAGGGTCAAGCCCTCCTAAACCTTCAAGAACAGCTCCGAGATGTGAAATACATTCTAATTGATGAAATGATCTTCATTGGTCCTAAATTGCTTTCTCAAATCGATGATCGCTTGCGGGAGGCATTCCCATCAAATAAAAGCAGCCCTTTTGGTGGACGTTCTACAATTCTCGTGGGGGACATTGCCCAACTTCCACCTATCAAAGACACACCAATGTATGTAGGCACTTCTCGTGGCACTGCACTATGGCAAAGCTTTGATACCGTGGTTACACTTTCAACAGTTTTCCGCCAACAAGGAACTAGCCCTGCTCAGATTTCCTTCCGCGAACTCCTCTCCAACCTTCGCAATGCAACACCCACTATTGATGATTGGAAGCTTCTTATGACACACTAAAAAAAAAACCTTCCTGAAGCCGAGGTCCAGTCATTCTCAAGTTCAATGCATCTATATGCCACAAATGAGGCTGTTGACATGCACAATAAAACCATGTTGAAAACGCTCAACCAACCAATCGCACGTTGCTACGCTACCCAAAGGAAGGAATTTAGAGGCAACAAACTGGAAGATGAACAACTAGCTGCAAAAATTCTCCTTTGCATTGGACAACAAGTTATTCTAACAAGAAACTTGTGGATTGAAGTTGGCCTTGTCAATGGCACACTCGGCACCGTCCGTGCACTTGTATATGCACCAACATCTAAACCGCCCGATCTGCCATTATTTGTTGTAGTCGAATTTCTTCACTACAAAGGTCCACCATGGGATCCTTCAAATCCTAAATTTGTGCCGATCCCCCTCATAACAAGGGGCTCATGCACACAAATACCGCTTCGCATGGCATGGGCCTTAACAATCCATAAATCACAAGGCATGACACTAGATAAAGCAACAATTGACATCGGAAACATTGATCGACAGGGTCTCACTTTCACAGCAGTATCAAGAGTCCGGTCATTAAATGACCTTTGCATCTCCCCTGCTTTCTCCTTCTCTCGCTATTCCCGAATGAAGGAGAACCCTTTCGTCATACGCAGAAAAAAAGAAGAGGCTCTGCTCACCTCAAAATCTATTGCTCAATCTCCTTCAAGCCCCTCTACTATTGGTACCTTACCATCCCACTAGCTATTCACTATTGTCCTTTCCCATTTGACTATATCTTCTATAGATTTTTCACTAACATGCTTTCAATTTCCATGCAGGAACATAATGGATCGTAAATATATCTCACAGCTCCAACAATTTTGCAAAGAAATCAATGAACAAAAAGCTGCACTTCTCAATGTACAGGAGCGATTCCTGCATCCACCTACTCTGCCTCTTTACTGGTTGCGCCCCACAATACAACTACTGCAATGGATAAGAAATTGGATGAATCTCCTCATCCATATTCATGAAAGGGATGCACACAGAGAACTCCGAGCATACTATCTTGACCGTGTACCTACTCTGGACGTGAAATGGTGTTGTCGTTGTTGAGCAATACCTTATCTATACGACTAGTATTTCCCCCTAGTACAAAACCATCTAACCACTATGCTACACATGATGCAATTTTGTCAATACATCTTATTTTGTATTTGAAAAATATACATCACATCTTACTTTCCAAACTCTTCCTACTCAGAAATTTCTGTATATACAAAAAAAAATCGCATCCTTGCATGTTAGATACATTTTCACAAGCTTCAGCAAAAGACTCATTTCAGTACAAACTGTTTTTTCTTAACATACATTTCTCTAAACTTTAACAAAAGACCTCTATTGTCCACCTAGTTACTTTCAAAATCACTTTTGGCAATTTTAATGAAAAAATCTCTTTTGTATACACCTGCTTATTTTGTACAAAATATAATGAACATTTCATTAAAACATCAACACAACTTTTACAAAAAAAATTCCATGAGTTTTGAAATTTCTAATGTTCTATGCTTATATGTCAAATTCAATCAAGAAGCTCTGTTGGCTGTTGCTGGTTATTTATAGATAATTACTGAACATTTCACTTAACTACTTGTTCTAATAGCTGCTAATATCAGGTTAAATGTCGTCTCTCTTTTGTAATAAAACTATAAATTGTAAACTCTATATCTGACAACTTCATTGTTCACCAAGAGCAGTTAGAATTTCATTTCACTTATTCTACAGAAATTCGACTTGTTTTTGCCAATTTTGTCCACAAAATTTTTTTTGCGTTCATAAAATGAATTTCAAATTCGAAGACTGTTGTAAATTTCGATCTCATCTTACACCAGACGAGTCCAAACCATTTTCAGAAACAAATCCAGTTGAATATATAACTACTCATCAAATCTATCTTGCTTTTCTCCTTGACAGTTTTAAGGTTTCGTCAAACATTGCGGGAACAGGATGCAGTTCTCATTCGGAACGAGGAGTTGCAAACCTCGAGATGTTGTGAAAGGACATGATAGTCTATTTACAAATAAATCTGCTTTGTGGCAACATGTGCCAGGTTACTTTGATAAGATCCTTCCTATCAGAAATTGTTTATTGCAACATAAAATTGCAAATCAGGTACTAGCAATTGCACAGGAGTGTTAGCAACATCCAGCATCAAATATATTAGCCTATGATGTTCATATTCACATCGGATTTCTAAAACATCTTTGTTTAAGATCGAGCAGAGAAACTTTACTAGAGTTTTAGAACCCCATGAAATGCATTTTTAAACAATATGATTAACAGAAACAAAAAACATAAAAACTGAAAAGTAATCAGCATTTCTGTTAGTTTTAATAAAGACACAGAGAATACAGGTATGTTCGAGGTAGTCCTCAAACAAAATATGAACATGCATACACCAATATTCTTACCTTCCGAGCAGAGCACCACACACTTATAAATTGTTTTACAGGCAATAAAGATCGATTTCAATCCACCTAACAAATGACATTATAATTTCTCTAGTGAGTCAAATGTGAAATTGGCATGCCATATGCACCAAATGCCAATATGGATCTAACAAAAACAAGTATGAAGCATATCAGAATCACTGACTTGGTTAAAACATAAAATTCCCTTTCATCAACAACTATTATTGCTAGAATCATTGGTTTCCATTTTCTACCTTGACGCAATTAGATGTAATTCAAAAGCATTTTAAAAATTTTGAGCCCCATTTCAGAATTAAAATATTACATCAGAGGTTTGTACAATGTTCTAATGCTCAATGACATCTGAACAGCTAGTGACTTTCAAAAGTACAACAATAAACGGGACAACCACAAATTACAGATACAGCTGCATGCGCAACTTATACATGCCAATTCTCACCTTTGGAAGGACAAACGTAGCGAGTAATTCCAGTTGATTTTTGCTGAGATGACTCCCAAATTCTGCCACCAAATTGAATGTTTAAAACCTAAAATTTTAATACACCAAGTCCCAAAATTCTTTCAACATTATATTTCGAAAGTGCGTAATACAAACATGGGTTTCCTCTGTCTCTAATCACAATGGAGTTCCTTATATTTCTCCCCATGTGATAAATGCAGACTCGTTCACTCCACCAACAGATGTCTCTCCATGTATGAAGGATAAAATTCATATTTATTAATCATATTACGAAGTTACAAACAGTAACTACATATTCCAGACAGAAATCAACCTAAGATCTCTCTATACAAGATATCATTCATTCAAACCTTTGTCTTGCAACATATTGGATACAGTTATAAAGTTATAATATGATGGAAAAAACTGCATTACATGATTAAAAACCTCGTTGTACATTAAATAATAATATCCATGACTTAAATTATTGGCTTCTTAATGCTAAGAGTTAAAAATTCAAAGAAACTATCTACAGCTTAGAGAGATGTTCATTTTAAAGTTCAAAGAAACTGTTAAAAGCTAAAGCATTTTAACATTACCTCTAGAGTTCCCAAAAGTTGTCCAAGCATTCTATTATTTCGCTTCACCAGGCTTGGATCTTCATCCTTAGGTAAAATCCTCGGTACATTCTCAAATGGTTGGCCTTCTTGTTCCTGGCATGTCAACAAAAGCAGATAATTATTGTCAATATACCTTTATTCCAGAGTAAGGGACAAAACCCAAACAAAGGTCAACGGTCAACTCACACATTATGCTAATTTTACAAGAAGAAAATGTGTCTCTCTAACTAAGGCTGTTGTTACCAAGCCTTTTTCTTAAAATAAAATGCATGTGTCCTGCTACGAGTTAAAACCAAACACTTAATAAATTATAAGACTGATAGTTTTCCGCAAATAATATAAATTTTATTAAAAATCTGAGAAAACAGATTCACGCTACAAATATGCAAACAAGAAAAAATCTAAATCTCTTACCATCTGGTTTCCTCTGTCTCTCCTTGGGCCACTTTGACTGCGTTGTATATTCAGCCGTCTTCCATTTCCTTGAGTTGGATTAATTTTCTCTTCTACTCCTAGCTCTTTTTCCTTAATATTATCTTTGTCCTTTATATCTTCAACAATTTCACCATCCTCGACCTATAAAACACACATAGATAGAAATCAAGTTGTTCCACGTACAGTTAAAAAATTATTTTTTACATTTTCTGAATTCTAGTGTATAGAAAGCAAAATAAAACATTAACCAGCAAGGTTGTAAACTAACCTTAACCACAGCTGAAAAAAGTGGCTTCTTAGCTGGTGGTTGTTCTTCAACTTCAGAACTGCTGGCTTGAACTTCATATAACCGATCAAGATAAAAGGCATTTGAAAGAAAAATAAAATGCATACAGTCCTGATGAGACCACGCCCTCTCCCAAATGCACGACCCCCGATTGACCCCATAGCATGAACATTGTTCCCTGTCAAACCGCCCCTTCGTAGACCTCTAGAATCTCGTAGCCTCTCTGTAATCTGTGAAAATGTATAGCTTTAATTGACCAATCAGAAAGAACGGGTTTGCTTCTATGGATAGCAGATAATTAGTGACGTGTGTTCTGACCACTTCCAAAGCACGGTCTCAGTGTGTTGGCAGTGCAGACAAAAAATTCGCATAACCATTTGACCATAACTTTTTACTAAACACTTCAGTAACAATTCTCGAAATACCAAAATCACCATCAATGATAGTTTAGGACCTTAGTAACACTTAAATGCTTCCGTATCCATCACATAGGGTTTTATTATATGTGATTCATTATCAGGATGAAAGTAAGATGCATCTATTCTATGTTCCGGTATTAACAAACCTGAGAATAGTTTTCCACCGAACCCCAGAAAAAACTGTTTAAAAGTTTGTTTACAAGCGACCGTCGACACCCATGACAACCTACCTCATTATTGTACCTCTACATCCCGTGGGTAAATATAGAATAGGATCAAATAAAAAAGGGAACTCAAAGCTAGAAAGACATGACTGAATCTCTATCCCAATAGTCCTTGAAAACAATTCATAGATAATCAAAGGTTCGAAAAGAATATAGTTCAGCCTTGAACCCTTCTATTATCCTTCACATCAACATGACGTAAAGATACCCATCGAAACCCATACCTTCGTTAATAAAAATATCACAAACAAGTATACATTCCTTACAGATATCAAATAGAAGACACAAGTAGCACTGAATACCCTTGAGAATATCAAATAAGCACTGTAGACAACATTGAAAACCCTGCTTCCAACAAAGGGAGAGGAGCCCCTTACAGTTCCCAATCTGTTCTAAGGCCTCTACCTTGCCTGGCATTACTTCCATTTCGAGAGGGAGTAGCGTCTATTACAATTATTTATCCAGAAGCAAGGACCAGCAGAACACCTTTGTGTTATAACGAAAGGAAATGAATCTAGCAGGGATTTGACAAGCACAAGACTAAGACCTTCCTACCATACAGAAAAATACTTTGGCTGTAAGATACCAACTACGCCCAATCCCATTTCTTGCTCGATACAGACAATAAGGATCGAATCGGGCAGGAGAGAAATAGAACTAATGACGCGAGATCGAACACAACAGGAACAGAACGAACACAGAGAAATCGAAAATCGTTTGATATTAACCTGATCGCAACTTATTCAAGTGTTGAGTAGAAGAAACAAAAATTAAGCGAAACCAACCTCCCGTTGCTGCCGATTGAGTTCTTCGATTTCCTGTGGTGATTCAGACGAGTAGCAGACAAATCTTATGGCGGGGCCGAAAAATTCATGCGGAAGCCTGAATTGCTGGCAGCAAACAAAGTAACAGAGTCTTCCAATAGCCATTAAGTCCGCTGGTCCCACACTCTTACAAATCTACCTTGGTTAAATCTCGAGGGGATCCAACGATCCTTAAGGCGTGGTGCCTCCACTGTTGATCGGACGAATATCACACGGGCTAAGTGCACGATAGTTAACCCGTGATGAGAGCGGTTTTCCAAAGTCATACGCGGACACGCATCAAGCAATCTGTGGAATCACTCCAATTTCCTAAATACCACTTGCTCGGCGAGGGTGGTGCGATAAAAACCACAAACCTGACTTTACTGTTCATTGTTTACACATCGTGGTTCCGGTCCCCTTACTCCAGGTTCCGCTCAAGCACAGTTCCATTTCTCTGCGCCGTCTCCCAACAGTCTGACAGAGTTCCGCCGAATTTCTAGAATATAAATGTGTTTTTTAAGATAGGAATTTTGAATTGTTTTTTTTTTTTGATAAATGTCATGAAAGTCCTATGGTTTTTTAAGGTGGGTGTTTTTTTTTTTTAATTTTATAAAATGTTATCAGTCTTAGGGAACACTTACAATATTTATCGATAATTTTGAGAATTGGTAAAGTGTGAGGTTGCAAACAGAAAAACTGTTTAAAAACTTTTGATTTGATTCTTTGAATTATATATATGACATCATATTTTAATTAAATAAATCTAAATTATACGCAATTTTTTTCTTTAAATTCTTCTTACTCTATTAAATCTAAATTATCAATATTTTAAAAAAAATTATAAAAATCCTATTCCAAAACAGATTAAGTAATTAAATAATATATAAAATTTGAATTTATATCTTTATTTTATTTTAAATAATGACATCCTATGATAAGAAAAGATTACAAAACCAACAAAAAAAATAAATAAATAAATAATAATAATAATAATAATTAAATAAATAAATAAAATATGAATAAATAAATAGAAATAAAATTAAATAAAGATAAAATTAAAATTAAAAATAAAACAGATAAAAAAAAATTCTTAATTGCAAAAATAAGAATAAAATAAATAAATAAATAGAAACAAAATAAAACAAAGATTAATAAATAAATAAATAAAATGAAATAAAAATAAAATTACATAAATTACAACTTAATCATATCAAATTAAAAATTAATATTTTTATTAAAATAAATATAAATATTTAAAATTCAAATTAACTATTTGAAAAATATGTTTTGAGATATGGTCTGATGACTTGTACCGTTCTTGTTATGGTTTCAGCGCCTTCCCGCGCGCGTCAGCGTCTCTGTGTCCGTGCTGCTATCGCGTCGTCCCCCTTCGGCGTCCCATCGGGCCATTTATTCAAATGATTTTGGGTTTTAATATTGCTGTGGGTTAAACAAAAGCAGAGATATCTGATTAAGACTTTACTCCTTGTCTAGTTTTATTACTCAATAGCTTAAACTGAATGCAGGGTGACAAGGTAACCTTAGCAATAAGATTCTGACGCAGGGTATCCTTTCCAAAGAGCAGTATGTTGCCATCACACATCTAAATTTTCTATGGGAGAGTAATGCCTTAAGTGGATTCTAAAGCCTCTCTGCAGAGGTGCTGCGCATTTCATCGCTGCCCTAAGAATGCTACAGCGCCGATGCGATATTCTGGACCCGATGCGTTTCAAAACTGAGATGTAATCTAATTCAACTCCCCTCTGAGAGATCTGTAAACTTATGACACATATTGCCCCCGCAAAATGGTTTCGTGTGACAGTGGGACCTAAGATACACCATTCGTCTCCTTTCGATGTTCCTTTGCACCAAAGGTGCAATTGCTAGTTATAACATTTTCAAAATTAAAAAAAACCTAAATCGGAAAAATCAAGTCTTTGGTAATATATATTTCGTCACAAGTAATGAGTGAACACAGTATGGTATCTAACATAAAATGAAGCCTCATAGAAGGCCAAACTCACCTCTTAATGAAGAGTAGAGTTAAGTAGTTTTATATTCATTAAACTGTTTCTAAATTGACCAATAAATTGTTCCCAAAAAGATTGTTTTTTTCACTAATATAGCACTATGTGCTTTTTCTAAAACTTGATACTACTTTACATAATTTTAGAAGGTATCACATACTAGAGTTGAAAATTTATAGAAATCATGTTATTTATTCAGATGGCTTTCCTTTTCCTTTTGTACGAGTCTAGAATTGACCTGATGTGATGAAAAGTGAGTTGAGAAAAAGGATGTTTTTGAATAATCTTCTGATAAAATGGTAAAATTTAATAATTTTTTAATCTCGAATATCTTTTCACCTAATTTATGATCACTTTAGAATCCCTATAAATGTGAAAAGAGTAGATCTATTGGTGAATGGCTAGTTGTAGGAGAAGGTAGAGGGTCAAGAAACCAGTTATTAGTAGTCAATCCAATATTTGCAAAGAATGTGAAACCATGTGAGTGATCCAAATAAAGTACCCTTCCAACCCCTCCCATAAGAGGTTTGGATTGTGTAACCCAATGAACAAAAACCCTAGGTATATCCTTTTCAATTTCAACGTTTTGAGAATGAGAGCCAGGATTAGAGAAATGTTTCGCAATCAAGGATTTTTGTAATGATGGGCTACGTAGAGAAATTTTGAGGTAAGACAAACCTTGATTTTCAAAATAAAGCTTGGTTTCTATCAATCCATATACGCAAAGCCATTGCAAAGGGAAGAGATCTAAGTTGAGGTTTGTGTGTGGTGGAAAGCCAAATTTGCAAACAATCTTCTACACATGTGCCCTACCAACAATATGAGGTCCCTTTAGATATTTTTTTTGTTCCCATAACATCTGAGGGAAGAGAAAATAAATAAATAAGTGGTAAATAGATTTATAGGTTGAAAGGCAAAGAGAAACACAACCTAAATTAGAGAAAGCTCAATTTTTAATAACATCCCATGCAGGGGTTTTCTTGTGAATAAGAAACCACATGAGGAGTTTGGTTTTCAAGAGTTGTTGAGATTCTTGATTTTTTTTGGAGAACTATCCCCTTAAGTGAGGAAAAGGTACTCCCATTTAGAGGAATTCAATCCATGTGAACTAGGAGACCAAATATGAAATGAATATCATCATCAGGCGAGAGGAAACATGTGAGTGCCCAAGAGATCTGATATATGCCTACTATTTCAAAGTGAGATCTTCCTCCAAATTTAATTCTTTGGATGATATCAATTATGGTTTCTCGATAGCTAGGATCCCCACATAGGTTTTCTTTAACAAGTTAAAGGCATCATCATTTAATGTTTCCATCAAATGATTATAGGGAATGAAATTTTTATGGCTCTCAATCCATGAATATTTTCCAAGAAGGGTGTCTAAACCATTATTGACATTCCATCTAAGTCCTTCTCCGGTGAGGGAAAGTTTAGGATAATAGCCTTCCATATTATTGAGCTATTTTTAGAAAAAATTATAGGTGATATGATCCAAACTATAATTCATCAAGGGTGAATCCATTTTTGCAAAATAACTTAGGACAATAGTCCTGATCATTAGATCAAGTTCCATACACTTTTAGTTGCAAATTCCTTTGAGAACTAGTGAAGGTTTTTTAGCCTCATCCACCCATGGCTTTTTTATTTTCTATTGACTTTTACGCTATCAAAGAAGGGTATATTTTCACTTTTTCCTTCCCATAGAAATTATAGGGAAAATTTCTTGATTTTGTGTAAGTTTCATTTGGAGATCCAAGAGAGAGAATCCTAGTAGACCACATTGACTTCTATAATAGATTTATAGAGGACCAATATCCCCACACGAGAGAGCCATATGTTGCACCATCCCCAGATTATTTTTTTAATTTTATCTAGGAGCCATTATCGATCAACTTTCAGGTAGTTTTTTTGTTTGAGGAAAAACCATAGAAAATTCTTTGAAATTCCTCCTAGTTATTTTTCTTATCTTCAAAATTGTGCATAGTTCTAATCTCTTCCCACTACAGGGTAGGATTTCCCTATAACTATTATGTAGCTAATTTATCTTTTAAACTACTAGAGTAGTCATAGAATTGAAAATACTAATTAATATTAAGCATCCATGCCTTTGTTGCTTCTTCAAATCCTTCGTCATATGTTGGGGGTATAATTCTCTTGAATTCCCCTTGCAGTTTTATTTTTGGTTCCTTTCCTTGATTTAGAGGTAATTTAGTTGAATTGTGCTCTTCTTCATTATGAAACTTCACTTCCTTACTTTCTAAAACATCATCAGGGTTCTTATGCTTGGAATTCTCTCCTTTGTCCTCCTCCTCCATCACTAGTTCAAAATTCTTAGGATTTGATCTATCTGTAATATTTTTAATGATTTTTTCCTATTCTGGGTTGAACTTTAGTAATTTTTTATTGTCTGCATAGAGGCTTACTAACTATGTTCTCAAATATCTAACTATGTTCATGATTTCTACCATTGGCAGTGGTGCTTGTTCCCCTAAATGTACTGAATACAGTCTTCACCTATGTATGTTTCTTCCTAAGGATTTGCTATTACCTCTCCTCTTCTTTACTTTCTCTTCTTCTCTATGTAAAATAAGGAATTCATTTTGTTAAACCAAATAATTATCGAGCTCATAGGTCATAGTATTACAACCTATTTCTCTGATACCATATTGTAATTTACCTTTCAGTTACAAATGTAAATTCGCAAGAAAAAGAATTTTTTTTTTTTTTTTTTTTAAACAATATATACATATCATTTATTTCCCTTATGGAATGTATTTTATACATTCTCTTCATATACCAATGTGTTTATGACCACTAGACCGAATTTCCTCCTTACACACACACACACACACACACAAGAACATGAGTTTAGGATTCTTATGAAATTTTCATGAAAAGGTTGGTTAGGTATTGGCACATAAACAATTGATCACTTGAACACATATATGTAAAACCCTTATTAGTACTGTTCCTTAGCCAAACCTTTGGCAATGCATATGAGTACCAATAAACATGGGAACTTGTTTATAACTTACATAAGTAATTTTCTTTACCCTCAGCTTATTATACTATTTTCGCACTGATTTTTTCTTAGTCACATGGGATTAGTTTATCTGTGGATATAGTGCATGATGTGGATGGCTTACAAGACTCCATCTCATCTCCTCCCCATGTGAACATTCAATAGGAATGACCAGGATCTACTAGGAATATCTAA
The DNA here is from genome assembly GCA_034641835.2 of Pinus albicaulis. Taxonomy (NCBI): domain Eukaryota; kingdom Viridiplantae; phylum Streptophyta; class Pinopsida; order Pinales; family Pinaceae; genus Pinus; species Pinus albicaulis. The sequence goes on along the minus strand of CM076582.1, from coordinate 1,178,934,909 downwards.
CTATGGATAGTTTTCATTATAGAAAATTAAGGTAACCACCTTACCCCCCATCTTGTAGCTCAGACGAAATTTGCACGTATTCTTCTTCTATTGAGGCTCTGCACCTCTGAGGTCACTAGGGTTTTTCTTCCAAGCATTCTAGGGTGAATTCCACCATTGGTTGATATGAAAACATGCTAGGCTTTAGATCCCACTTTAATTGTTTTGAATTCCCTGAAATTTTGAGGGTTTCCAGTTCACATCTCTCTAGATTTCGGGTAAGTTACAAATTTTCTTTATTTTTCTCTTTCGTTTGATGATTCTTTGAACTGTCTTTTCCTTCTGATATTCTGTACGCTGATGTTTTTATTTTTCATCCCGATTTACTACAGGATATGGTTTTTATTAGGGTTACTAAACCCTTTCTCAAGTTGTGAATTTGTCTCCATATTTATTTTTGAAAAATGGAAATAAAAACCCTATTCCCAACTTCATTATCAAAAATTTCTATTTCCAGCTTCATTTTGAAGAATAGAGGCTTTAGCTACAATATTTGACGGAGAATATTGCAACCTCTAGGTGTTGAAATTCCTTTGGGTTTCTTCCGAACATTATTGCTCTGGCTTCCTTGACTTGTTTAGAGTGGTAATGTGTTTGTCCAAATTTGATTCATGGGTAATATTATTTAGTATTTCTTCCTCTCGTTGAATTACCTCGTGCATAGAATATATTTGCGCTATATATTTTTATGCTTCCTGTTATGATTTTTTTTCTATTTAATCATGATTTTACCATTCTTTGGATGTGTTGTACTAGGTTAGGTGCTAGGATAAGGCTTTAGGTCGACGAAACAATGATTGTACAATTATTTTAATAGGTTTTTAAATTTTCCTTAACTTATTTGAACTTCATTTCCTCTTCCTTATTATTTTATGGCTTAACATATTAGTCTTTGTGTTTGTAGGTCAGTACAAGACCTAGTGAACATTTTTCAAGAGATAATATTTTAGGGTTTTATATGATCCGAAAGGATCTTAAAAGGCCTAAAATTAAAATTCCCAAAAATTTTATGGAAGTGACACCATGTTGAAGATAACAATGATATTATTGCAATGCAAATTGAATTGCATTGATCACAGTTTGCATGCAAAATTTATGGCAATTTCGATATTTTCATTAAAAAATAAATAAAAATAAATAAATAATGTCAAAATTGTTAGGCCATGTGGTAGCACCTAGATTTAACACATGGTAGTGTGGATAGGGTGATGTGGCAAATGCAGGATGATGTGGAATATTAATTAGTTGACATGTGGTAGTGAGTCAACATTGATGTTGCAGGCATAGGATGATGTGGTGATGGTTAGGCACATATCATGGTCAAATGAAAATGTGCCACATGACCTAATCAGAGGGCACCACATGGAATTGTTGGAAACCTTTGAGCACTACTAAAAAGGGGAAGGGGCAGTGAATCAATAGTGTGATCTATATACGGTTTTTTCCTTTTATTAAATTCTTACTGAATCACACATACATGCACCAAAAAATCATTAGATTATCCTTGCACATAAACAAAAAAGAAGCTAAATCATAAATTGTGTGAGAAACAGAAACAATAATCAACACATCAAAATCACATCCACACAAGAGACACAATATTTCTGGTGGGAACCCTTCCAGGAGAAAAACCACCCTGGTTGCTGTTGCTCTGCTCTGAATTCTATTATGTCAACCAATAGATATTTTACATAGTGTTCTGACTCTCGTCGGCATGGAGACTCGACCTCATATACAACATTACAACCACCATTGGCTAAGAGACTCGATACTTCTGGATCAACTTGGAATACTTTGTTCTATATGGATCTCTACGTACTACCATCCGCTAAAGGCCGCCATGATTAGTCGATCCTCGCCTCAATCTGATAGGACTATCCAACCACCATTGGATTGAGAAAATTCTTCCTTTCGCTGAAGCTTCACTATCAATGCTCCACCTTCGTGAAGTCATTGCTCCTCACCACCATGTGGACCTTCTTTCATCTATTTTCAAACTGGATCCCAAGACCCTATGCTCAACTAGAAATCATATTTGCATACATGATCTCAACAAAAAGATCTCATCATTAATCAATATAAAAACATATGCAAAATATATGTGCTCTCCAATAGTAAAATGTGTCGATACAAATTTGAATATTAGACCCTCACAACAACATAATGTTTCATACTACATAAAAAATCATAAGACACATGATTATGTGTTACATGCATCGGTAGCTCCTGCAAGAAAAAGTGTGAGAATATCCAACATAAACTCTACTCAGTAGCATACACAACTCATCAAATCAAAACTCTACTCCAAAAGCATCAAATTTGAACTATATTGAATCATGCTTCATATATTCTCATTATTCAGTCATTGACGGAAGCATCTAGGCTCTCCACTAGATCTGAGGCATACACTTCTTCTTTGCAACTTTTTGACGCACATACACATCCTCCAACTCACTCAACTCGCAATCAATCATCACATAGCTCCAATATCAGCTATATAAAACATGTAGGGAAAATTTGAGCTTGGGACTAGGATAAGGCATACATAACTTGGATGAAATCAATTTACTAAGGTCACTACTAGTGTACTAAATGCATTCATATCATGAGAGGACCTTTTCAAACTATTTCTGACCTTATTCACTTTTTTTGGAAGCCTTAGGGAATTTCCAATCAAATTTCCTTCCAAACATTGCGAGGAATGTTAAGAAAAATTTGGGAAATCCCTCAGTCGCATGCATGACACTGTATTTGTGTGACTAGAGCCATAGTTTCTCCCATAAGCTTCCCTCCATGCGACTAGAGCATCCGAGTCACTCCCATAGGCCTCTATGCATGTGACTAGGAAAAGAACCTTTGTTTTATCGTAATATATACTGAATTTTGAAAAAATGCTCATTGGAAAGATAACAGGGTCCATTTTGCACAAAACCCATCTCTCATAATTTTGATGTTCATCTTCATTTTCCCATAAAATCCAATCCAAAATTTCCACTTTTATCTAAACATCATACTAAACAATTGAGCCTAAAACAAAAGTAAAACATGTGTTCTTCAGTCCAAAACCTTTTCCATCTATTGAATCGCCTTCCCCTACATCTATAATAGCCCCCAAACCTTTGACATAGCCTTTGATACCTCTACAAGTGGATCGAATAAGACTCTCAATCGTCACTTCCAAGTTGACCTAGAAGAACCAAAAAATAAGGTTGGAAAGTATGCCAACAATTCCTCCACTCTCCATCGGACTTCACCATAAGCTGCAACACCTATGTCAGACCTAAAAACATATCTATAGGACATCATGAAGCTATCACATCACTTCTACAATTCATCCTCATAGGCATATACATGAAGACCTACGGAGGACCTACTTGACAACTCAACTAGTGTGCCATCAACCATCTCTAACACATGTAGATTTTATCATCATCTGTAGTGGCCTCCTCAATCATAGGATCACCAGAAAACCATCATGACATGTCCTTCAATGTACATGCCAACTTCTCCAAGATCATCATGCTACCATCAAGGCTCAATCAATGCTATCAATAAGACCAACATAAATACATACCAACACACACCATGGTCCATTAATTTGCAACATGAGGATGACATAAGCGTATGACCTCAAGAGTTTACATCAATGCAAAAAAAACCATCTCAACTTAAATACATCAATGCCAACCATCACACATCGAAGCACCATGACCATGACCTTGTTGACATCAATGCCAACATGCACCTCAAAATTCCAAAATTTGATCTATTTCATGGTTGGAGGCCACAGGTAATGACCCCCAACCTTGGTAAAGGATGGTGAATGAACTGTCCATTAGGCCACAAGAAACTGCTGAGAATAGACATCGAAAAATTATATTTATATTATTTATGAACCGTCATGAAAAATGGAGAGGAGGCCCATAGGTTTGACCTCACAACCTCCTCAAAATTGACACCAATGAATTTTCCATCTGCAAACGAAACATCATCAATATTATAGGAATTCCAAATTCCATTGAACAAAAAAAAACATTGTATTTCTAAAGAATAACAATATTGTTGTTAGACGAGCCATGTTATTAATACATGGGGACCACATCAGGATGGTTATAATAGAGCATCATTATTTGGATATCACCATGCCACATATAATTAAATATGATTGGTCCATTTATATGAAGATTATAACATGGTTAGAACACATGGTTAGAACACATGGTTATATAACATGTCTCACAATTGACTGACCTAACGATGTGCTATTTTTAACATATGGTTCCAATGGAGGGGCCACAACCTCTGCAAGTTCGAGCTTAAGGCTGTGAACCCCTACACTTTATAAACCAAAAGGATTACCACTCGACCACAAGTATTGTGGCTGTAAATTTTTTAGTGCCAAGAGTTATTAATCTTGGTTTCAGCTTGTCTATTTTGTAATAAGTGGAGTTTTGGAGCTTGATTTTGCAGCAGCCAAAAGGTGGTTTTTGGTGGCATTTTGGAGGATACATCATGGTAAGAAAGTTTTTATTTATAGTAGGATTTTCAAGGAAAATTTATTATTGTAATTTTAATTTTGGGAGGATAATAGTGAGGCCACTCCCTTGGAGGCAGGGCCTAGAGATGTAGTCCACACTAGAAAAACATTGTTACCAATTGTTTTTGTTCCTATTTTCTTCTTGTCTCGATCTTATATTGCAACTTATTTAACTCCTTTGCGCTTAATGAAAAATTAATAATTGCACATTTTAAGTTGGTTTAGATTAATCATGTACACTTGAATATTTTTACAAGCCAAGTCACTTTAAAATATCCTATATCAAGTAGTATCAAATAAAAGTTGATGGTGGTTTGTGAGTGTGCATGATAACCAGGAGCACATTCAAGTAAGGTGAAGGAATGCTTGTTTAATGAAATTTGGAAATTGGATCAAGAAGTTATAATTGGAGGAGAGAATTGTCGTCACATGAAGGAGAAGGGAATCATTTTGATTCTAAGACAGAGTTTCATTAAGCTTTCATGGTGATGAAGGCCATCGTAGATGAAATGTATCGGGAATGGAAAAAGTTTGGAGAGGGAAGGTTGCCAAAGAAATATGTCTAAGACATCAGAAATGAAGGTGATTCTAAAAAGACTCCTCATTCAATTCCTCCTCATTCTCCTCATCCATCTCATAATGGGAAATCTACTTCAAATAAGTTGTTGTTGAAGTTGGATATTAAATTTGACTACGAGTCTATGATGGAGAGATTAATATTGAAATTCTTGACAATTAGATTCGTCAGATGAAAGCCTATTACTATGGGCAGAAACTTCTCTATGATGAGGTAAAAATTTTATTGGCATTTCTTCAATTGGAAGGTACTAGAATAATATAGTGGGAGACTACACATTAGGAAGTTAAAACTCTTTACTCATGGTTTGAATTTCATGGGTATATATGCAATAATTTTTTTTTTTGAAGCCATTTAACCTGGATGAGGCTTGTGTATAAGAAACCTATATTAAAGCACGTAAAATAGGTGGTGAAGTGTTCGTGGAATACATTCAATTGAAAGAAGATAAAGGAAAAGGAAAGAAGAATATAAACAGAAAAACTTCAGTGAAAAATGGCAATGGAAAACTTTCTTGTTCCCATCACAAGAAATTCAGACATCATGATGATCATTGTTGGAAGCTACATATGAAGTTGAGGCCTAAATGGTTTCAATATTTGAAGGGATGACATATGGTGGCAGTGAGATTCCAATAGGATATGGGATCAGGCTCTCGCAATGAGGCAAAAACCATGGCTATGGGTTTGAAAGGTATATTTTCTTTAGATGTTGGTTTTGGTTCTTCTATTTGTGCAAGAAAGAGGAATGAATTGTTTCATATAAGGGTGGTAAGAAAACTTGTTAAAATAGATACTTTATTTGATATTATTTCTTAAGGAAATTTGATATCTGAGGTAGTTGTTGAGATAAATTTGGAAACAATATTGTATCCTAAACCTTATCTACTTAGATGGCTATGTAACAACACTAAGCTATGGGTGACTAAAAAGCATAAGATTAGATTTGTTATTTCATCTAAATTTGTGGATGAAGTCGAACTATATGTGGTTCCATTGGATATTTTTGGAATTGTTCTTGGAAATCCTTACTTGGTCGACAAGAAGGCTATCTACTATACGAAGAAAAACAACTAACACCTTTACAAGTACGAAATAAATTATATCATCCAATATCATCAAATGATTGATGATTCTTCATTGGGAACCATAGGGGAGTTAGAAAGGCTTGTGAATGCAAGGAAGACATTTTCACCCATATCTGCAAAGTTGGAAAAAGTAGGTGTTCTGAAGCATGGAAAATTGTAATGTGAACCTGCCAATAAGATCAAACATGTTGTTAATTCATTGTATTTAGCATATTTTTGTATTTTATAGATGTTAATATATATTTCATGGGTAGATGTTGAAGTAACAGATGCATAAGGATGTGGAAAAGTGTAAATGGCTAATAGTATGGTTTTAGTTGTCATATATTTTATGGAGTTGATTGTGATGAGATGGGTACACAGAACAAAGTTGATAGATACTAGAAAAGTGGGGAGGAATATATTATACTTAGTATCTGATTAATAACTTTTTGAAGGCATGAGGGATTAACTGCGGGAGAAATACCATAGAGCGTGGCTTCATATTGGGGCATATATAATGAGGAAAAAATGACATATTATATTGGGGGATATATAGGGGATAAAGGGTTTTTATATTGGAAGGTATAAAAAATGGAGCTCAAAGTTAACGAAAAAGTATAAAGGGGTATACAAAATGTTAACAAAAAAATGGATACCTACAATATATAGTGAAAGTAGGGGCTTTTTAAATTGAGAAGGTGTATTGGGTTTATATTGGTAGGGGGCTAAATAATGTGATTTTTAGGGGTATTTTCAAGTATGTACTCAAATTAAGGGTATTGTTTAATATTTTATTATCGCATGTGATATGTTAGAGGTTTATTGAGTGAATCCCCCATGTTTGAAGGTCCAAAATCCTCTCAGTGGGAAGGATTGATTTGAGAATATATGAAAAGGCCTAAAATTAAAAATCCCTAAAATTTGGTGGAAATGGTGCCATGTTGAAGAGCTCAATGAGATAATTTGAATTCAACTTCATTTTCGTAAATCGAAGTCCATATGCAAAATTTATGGCGGTTTGAATATGTTTACCAATAGGAAAAATAGTCAAACTTGTCAGTACATGTGGTAGCACTTGGATGTAACATGTGGCAATATGGAAAGGGTGACATGGCAGATACAAGATTATGTGGCATAGCGAGAAGTCAACATGGTGTAGTGTGTCAACGTTGATGCCACGTGTAGAGGCTGACCTGGTGATGACTAGGTGTGTGGCATGGTTAAGTGGTAGCGCACAATGTGGCCTAATAAGAAGGTGCCACATGGCACCTCAGAATTACAAAATTTCATTCATTGCAAGGTTGGAGGCCACAAGTATTGAACCCATGACCTCGATGAAGGATGGTGAATGAAATGGATGTTAGGCCATAGGAAATAGTTGATAAAAAACACTACAACATTATATGTATAATATTTGTGAACCGTCATGCCAAATGGGGAGTATGTGTATGGGTTTGATCCCGCGACCTCCTCAAAATTGATACCAATGAATTTTTCATCTGCAAGGCAAACATCATCAATATTAAAGGGATGCAAAAATACATTGGACTGCAACAAATGTGGTGTTTTGAAATAATAACAATATATTTTTTAGACGAGCCATGGTGTTAATAAATTGGGACCACATTAGGTTGGTTCTAACAGAGCATTATTATTTGGTCAACACCATGCCACATGCAGTTACATACGATTGGTCCATTTGTATAAAAGTTGTAATATGGTTAGAAAATATGCCATATATAACGTTCCCACCAAACAATTGTCATAACTATGCATTATTTTTAACATATGGTTCCAACAGAGGTGTTGCAACCTTCGCGGATTCGACCCTCGAGCTACAGACCCCTACGCTTTATAAAACAAAAGAACTATCACTGATCCACAAGTATTGTTGTTGTAAATTTGTTGAGATCTATAAAACCTTGCTTTTAACCTGTGTGTTTTGTAATAAGTTGAGTTTTGGAGCTTGATTTTGCAGCAACCAAAAGGAGGTTTTTAGGCTTTTTGGAGGTCATTACCTAGTAGTAGAGAGCTCATTTGGAGCAGGATTTTGGAGTGATTTTTCTTATTATGATTAAAATTTTGGGAGAATAATAAAGAGGAAACTCCCTTGGAGGCAGGACCTGGATACGAAGTTGACACTAGACTAACTCTGTTATCAATTTTTACAAGCCAAGTCACTTTAAAAGATCCTATATCAAGAGGTATTGGAGTATATTTCATGGTGTTTTGTGAGTGTGCATCATAACCAGGAGAAAAATCAAAAAAGGTGAAGGAATGCTTGTTGAAGGCAATCCAGAAATTGGATTGAGAATCTTTACTTGAAGAAGAGAAATTTCATCACATGAAGAAGAAGTGAATCCTTTTCGATTTGAGACAGAGTTTCAGAAATTTGTCATGGCAATCATTAGAGAAAATTTCAGCCTAGAAGTGCCCATGAAAATTTCACGTAATTTCCATGTCATAATTTGTAAATGAATCAAAATTGTTTAAATTTAAAACGAGGTGCATGTAAAGGGAAAAGATTTTTTTTTTTTTAATTGTATTTTTGACTTATCTCCTTATAGGTTTACTCAAATTTCAAGTGTAGACACTCGTTGGAAGTGGAATTAAATTCCACATTTCCACATCCAACAAGTACCCATTATGTACACTTTTGAGAAGACCCACATTAATAAAAAAATGAATATACATTAAAAAAGAGTGTGCAACCTATAAGGATATTGTAATATCCGTAAAATTGATTCTTCGTATCAAACAAAATGAAAACGCATTCTTCAGGTATGAGGGCTTCAGCTATCATATCATATCTCTAAAAATGTTCAGCAACCAAAATAAATAGCAGCAGCAACCTTTACTCAGCTTTTAAGGGCAAAAAGGTGGGGAAAAGTGAGGATTTTGGCCCTAAAATGAGTGAATAAGGAAATCTGCGTAAAATTACGGGTCAAGGTTCTGGAATATGTTAGAATAGGTCAAGAGGGACTTCCATGTCGAATTTCAGCTCAAACAAAGGCGTTTTTCTATGTTAAACAGTTCCTCCTTCCCGACTAGTCAAGAAAAACCCTGATTTCCCAAGACTTTGAGTATGCAGAAATTTTCTGAAGCAAGGGCAGCGTATTTTCTGAAGGAATATGATGTATAACACTATGAATAATCAGAGAATGAGTTTGGGTACAAGGCATAGGCTTTCAGCAAGGTTAAACAGCAATTTTATATAGAAAACCCCTCAAGATAGAGGTGTCGCAAGACAAGAAAATAATCCAGAAACCCTACAGCGTTTTCTGCAGTAGCTGTGAGACAGAAGATGCATATATAGCCAATAATAATGTATAGCAGCAGAAGAGAGTACAAATCTTGAGGAAACAACCTCTCAAGAGAAGAAATGCAAGCCTCCACAACACATGTACATAAACATGAAAAGTACTGCTATTTCTGCATAAACCCCAGACTAAGAAAAATGTTGTATATGATAGAATACTGCTGCAAACTGATTTCAACACATGGATATGACAATATATGGCTCAAATACAATAGGGGAGCAAGCTCTAACCCTTACAAGCAAACATACCTCAATCCTCCAAGGGATTGGCTGAAACACACAAAATGGCAAAAATGCCGGAGTTGCTGGGCAGCAGCTGCAACTCAATCTGGAACACAATAGAGAAGGCTGAAGATGATGCACAAACTGAAGTAGACCTCCTCCAATGGATCTCCAAGTGGAAGGCTGATCCTTACACTTGAGATCTTCCCCCCAAATCAACCAGCAAACCCTCCATGAAAATAACGCAGACACTGAGAGGGACTGCGCAGTAGTGGGATAAAACTCTTTGGCCAAGTGCCAAGATCTGAAAATCAGCTCCAAGTCCTCCAATCCGATCCTCCAAAGGAAAGAGAGGCTCTCCCTCTGAAAAACAAGAGAAGGAAGTGGTGTCGTGAAGTCACCACGGCAACACCCTACAACACAGTATTACGCTGCTGCAGCAATAACGCTGTCCTGGAGGATGATGCTAAGAAAATAACCTTGCCCGAGCAGGCACTCGAAGTCCCTCGGGGCTAAGGGTGAGATCTCCGCACGGAGACACTCGGTGCACTAAACAGTGCAGCAGACGGGCTAAACAGCCAGCGTGCCAAAGAAAGACAAATGTCTCACTCAATAATCAATAATCCAAGAATCCAAGCATGAATCAAATGAGGAGGCTCCTCCATATTTTATAGTGTTGGTTTCCCTCCAAAACCCAATGTAGCCTCTCTCTCTCCTCCACATCCTCATCCTTATCCACATTCTCATCCTTATCTGCGCAGAAGCTTGGAGAAACTTCTAGAGTGTCCATAGTCCCCCTCCTCCACGTGGTGTTGGGTCCCCCCTTGACTCCCACTTAAGTCACAACATTGTGCTACTAGGTGGATGTCTTATTTCATTTAAGTGAGTTTAGACCCTCTTTACTCACTTTTTATTTATTTATAAACTATAGACGGCAAAATAAACAAAATAGAATATTCCAATTTGCTGTCGCAAATTAGGAATATTACAGTCCCCCCCGGCATTATGTTGCTTGCCCTCAAGCAACTGCCTGAACTAGTCTCCTCCTAGCGGATGATCTCCACCGATACTGCAAAATATGCCTGGGTCCCAGATGCGCCACTGAATCTCCCCAGTACTCTGCATCATCCTGATATGAAGGGATCTCTCAATGCCAGGGTCCCAAACTGATCTCTCATGGTACCAGCCAACCAACAATCCTCCTGGATCCCATTGCCACCATGGCCAATAATAGCCCAAGTCCCATGGCTCGGACTGTGCACTGCCTCTGGCTATGACTGATGAAGACCATGACCCCTGCTGCTCTGCATCTATGACTGTGTAAGCTGGCCCATCAACTGCGTACCAACTCATCACCTCTCTCCAATCAACTGCAAGGGTAGAACTGAAGAATCTCCACTCGAGGCATGGAGTCTGGAATGTAATGAGGAGCATCTCCCTCCTGTGGATCCTCCATCCCCAAGCAATCATCCAAACAAAATGAGCCACCTCCCAACAAGGCAACTCCTGAAAATCTCCTTCCACCCCAAGCTCTGGTAATGAAGGTGGGATGAAAATCCGACCTTGGCAAGCATCATAGCTTACCCCATGTTGTCCTTCTCTCCACTTATGATAAGTGTAGAGTGTATGCTGATCCTGGGCTGCACAACCATTGCCCTCCAGTGGCAAAGTGAAGAAAAATCCTCCAATGAAGGTTCCTCCAACAATGAAGAACAAGCTGGCCCAAAACAATCCATCCATGAAGAATAGGACATGGTCATCATGGATCATTCTAATGAGATGTTTGCTGAAGGTTTTACATGATGATACATGATGCAAACAATCTCTCACAAGGATATAATGCAGTCTCATCCACTGCAACTTCAGAAAATTACATGGCAAGCAATGTACAAGATTCATCACATCTACTAATGGATAGTAAATGGCTGAATATGACAACAACATAAGACCAAACACTTGCCCATGGCTGTACAATGGATGAATATCAATCTCATGGCCCACCTCAAAAGAGAACACATATGTAGTAGTGGTGTCCATGCCTCCTCCCATGCTCCCATTAGAACATGTAGTGCGGAGAATGTGAGAATTCTTCCCACTCAAAGACACATCCAACTCATGTGTCTCCCTCATAATCAAGCCTCCCATACCAATCTGATCTATATCAACAAATGGAGACATGATCAGCAGCAAAATGAAGGAAACGCTGAAGGTTACATGTGATGAAAAGAGGTACCAACAGCTTCCCCAACAAGTACAGCGCAGTTTTACAAGTTGCTGCTTGATAAGAGTACAAGGCAAAATGTTTATGTTAAACATGCATGTCTTCATATAATACATGATATAGTGCTGCAAATGAACATACATGAGGTGATAAAGCATTTTCCCAAAGCCACAAAAGTGATGGTTGCCTCCATCATGTAGATTGGCCCAATAAAACTCATGGAGCAATATGACAAGCTTGCCCCCTTGTGAAGCAATGCATTGCATAGGAATGGAAAGAGTGTGCAAGACAAACTCCTCACCATATGCTGGAAGTAAGATGGTACATGGATCCATAAATGAGTCCTCCATAGTGTTTTGGCATGCTATGAAGAAAAATGAACCATGTGCTACAAGAAGATAATCCTCCTTATGCTTGGAAATCCAAGTTAAGAAGAATATGCCATAGTGATAAATGTCTCTATCATCATTACCTCCTCTAAGTGCAACAAATATGAAGTGATCCTAGGACCTATGGGTTATAGATCCACCATATCTCTGCTGCGCACACTTCATCCATAATGTTCTGCTCCAAGGTGACAACGCTGTGAGCTCATGCAAATAAGCTCCTGTCAATACAAGACTCTGTTCTTTGACATGTTCCTTGTCAAAGACTCCTCTAATAATGCTGCAACAAATGTGGAATACTCCCCAAGATGGAAGTGCTTCCCCATCATCATCAAAGATCAAGGAGATAGTGCCATCTCCTCCTCCTGCAACATTATACAAAGTGTGAGAGCAAATATGCCCTTGCTCTCCCAAGCAAAGCAACAAGAAATTGTGTTGCCTCCCCATACCTCCATCATACCAATCATGTGATGAAGACACAATGAATGATATGAGTATCATATCAACACCATGCATCCATACTCTATGCTTCTCAATGATGCAAGTATCCAGCCATCTTTCCTCCATCCTGACTCTTAGGAAGAGTGTTTGCCAAGAGATGGCCAAACTCTTTTAAGAGTAACTAGCGCAGCCAAGCCTCTTGCTGCTTGGTATCATAGATTTGCAGGTAGCCTCCTAGCTCCTTGCTCATCAACCACATCCAATCAATCACTTGTGGATGCCTCCTTCTTCTCCTCATCCTGATACTCCTCCAATGAGGGTTACCATCCTCCAAAATCAAATTTCTGAATTTGCACTTCATAGGGTTTTGAAATGTAAACTTCTCAAGGATCAATGAGACCCTATCAAAAATCAAATAGGTGGTAGGAAAAAACCCCCCATCATGATGTGTATGGCTCAAGGGATGTCCAACACAAGCATGAGAGATGTTATCCATCCGAAGATGTCCTCCATCTTCTATCCGCTCTTGTGAGAAGGGAATGAAAGCATTGCATTTCATGGTGTGAAGTGCATATCCAATGAGATCTCTCCTTGAGACCTCCCTCTCATCCATAGTCTTCCAAAACCAATGAGGTCTTGGATCTGAAAGTAGAAGTTTCTCTTTGAGCTGAGAGGAACTCATTGAGAAAGTGTCATCTTGAAGGGAGAAAGGATTTCTTACTCCAAGATGTCTACCATCCATCTTCAAGGCTTCAAACCCCTACCTCCAATGTAATGTACAATCCAACAATGGCTCATGAGAATGATGGTTCGATTCCTCCTTGAGTGTTTCCATGTTGCACAGCGCAGTGCAACCAGGCTGCTCTATAGTAGCAATGAGATTTGACCCTTGATCTACAAGAGTCCCATCCTCAAAAGTGTTGGTTGCCCCAACTGTCAATGCATGTGGCTGCTCCTCCACAAGTGTGACAGTGTTTCCACAAGCCTCCTCAAGAGGTGATGTGATCTCTTCTTCTCGATTAGAATTGGAAGCGCATGGTACTTCCTCTTCTTTTTCTTCATTCTTCTTGACCTCCTCAAAGGTGGATGTATCTTTTCTAGATCTGAAAAAGAAATAACTATCCTTTTTCACCGTTCTGGTCCTCTTGGGCTTAGACTCACAGGGACTAGTGGATCCCTCATGCATGGGAAGAGGTGATCTCCTAGTAGTATGCTGCAAATATGAACTCTGTATGCTAGAAACTCCATCCTCTCTGAGCTGACAGTAATCTTTGAAGGGCAAAATTGCTTTGAAGTCTTCCCCCATGGACTTCCATTCTCTGAAATAATTCTCCAAGGGTATACGACCATGTTGCCTCGGTACTTCAGGTAAGAATGTAGGCATTGTGATCCTCATATTTTCCATAGATAGCTAGCTCCACAGGCTGAGCCAGAACTATGCTCTGATACCACTGTAATATCCCAAAAGGGAATTTTCAGCAGATCATGCCTGAAAAACGCATTCCTCAGGTATGAGGGCTTCAGCTATCATATAATATCTCTGAAAATGTTCAGCAACCAAAATAAATAGCAGCAGCAACCTTTACTCAGCTTTTAAGGGCAAAAAGGTGGGGAAAAGTGAGGATTTTGGCCCTAAAATGAGTGAATAAGGAAATCTGCGTAAAATTACGGGTCAAGGTTCTGGAATATGTTATAATAGGTAAAGAGGGACTTCCATGTCGAATTTCAGCTCAAACAAAGGCGTTTTGCTATGTTAAACAGTTCCTCCTTCCCGACTAGTCAAGAAAAACCCTGATTTCCCAAGACTTTGAGTATGCAGAAATTTTCTGAAGCAAGGGCAGCGTATTTTCTGAAGGAATATGATGTATAACACTATGAATAATCAGAGAATGAGTTTTGGTACAAGGCATAGGCTTTCGGCAAGGTTAAACAGCAATTTTATATAGAAAACCCCTCAAGATAGAGGTGCCGCAAGACAAGAAAATAATCCAGAAACCCTACAGCGTTTTCTGCAGTAGCTGTGAGACAGAAGATGCATATATAGCCAATACTAATGTATTGCAGTAGAAGAGAGTACAAATCTTGAGGAAACAACCTCTCAAGAGAAGAAATGCAAGCCTCCACAACACATGTACATAAACATGAAAAGTACTGCTATTTCTACATAAACCCCAGACTAAGAAAATGTTGTATATGATAGGATACTGCTGCAAACTGATGTCAACACATGGATATGACAATATATGGCTCAAATACAATAGGGGAGCAAGCTCTAACCCTTACAAGCAAAAATACCTCAATCCTCCAAGGGATTGGCTGAAACACACAAAATGGCAAAAATGCCGGAGTTGCTGGGCAGCAGCTGCAACTCAATCTGGAACACAATATAGAAGGCTGAAGATGTTGCACAAACTGAAGTAGACCTCCTCCAATGGATCTCCAAGTGGAAGGCTGATCCTTACACTTGAGATCTTCCCCACAAATCAACCCGCAAACCCTCC
The DNA here is from genome assembly GCA_034641835.2 of Pinus albicaulis. NCBI lineage: Eukaryota > Viridiplantae > Streptophyta > Pinopsida > Pinales > Pinaceae > Pinus > Pinus albicaulis. Next base: position 1,178,919,597 of record CM076582.1, on the reverse strand, counting down.
ATGAAAATAACGCAGATACTGAGAGGGACTGCGCAGTAGTGGGATAAAACTCTTTGGCCAAGTGCCAAGATCTGCAAATCAGCTCCAAGTCCTCCAATCCGATCCTCCAAAGAAAAGAGAGGCTCTCCCTCTAAAAAACAAGAGAAGGAAGTGGTGTTGTGAAGTCACCACGCCAACACCCTACAACACAGTATTACGCTGCTGCAGCAATAACGCTATCCTGGAGGATGATGCTAAGAAAATAACCTTGCCCGAGTAGGCACTCGAAGTCCCCCGGGGCTAAGGGTGAGATCTCCGCACGGAGACACTCGGTGCACTAAACAGTGCAGCAGACGGGCTAAACAGCCAGCGTGCCAAAGAAAGACAAATGTCTCACTCAATAATCAAGAATCCAAGAATCCAAGCATGAATCAAATGAGGAGGCTCCTTCATCTTTTATAGTGTTGGTTTCCCTCCAAAACCCAACGTAGTCTCTCTCTCTCCTCCACATCCTCATCCTTATCCACATTCTCATCCTTATCTCCACAAAAGCTTGGAGAAACTTCTAGAGTGTACATAGGCCCCCTCCTCCACGTGGTGTTGGGTCCCCCCTTGACTCCCACTTAAGTCACAACGTTGTGCTACTAGGTGGATTTCTTATTTCATTTAAGTGAGTTTAGACCCTCTTTACTCACTTTTTATTTATTTATAAACTATAGACGGCAAAATAAACAAAATAGAATATTCCAATTTGATGTCGCAAATTAGGAATATTACAGACAACAAGATGACGAGTACATGGAGCTTATGCATATGGTATAGTAGGGTACAGGTGATTGGGATGTGGATTTTCATCTTAAAGCAGATGGTTTGGTAATATTTATGGACATACTATATGTGTCAAATGAAAATGGGCTCAAGAATATTATCTTACAAGATTTTCATGTGAAATCATATTCAGGTCACCCAGGATACCAAAAGACATGGACAACAGTAATAAAGTTCTATTATTTTCCAAATGTGAAGAAGGAAGTGGCAGAGCTTGTGGTGAGATGCTTGGATTGTCAACATGTAAAGGAAAAATGTAAGCATCTAGGTGGACTACTACATGCGATTTTGATTCCAGAGTGGAAGGGGGAGGTCATTTCTATAGATTTCATCACAGTTTTTCAGAGAACATCTAGACAACATGATTCCATCATGGTTGTGGCAGACAAGTTGAAAAAGGTAGTGTGCTTCATTCCAATAAAGTCTACGTAGTCAACTAATGATGTAGCACATGTCTTCATCAGAGATGTAGTGAGATTACATGGTGTTCCAAATAAGATCACATCATTAAGGGATGCTAAGTTCACTTCTAGGTTTTGGAAAGAGTTATTTGTAGGTTTGGGGACAAATTTGGCCTTCAGCACAATTTATCATCTGCAAATAGATGGACAGACATAGAGGTTCAATAGGATATTGGAGGAGATGTTGAGGATGTATGTGATGCATTAGCAGAGGCGATGGGAGGAGTGTCTTCCTTTGGTTGAGTTTTCTTACAACAATGGGTATCAGGAGTCACCAAGGATGAGTCCATTTGAGGCACTATAAGGGTGGAGTTGTAATACTCCCATCAGTTGGAGTGATCCAGTGAACAAGGTATTGATTGGACCAGACATGTTGACAGAGATGGAATAGGAAATGTAGGGAATTAAGAAGAATCTGAAGGCAACATAGGACATGCAGAAAAGTAATGCAAATCAGAATTGGATGTTTGAATTTCAATTTTTGGAACATGTGTACTTGTGCATCAATCCCAAGAAAAGCTCCTTGAGGATTGGATCATGTGCCAAGATGGCACCTCAATGTTAGTATGAAATCTTAATGCAAGTGTATGAAAAGAGATTACTTTAGATGCACTTGACAAATAGCCCTAACAACAAAGATGGCTTTCAAACTTCTTATATCTACAATAGACAGCCGAAACAAATGAAAAATAAACCCAGATCTATGCAAATAAAGTAGCTAAACAACAAAATGATATAAGAATTTCTCCAAAATATCCAATGGACAAGACAATAATTCTAAAGAAATTTTTGTATTATGTAACACCTAGGAAAAGAACTGATACAATCTCCCTCAATGGGATAGGTTCTTGGTTGTCCTCAAACGCTTTAGCTTCAGAGTTTCTCTCTCAATGGTGTAGAATACCCAAGACATGCAGAACTCAAAAGGAGCTCAATAAGAAAAAGGAAAATAAAAATAATCAAAGATAAACAATGATAAGAGGATCAAAGTTTGACCATGATAAAAGGATCAAAGGTAAGGAATGAATGGAAAACCCTCCTATTTATAACAAAATATTGAGTTATCCTTGATAATGGTGCATAATAAAATATTATTAACCAAGATCTAGACCTAACTGCTTGGAATATCTTATTATATTTTGTTGGAGGGAAAATGAATTTAAAATGGTTAAATCCATTTATTTAAAAACAATAAACAAATAAAATATTTATTTATCATTTCAAGGATAGGATCAAGGAATAATTTAACAAATAATGATTTATTTTATCATTCCTAAATGATTTAGTCAAATTTAACAAGGAATAATAATTAAATAATGATTTAATTAATTATTCCTAGAGAATAATATGATTAATAATGATTTATCAAATCATTTCTCATTAATTGGGTTAAATATGACCAGGAATATTATTAAACATAGGTTTAATTAATTATTCCTCACAGGGTTTTTGATGTGGACTAGAAATAACTTAATAAACTATGATTTATTAAATTATTTCTTAGTGAAAGCAATTTTACTATGGTAAAATTGGTCTTACATGGTGTATTTCGATCCATCTAATTATACATGGTTAGATGACCAAAAATTGGTGTAACACTCAGTTTTGTGAACCTTTCAAGATTCTTAAAAGAATTGGACCAGTAGCCTATCGACTTGCACTGCCTGTAACAGTGAAACTCCATGATGTTTTCCATGTGTCATTGCTTAAGAAGTATGTTAAAGATGTTGATCATGTGATTGGCTAGTTTTTATTGCAGGTGGAACCAAAAGCAAAATTCTAGCTGAAACCACATTGTACTTTGCAGAGAAATGTGCTCATTTTCTGGAACTAATAAATCGAGTAAGTTAAAGTGTAGTTGAAGCACTTTAGGCCCGATGAAGCTACATAGGAGATGGAGGATCATATGTAGGCTATGCATCCTTCTCTATTCATTGGTTGACCAAATTTTTTTTGTATGTGGTTTGGTATATATACATATGTATATGGATGTAAATACCTGCATGAGTTGTGTTATAAAGCTCCAATAAGTGGTATGGGTGTCATGTCATTATGGCTGTCATGTTTTTATGTTGTCATGTTGGTTTGCTTCTCAACAAGTTGATCATTGTAAATATTTCATCAAGCTAAGTTATAAATCTCCATGGGGCAGTATAATTTGCTTTCAACAGTCTTGTTGGTTGTGGATGTCATTGAACACTGAGGATAGGGTTCCCCCAAGGGGGGGGGGGGGGGTTCTATAACAGTCCTGGTGAAAATTCCATGTAATAAAAGTTAGTAAAGGAAAAATAATACCCAAGGTCATGGTACATGTATTCCAAGTTGAATGTTGGGCAAAAAAATCCTAGTGTGGATGTTCATTTGGTTCATTATGGCAAAGGAAATAGGAAAAGGAAATGGAAAAGGCTTTGGAAAGACAAAGTGGCATTAATTGGAAATTTGTTTATGAAAATACTAGAAAATAGGATAAAAGGAAGACGAAAGGTCACAGGTTGTATGTGAGGAGGAAAATGAAGGAAAATAATGGAAAATGAAGAAAATAGAGGCCTCATTAATAAAAATGATTATGAGGATCAGTTGGTACATTTTTGTTAGTCAAGACTTGGATCTCTCTCTCTATTCTCTCTCACACTCTTGGAAACTTAGTTTTTTTCTTGGAGCACTTCAGCATTGGATCAAGGAAAGCAAAGGAATGATAAAGAATGCAAAGGAAAGAAAATATCAAGCAAGGAAGAGCAGGATCAAGCAACTACAATGGGATTGCTTGCATGTATCAGTTTACATGTTTTTTATTTTCTTGCTAGATTTGGAATGCATGGTATATGCACGTGTGTATTTGCTTCTCTTGTTGCCAATGGAATGGAATTTTCCAGGTGTGACAGTGTTCTTCAACATTGACTTTCCATATCTAGATAACCATGGTGTGATGGGTCCTCTTGTATTTGGTTGAGCTGGATTATTGGATGGTTTCAACACTGAGTGAGGTGGTATCTGAAAGAAAAAACACATGGCCTAGGAATCCCTGGACCGAAAAAGGTGGAATTGCGATAAACTCATATTTTGAGTGCCTCAATAGGCCTGGGAATCATCGACCGGTGAATGGAGGGATATATGGTAAATCTTAGAGGTGTGTGCCTTTGATCAGGCTTAGGAATCCTTGACTATTGAATGATGCGATATATAGTAAAGCTTGGAGGGTGGAATCTCGATTAGGCCTAGGAATCCTCAACCGGTTAATGATGGGATATACGGTAAATCCTATAGAATAGGAGGAAGGAAAGTTCCTCACAGTGTAGGTGGAGAAATATGGTGTCATACATGTTTTTTTAGGGCCTAGTGATCCAATAGGGATTGTGGCAAAGCCTGAGGAAACCTGGTTTGGTTTGGTTTTGAGTCCCACATTCATGCTTGGAATATGGCACGAGGGTGATTGGTTGAAAGGAAGATCTGGTTCAGCCAATTTATGGTCACGTGGGTCATGGAAGTCCCATACCTGGTTGGCTTTTGCATTCATTAATAATAACGTATTCTCCTTGGTATTTCATGTGTAAATATATTGGCTTATATGTGGATTTTATGGTTGTTGTATCCTTGTTATTTTTGTTGGTTATATGTTGGTTATGAGTATGTTTCATGATAGAATTGATGTATGTTTTTCATGATGTTTTGATTATAAAATGAATGTACAATGAAACTATGACCTAATAGATGACAATGCATCTATTTTGATATGGCAACAATGCTTCTTTACGAATCTCAGATAAGTATGAGACTCTTGTGCTCAGATATGTTGTTATGACCTGTAGATTACATGTGTGACATGTTTGATGAAATGCTTGTCATAACTATTAGGGGTCAGATAAATTACTTGCACCAAATATTACATTAATATCTTTGTTTCAATGTTATTATTCATTTCTGGAAGTTTCATGAAGTTCTGGGAAGTAGCCTAAGACCTAGCCTTGGAAAAGTGGCTCAGAATCTAGGGTCGTTGGCACATAACTACCTGGAAAATTCCACATTCGCTAGCATACCTTGTTGTGGGAGTGACTGGAAGGCCTCAATAATGTGCATGGTTTATCATGGGAGTGGTTGAGGGTCCATATCAGTGAAATGTCAAGTTACCTTAGGGGTGGTCACCTAGAAGGGTTGGTTGGTTCTCGAAGGTTCTGTAGCATGTGTGGAAGGTCAAATTGGTTGTATCATATCGGTTCTACTTCCTTAACTATACCTAAGGAGTTTAATCACATCATACTAGCCTCTTGTCACATGTTTACCCCATTGGACTGGTTAACTTGGGTAAATGTGGGAGGAGGGTGTTACATTATGGTTAATTTTCCATAGTTTCTATTATGGTTATATGCATGGTTTTATGATGTTCTCTAGCTATGAGTCTCTCTCATGATTTGATAAGTTATTGAATGGTTGATGAATGCATGGACTAAAAAATGTTGTTGCATCTTGCTTGAGAGGGCATAGATCATTCTTGGTGATTCTTAGATTAATTTCATAAGTTTATGATCAAATATGCATTCATGACATGTAGCTTATATGTTTACTACATTTTTGAAAAAATGTCTATCATCTATTAGGCATGTCTAGGTCAATATCTTTCTCAAGTTTTTATTTTTAAACATTGTTATCATCATTGTTATTAGTCTATAAAGTTACATGCAATTTTGGGCAGTGGTCTGGAGGCTGGCCTGAAAAATGGCATAGATCTTGCGATCGCATGCACAGAACATAGGAAATTGGGTCATACTCGCATGGAGGCAAGCCTATGGGTGCGGTTATAGCCTCCCAACCGCATGCATGAATTTTGTGGATACGACTGGGAGTAAACCTAGTGAAAAATAGTTTTGGATCAAGGATTGATCACCTAGGGTGGTTGGTAGGCTCTTGAGTGATTTGTAGTCTCTCATATATGTCATTTTACTTCTGGTTTGTTATGGGTGCAGTTGGGGAGTAAACCTAGTGAAAAAGAGTTCCATCTTAGGGATTGTTCACCTGGGGTGGTTGGTAGGCTCCTGAGTGATTTGTAGTCTATGAGGGATGTCATTTTACTTCCAGTTTGTAGGCCCCACTTCCATAACTGGAACTTGGAGTTCCAATCATATCATAGTGACACTCAACTCGTGTTTACCCTGGAGATCTTGTAAAAGTGGGTAAATGTGGGAGGGGCGTTACAATTTCCACATCAACAACTCAACATTCGGTCATTCCCAAGCCCATCAAGCCTACCTTCAATTTATCTAGCACAACTCTGAATTTGCAAGAACTCCTCGCTCTTCCATATCGATTCACACCATCGACCTCACTCCATAGGAAAATGTGTCATTTAAATTCCTCCATTATATGTGTATGATTCAACACAAAATTCACCCTACTAGATAGCCATACACTAATTTTGAGCCACATTAAAAAGAAAAAAAGAAAAAACAAACTTGTCATTTTTTCATGTAGGAAGAATGGAAAGAGAATAAACCAAACAAAACCAAGCCCTTGCATGGACTAGAAACCTAACACTAATACTTGCTTCCATTTTATTTTGACAATAAATTCTTCTATGCAAATTATCGACCAATCACTGGAGGGAAATTTTGAATCGTATTCATGATGTCTAGTAAGTCCAAAACAACGACTTACCTCATTGGTAAATATTCTTGAATCTACACATTTGAAAACATTTCTCATTCACTGCAGGACTTGAGTTTTAACTAATAAATTGCAAAGTTTAATGGCATCACAAACAATTTCTCTTAATTAAGGGATGCTTAAAGTTTTCATAAATTTGAGGTTTCTAATTGATTTTTGATGCTACACATCTGATATACCCTAGCTATCTATTTTGCATTGTTTCTTCTGAATCAAGATGTACTAATAATCATTAATGTTTGGGCATTAAAATTGACGAAAAATTGGTTCACATTGCCTTATCTCAATACAAACAATTGCTTTTACTTCGAAACACTTGCATTGAACATATTTATGACAGTGTTTATAGTTTCAAAACTGGAGTGGTCCTTGCTATAAGCTATATTGTATTTTTATTCATGCAAGTGCTTTAAGCATCATTATTAACATTTCCCAATTCCATGGATGATTTTTTGATGACATTAATACTGAAAATATCATTTAGGGTATATTTGGATTGATATTAGTTTTTTTGGAATATGTATTACTTGCATTAGCATTTGAACAAATCTTACAACAAGAAATAGTTATTTGGAAAATTTGCAATTAGATCATGAGATGCTCTAATTTAATTTACACACATTGAATGATTAAATATTTAGTCTTTTGAATGGTTACTTGGTTTCTATCTAAAATTAAATGAGTAGTGATGAAAATGATACAATAATCTCTTGGCTTGAGCTTGGTGCTTAAAATTTTGACATAATTGGTTCATGGTGTTGTGTTATGGAACTTTTATGAAAATGTCTCAATCACATTGAATTTTCACTTGGAAGATTTACTTTGATATATTCATCATTTGATTCAAGTATTTGTACTTCTAAATGGAATGAATGGTGATAATATATATGTTGAAGAACAAAAGCACATGATCACACTTCATACAAGTGCGCCTTCCAAGCAAGAAATCCCCTTAGAGATTGTAATATTCCCAATTAGCAATAGCTAATTCGAAATATTAATTTTGACTAATTTTGCCTTTATAAAGTTAAAATATAAATAAAGTGGGTGAAGGAGCACTTAGCTCACACTTAGGATAAAAGCATTCCCTAAAGTGACTAAGGAGACATATCGAATTAGCAAGGTGGGGCCTAGTGGCCAAGTGGCAGCACAGAGATTGGTGGGGTCCGGGTGAGAGAGAGGCTTCCCAAGCATAAAAGGAAGAAGGGTCTCCTCATTCTCATTCGTTCTAATTATGCATCTTTGAGATTTTTTCTTCGACATTGAGCACACTTGTTGTTTAGCAAAGTCCGCATGTACTTTTCATTACATCAAGTGGCTCGCTCGGAGATCCCAACCTCGGCCCTCGGGGGACTTCGAGTGCTCGCTCGGGTGAGGAGTTTCACCCTTGTTTTTTCCAGAGAGAGTTACGGCTACCACAGGGAGGAGCATCCACTCGGAGAGACAGCGCAGTCAAGTGAGAGGGAGGACGCGATCTTGAGAGGAGGTGGTTCCGGATTGGGGATCCGTTGGTGGATTTAGCCCGAGATAGTGGGTAAGGGACCAATGCTTCCCTATTCCAAAGCATTTTGGTGGAGTCGGGGGCCATTATTTGGAGTAGATCATTCAGAGCCAACATCCCTCCTTGAGGAATAGGGTAGTGCCTCAAGGGAGCCATTTTCGGGGGTCGGCCATTTCGAAAAAGCTTTCCGGTTTTTCTGGGTTTTGGGAGTAGAGGCCATTCCCGAATTTTCAGAATTTTCCAAGGTGGGGAGAAGCCCCAAAGATTCAATTCATTCCAGACAGATGGCAACGACATAGTAGCAATAGCGACGGCTTTGGAGATAACGCAATCCGGAGGGAGCGACCATTCGGGTCATTTCCCGAGAGTCTTTCTACGCTTGCCTAGTGCAAGCCGAGGTGCCATCATTCCGATCACCTCTATACTCATTTCCATTTCTCGGAAATTAATAAAATGGCTCGGCGTTCTCCATATTATTTGTTTTCCTTATGATTTGTCTCTATTTGTTGCATGTCTTTGTTTATGTGCTTGTATTGCTATTTATTTCCATTTGGGATATTATAGTGGTATCGTAGCTCATAGACTTGGCTCAGCTTTCGTGGAATGGATTTTCAATGACACCCGTAGGAAAACCACACATCACCCGTAGGGGGGAAGAAGTTATAAGGACCGAGAACGAATGTTAGAGCTCACTCGTCGGGGAAGGTGACGAGATTCGGTAGTGGACGCAGAGGAAGAAGAACCAATGGCGGAGGAAAAGGATGCCGGGTGAAGGATTTCAGTGGAACTCCTCCTCAAGTCAAGACAGGGATCCGTCAAAACGGATAGAAGAGATGGGGCAAAGGTTCACGGCAGAATCTAGATAGTGTGAGACTCCAAGGGGTTTTCACGTTGGAGAGGGCTCGAGCATGTCTCATCATTTATAGGAGCACCCCATAGCATAGCAGGGTAGCATCACACACACCCCCCATTCCATGATGCCTACATTTCTTGCGCGGACATTGGGGCAAAAGCACGACAAGAGCGAGGCCCCGGCACACATGGGGGATTACTTTGCCGAGTACCAATCATACGGTCGGGGAGTTCGGAGATGCCATCACTTTCCATGATTTTTTTCAGCTCAAGCGAGACAAAGTAAAACCCCCGCAACCATCACAACGGGAACGGTATTCACATGATGGGGACTTACAACACACGATGGGCGATTCCATTTACCGACATTTGATGGATCATCCAAGTGCTCGGAAAAAGAATGGGTGGAGAAGTCTGGATATATATTTCTAGCTTAATCATATCGTAGAGCTAGAGGCCATCAAAGTAGCAGAGTGTTGCACCTAGAGGGCGAGGCGGACATGTACATATCGTAGTTTCGAGACTTTCCATGATGGTACTAGATCTATCCACCGCCCGTATTATTTATATGTTCATAGATGGATTAGCGAGCCTCTACAGGGGATTGGTCATATCAACAAGCCCCACGACACTCCATGATTTAGTTGAGAGTACTCGGGATTTGTAGGATGCACTTCCCGAGACTAGAGCTCCTTTTCCCAAAGACCGGCATTCTAGCCGAAGGGGAGAGACGAGAGGGTTTCGCCCGCCGTGGGGGAACCAAGGTAGAGGGTTTGGAGATGATGAGGCCAGGAGAGAATTGAAGTGGAAGAGATTGTGCTTCACATGCCAAGAGCCATGGGCACTAGGACATCATTGTGTCATGGGGAAGGCACATTACATCGAGGTCTTCTCCGACAATAGTGAGGAAGAAGACGAGTATAACACTCGTTACCGATGAAATAGGTAACCTCATTGTTACCTACTTTTTGAAGTATCAAGAAAAACACCTGATTTTTGAAAAAAGTGGCAATGCATAATCAAGAAAAAAAAATTGAACATGTTTTTTGGCACTTTAAGTTTTTTTTCATATTAATTTTAATGTGATGTTTTTTTATGTCGATTTTGAATAGTGGTGGTGTATCATCACCAACGTTTTTTTTATAGGATTGATTTTGACACTATAGATTTTCTAATGTCTTCTTCTTCCATGAGATGTTTATTTTTTAAGTGCATTTATGTACTTGTGTTTTAAAAAATAAAAAAATAATTTTTTTTAAAATAAAAACTTGTAATGATATCTTCACTTTTTCACATAGATAAAAGATGGAAAAAAGGGTCAATATTCTAAAGTTTATATTTTCTACATGTTTATGTATTGTTAAATAATTTTTTCAATGCACATCAAATAATTGTTGCTAAAAAACCAATATTTTGAACCATATGACAAAAAAATACAATTTTTCCAATATAAATACAATGCAAAAAATACACTTTTACGGACTTTTTTTGTTGGAAAAAAACATGTTAAATAAACTAATTTTTTTGGAAGAATCTTAACAAAAAAAACTCAAGAAAATAACATTTTTTATTGAATTTTATGTCAAAAAAATAATAGCAATCACATGTTTTTTGCAAAAAAATAAGGGTTGTTCTCATAAAATATCAAATTCTAAACATTACAAGTAAAATTGATTAATAGTTCTCAAAAAATAAGCTTTGTTTGCAAGCATAACTTAAACATCATCAACAATATCAACTAATACATCTTCAACATCATCTAGAACGAGCATTGATGGCTTCTTCCACAACATTTTCTTCTTCATTTTGATCATTGTCGTCTTCTAATGGATCTTTCATGTCAACAAATCTTCCAAAGTGTCCCTTTCTAATCATTCCATATAATGGTGGTTGAGGTTCCTTTGCTTTTTTTTGCCACACGTGATTCATTAAAATCTCCTTTCCTCAAACCAACTTCTTGCTTCGCGTCCGGAAGGAATTTAAGAGCGTTAATTCTTTGTTGAATAAATTTGCATTGAACTAGGTCTTTCTCAATGGCAATGCAATTTCTTCCTTTTAGTAGGCAACATGCTAGTGTTGTACCTAATCATCAAGCACAAAAGAAATAAGTAAGAAAAATTAGTATGGAGACATAAAAAGTAAAAAAAGACAATATTTAAATTTAAATTTGTATAATAAAACTTACCCGAACTCGAGATAAATCCAAAACCCATTCTCCTTCATTTAAACATAGATCTATAAGATAGTTAATCAATGCTTGTGGTTTTTTTATAAATGTTAACTATATCTCCTTTTGCATCTTTATCCTCATATGTTAGTTTTTCTTACAACTACATCATAAACCAATACTTGACTATGACTCTTCCCATCTACTCGATTCATAATAATATGATTATAGCTATCTTCGTTTGTCCAAAATTAAACATGGATGAACTCATAATCATTTATAATAGGCTGATCTTCGAAAGAAAAAAAATTTGACTTTTTGCTCGTAATATAACATAGTAAAAGTTCAATTAAATTTTACATGAATAAAAAAAATTTAGGAGTAATCAAACATACAATTTCAAAGTCTTACCATGTAAGTTGCATCCTTGAGTTTGCTTTACCCTTGAAGCTTGTTAATAACATTGGAAACTTTGTGTCTCGAATGAAATGTCACAAATCGCCAAAATGGTGATGTTGTCACTTCTTGAAAACCCGTAACCACTTTACTAAAAGCTTGATAAGTATATGGTTTTCTATCATATTCAATGTCCGGGGAAATTGAAACCATGAGGAATATCTGCAATAACTAGGCCATATTCCCTTTTAGGTATTAGTGATGCAATGTCTTCACAGATCACCTTGTATTATTTGATATTGGACAACCGTCGAGCCCATTCCAAATGTAATGATTAAGAGTAGGATCAAGTTCAACATTCATAAGACGCTTCCTTCTCATGTTCTCCATCTTAATTTTTTTCAATAAAGCTTTTGAAATTATCTAGTACTCCATTTCCATCCTTCTTCGACGTCTTTAATGACATAATATATATATATATATATAAGTAATAAAATAAAAAATAGGTTAAATATGAATAAAATGAATTTATAAATCAACATACCATATTGAATGCAATATAAAATTCTTTTAGTGTTGATGTAAAACTTGCTTCGGGTAGTTGCGTACATTATCATCCCAACTATCTTCATTCAACATTTAAACCATGTGTTCTTGTATTTTCATAAAAAATTTCGATCGAATAAATCAAGTTAAAAGCGTTAATGTACCGACATGTATAACAAATTCTACCAACATCATTATGTTTTATTTAAAATAAAATTATAATGAAAGAAAAATAAGAAATAATTCAAGAAACTTACTTTTGAAATTCTGCACACATTTCTTCCATTGATAATTCACCCGACTACACACGGGCTAATACCGATTTGACTAATTTATCATCCTTCACACCTTGCATTGTTCTCCAAGGTGTGATATTCATATCCTCCGGAAGTCGCTTCATTTCAGGGACTCGCCTTCATCGTTGGTACATATTATGGGTTTACTCTTTTTAACCTTCTAATTTTTTTATGGAAATATTCTCCCACCGATCAAAAATATCATCAATCAAATCCCATACCTCCCAGCTCTAAATTCCAACCGAAAAAATGTTATCCGTGCCTCTCGAATAAATTTGTATTCAATTTTCCATCTTTTTGTTTTTTTTTCATCAATTTGATAACCTATTTCCATTAAACATTCCTTTCAAAATGTTACACTAACTTGTGTCTTATCCCCACCACATTTTTCTATGAATTCATTATGAATAAATCTAACCCTTTGGATGAAATTCATTTTCATTCCGTACTCATTATCCGCATTATGATCCCATGCTAATAACTTTGATTCTATTTTTTGTTAAGCCGGCGTAAATATTGCATTTCACTCGTTTGAAAAAGATAGTTATTGGGATATTCTACAATTAATTGTCTCTTAGCCTCTATCGAATGGTTCCCTCCAATTACATAATATTTATAATCAAAACATTTTGTCTTTTTCAAATGCTTGTTTGTTGGGAACCCTGACGTGGATCGACAAGAACCACATAATCCACCACATGCGCATATGGATTGAACTCGAACAATGTTTTCGGATTATGTACATGTAGGTGATGGGCCTTTCTAATTTGATATTGAGATTGTCCTTCATCTGGGCTATAAAATTGGTTAACATTAAGCTCAAATGTTTGGCCACCAAGAGTTAATTTATTCTTCCTCATCTCTTGTCGAATATCATTTTGTTTTGTTTTAATAATGCCATCATCTAACTTAGCACCCTGGTGTTATGATTTCTCTCGCTTCCATGAGAGCTTTCAATTTGTTCTTCACTATCTGCTCACGACCTTTACGGAGTTCACCAATATTTGATTTCCTAGTCTTATTGGATAACATATCGAGCTTTTTTTATAAACAAGCTCTCCTTCATGAGGTAAAAGAGAGACATCTTTGGCGATTTTTATTTTTTGGTGTCCGATCTGTTTTCTCCTTTTTGCACAACTGTTCTAATCTCCTCCTCACTAATTCTATCATAATTTTCTATTTCATGTTCGACACCTTCAAAAGAAACATGTTTAAGTTTACTAGATTGACCCACCTTAGTGACTCTTGGTTGATCCCCTCTTTGTACTATTGCAATGTCACGAGCTATTGATCTTTGCTTCAATCTCTTGTCCTCTACTTTGTCTTTGTGGAAAGTGTTGATCACATCCATAACATTTGGCACCAACATATAAATACCTTCAAACATGTTTGAAAGACTTGGAACAAAATCCTATGAAACAAAATAAAACATGTCAATGCTCAATAATTTATAAAAAAATTGAATCATCCTTACAATAATGCATAGAGGAAATAAAAATAAGCATACTTACAATGTTATTTGCAATGTTGCTTGATACTTCTTCGTGAAAAATTTTGAAGATATTTCATCTCGTGTCATACTTGATCATTAACGGACGATATCTAACCTTGTCACGTTTCGGAGCCTTCCTTGCAAAGAACATAAACGGTGTTTGTATTCGGGACCATACATATGTCTTGTACTCCGCCCATCACATCATATGCCTCATTTAAGTCAATCATACCACAAAGCAGATAGATGTGTATATCGACCTCTATTTCACTTGTCTTCAAGATACCATGAGAAATCGCTTTATCTATTTCCTCGGCGTTCTTCCAATCGTGAATAAGCTTTAATGAACCCGGTGCCCCACTTGCTTGACTTTTATTAGTGTGTCCAATAATGTCCTTATTGCGTCCTACGGTGTCCATAGTGCGTCCGACTGCAACTTTAGATTTGGGAGTTGTATCCATAGTGCGTCGAGTTGCAGTTTCGTAGATTTGAGAGTCATCGCCAAAGGTGCGAAAACATTCACGTAAATATTTTTTTTGATTCCATTTTCATGATTAAAATATATATATATATATATATATATATATATATATATTAGTTAATGGAAAATTAATGCGGATAAAATAAATTTAATAAACAAAATTTATTTCTAAAACTTATAATCTTTTAATATATTTTAAAATTTTAAAAATTTAATTGTATATTACATAGCAATTGAATAAAAAATAAACAAAACAAAATAAAAGAAAAATATATTTTACTTTACATAGCAATTAAATAAAAAAATTATAAATTTAAAATTATAAAAAAATTAATATAAAAGTTTATAAATTTATATAATCTTTTAATATATTTGAAAATTACAAATTTCTATTTCACATTACATAGTAATTAAATAAAAATAAACAAAATAAAATAAAAGCAATTAAACAAAATAAAAGAAAAAAATTAAATTTTTTATAATGTTGTTTTAATACTTAAATTTAATAAAAAAAAAATTTAAATATTTAAATGTTAAAAACAAATGTTATAATATTATATTTTTTATTTTTTTTAATTGTATTGTTATATATAGTAATTTATTGTATTCTTATATAAAAACAAATGTTTTTTTTATTTTATTTATTATATTGTATTGTTTTTTTTTAATTATATAATTTTTAAAAACAAAACATAATTGTTATTTAATAAATTGTTTTTTTTTAAATATATTTGTTATATTTTGAGATTTTCAACGGTTATTTTTTTTAATTAAATAATTTTTTTAATAATTATTTATTAATTATATTATATAACAATGTTTTTTATTATATTATATAACAATGTTTTTATTATATTATATAATAATATTTTTTATTATTTTTATATAACAATGTTTTTATTAATTTTTAATTGTTTTATTAAAAACAAATTAAAAAAAAGCTCCCGCGCTCTCGCAACTTTCTCCGAGATTTGAAGTTCTCGGTTGCTCGGCTTGGATTGTCGGGTCTGCCGGAGAGGCGCTCGAGCCCGGCCCCGGTGCTTTCTTCCCCGCCTCTTGGTCCTCATTTGCGGGTGTTTCGTTTTCCGGAGGCTCGCTCTTCCGCTCGCGGCCTGTTCTATCCGGTGGTTTCATTGCCTTATTGCGCGGTGTTTTTGTTTTCCGGAGGCTCGATCTTCCCGCTCGCAGTTGTTCTTTCCGTTGGTTTCATTTCCTTATTGCGCAGGGGTTCGTGGATGGCCTCGTGATCGTCTCTGCGTCCCCGGCAAGGTCCGATCCGGGTGATCGTTCTCCATGGAGGCCATTGGGGAGTCCTGTCTCCCCCCCTCGCCTCCCGGGAGGTGCGGGCATTCAAATCCTTAGTTGCATCCGGAACAAAGAGACCTCCCTCCGAGTCTCCGAAGAAGTTCGTGAAGAAGATGGATTCAATCCCAACAGTAGCTCTCCCCGAAGAAGATACTTGCAGAGCTGCCCCGAATCCGGCTGAAAGAGGTCTCATAGGCCGCTTCACCCGGGCCTCCGGCCCTCGCCAAAAATCGGTTGAGGAATGGACTCAAAGAAACTGAAACCTCTCATTAAAGAGGGAGTCAAAAGCTACTTCGTCGGTAAGGGCTACTTTGTTTTTGTCTTCGAAAACTCGGATGATAAAGGATTAATTTTTCAGAAATGGGCCTTATTTCATGGGCCCTCGTGGGCTTATACCTAAACAAATGGTCCCCGGGACTTTGACCCAACTCAGGGACGTTCCTTCGCTCGTCCCGGTTTGGGTTCGGCTACCCCACCCTGCCTCTCCATTGCTGGAACCACAAAACCCTCGCAGATAATAGGAAATGCGTTGGGAAATTACATAGATCAAGCTCGCTAGGAAGGATCGCATTCATGTGCACGCATCCGTGTTGAAGTAGATCCGGAAGAAGGGTTGCCGAAGCAATTAAACTCACTCGTAGTTGGGTGGACATATGTACAAGAGTTGGACTATGAGCAGCTGCCTTTTAAATGCGGACACCGCCATGGCCACGGCCACTTTGCCAAACATTGCAAGAAGAAGGCGGAGGAACAAGGTGACAAACAAAATGGGGACCAATGGATCTTAGTGCAGAAAAAACGCAAACACAAAAAAAAGGTTCGAGAAAAGGCAATAAGAATGGAGAAACCAGCAGACCCAAAAGAAATCAAGAAGAGGACGCAAATCCAAATGGTATAGAAAGTGAACAACGAGATCCACCAAGTTAACTCAACGCAGGAGAATGAGGAGCAAGAAGAAACTACACCTCCAATCAAATAGGGAGTGGAAGCTGCCCGAGAGAACCAAACCAAGACAAGTCCCAACAAACCTATCATATGCCGATATAACCGAGAAAAAACCAATGGAGAGCTCGGACACATCGGAGGACGAAACCTTCGAGCCTCAAGCAAAAAAAAGCAGAAGGAAATCTAGAAAGGAAAAGAGGGAGGAGGAGGCGAGAAGGCTCAAAACACAAGGAAGCCGACCCTACAATAGAAATGTCTATTGGGCGAAACACCGGACCAAGGCCTTCCAAGGGAGGCCACAACCGACAAATCAATAAATAATGAAGCTAGTCTCTTGGAACCGTAGAGGACCGGGGGAATCCCTCCAAAATTGAGGTCGTCAAAGACCTTTTGAAAGTTGAGCCCTCGTAAATTCTCATGCTCCAAGAGACAAAAATAGAATGGCAGTGCCCTTCTAGAGATCAGCAGATTAAAGTGGCATAAAAAAGCAGAAATGCGAGTTAGTGCAAGGGGCACCTCCGGGGTTTTGGCTACTCTTTGGAATGAAGACCAATCTACACTTGATCAACTCCCATGAAACCCAAGACTCGGATCTTCACTGTAATTGAAACACAAAGCAAGTAAGTTATCTATCTCCCTTTTTAATCTTTATGTACCAGTCTCTTACACGAGAAAAAAGAGAGTCTTTGGGAGCAGACCTCTCTAATTTTTTTAGAAACAACTTCTCCCGAAAGAATATTATTATAGCAGGGGGATCTAAACATAGTATTGAAAGCAAAAGAGAAGAGGGGGGGGGGAATTAGTAGCGAGAGACCCCTTGCCGCCAATAGTGGAGGAGCTCTCTCGGACTTGGGATCCGATGGACTTTAACCCGAGCTCGTGGCATTTATACCTGGTCCAATAACCGAACAAGGATTAGAACACATCTCGACCTAGATTAGATCGCTTTTCGGTGCAAAGTTCCATTATGATGAACAATAAAATCATCATTACAAAAAATTTTTGCCAAAACTTACCTCCGACCATAAACCAATACGGCCTCCTAATTGAAGAAGAAGAAGATCTTGGACCGATACCTTTCCAATTCAGCCCTCTTTGGATAGAGAGAGATGGCTTCTTAGACATTGTGAAAAAAGCTTGGTCCAAACCTATCTCCGGATCCACAAGCTATGTTTGGGAGCAGAAGCTTTGAAAGAGACAAAATATGCCTTGAAAGAATGGATCAAAAAGCCAACATATACTCCTCCCGAACAAAGAAAAGAGGCGAGTTCACACATTGCAAGATCTCGCAAAATGACATGGAAGACAAAGATATTACAACAGATTTGCTTTCGGAAACGAAATTCAAGTTCAACGAACAAACGATATCAAGCCTTTCGAAGGGAAGAGGAATATTGGAGAATCAAGTCCAAGTCTCGTGGTTGAAGGTCGGGGATCGGAATACACCATTCTTCCATAGGCAATACAGAGCAAGACTCGTCACGAAACCATATATCGGAAATCAAAACGAGCAGATGGACAACTTTGCAAAGGGTTCAAACAAGTCAAAGCAAACGAATTTGAAGCTTACTTCAAAAGTCTTTACAATGCGAAGTTCGTAACAATGAGGAGGAATCCCGGGGATTTTCTTTCAAATATTCCTAACCTCATCGAGCCCCAGTAAGAAAATGCAAATCTCTGCAGACCCATAACGGAGGAGGAAATCATAAATGTAATTTGGGCCATGGAGCCGGACAAGGCACCGGACTCGATGGATTCACAATCCACTTCTTTCAAGCTTGTCTGCAGATAATAAAGGTGGACCCGCAGAAAATGATAAGAGGATGTATGGAAAAAGCAAAGATCGGTGGAGGAACCAATTCAACTTACTTAGCACTAATACCCAAAGACTCTAATCCGGAAAAATTTTCTAGGTACGAGCCTATTTTCATTGTGTAATGCATCATACAAAATTCGGCAAAGTTGTTAGCAAAACGAGAATTAAACCATCGTTAAAAAGAGTGATCTCTTGCTCTCAAAGTGGGTTTGTGGAAGGTAGGCAAATCCTGGATAATGTAATCCGGGTTCAGGAAAACAATACACTCCAAAGCAGACAGAGGAAAGAGAAAGGAATGGTGATTAAATTAGACATGGCAAATGCGTTTGATAGAGTGAATCGATCTTACCTCTCGTAAAATATCGTTGTCCCTTTGGCTTCTCGCCCGACTTTGTTCAACTTATCAAAGCCTGCATTGACTCCCCATGGATTGCACCACTAGTCAACGGTCGCCCAACATCCTTCTTCCAAGCCAAGAGAGGCATTAGGCGAGGATGCCCTCTCTCGCCCTACTTGTACATTCTAATGGCGGACTCTTTAAGCCGAAAGCTAAATGTCGAGAAAGTCGCTTGGTAGCATTCTAGGCCTCAAATCATCAACAGTTGCGGACTCTTCGAATCATGCATTGTTTGCCGATGACTCTCTCCTCTTAGGAGGAGCTTCCACAAGAATCGCTCGAGCATTTGACACCGTCATCGAAGTTATTGTAGAGTTTCGGAGGCTGCTCTGTGAATGAAAGCAAGAGTGAAGTGTATAGTCGAACATTGCCCAACAAGAACTAGAAGCCATAACAACACTTCTTGGGTTTAAAGGTCAAGCAATGCGGGACGTATTCAAGTATCTTGGCCCGCCCATTAACCGAGGAATCAACAAAAGAGATTTATGGAGTGATATAGTTTCGAAAATCAAAAAGCAAGATAGCCGTATGGGGGGGGGGTTACTTGGTCGACCAAGGGAGGCAAAGTAATACCGATCAAATCGGTGTTGTCGGCGCTTCCCATATTCCAAGCTTCGTTCCTTTTGGCGCCCGAAAACGTAATGGAACAGTATTTCCAAACTTCTCGTGCAATTTTCGTGGCAAGGAGGCAAAGGCAACGAAAATAAAATGCACTGTGAGTTGGGACGTTGTCAAAAGGCCAAAGGATGAAGGGGGGACCGCAAATAAGGGATCCCTTGCCGGTAAACTATGCCTTAGGAGGGAAAATCTTGTGGAATCTTCTTCACGATCCCTCTCATCCCTGTTAGCGAACGCCGAGGTTAAAGTATGGGGTAAACAACGAGCTCAGCAACATATCAAACGAGAATCACAAATAAGACCACGCAAGTACGGAGCCTTTCGTCGCAAGAGCAAGCATTCAATTTTTAAAACAAAGTGTACGGAATTCCGGGCAGCTGGAAAAACGCATACACCCGTGGAAAGATCGTATTATGGGAAACGCCCCCACTTCAAGAAAACGAGAGATATTGCGAGAGATTAAAGATTGGATGGAACGCGCAGGAGTTAAACGCCTTTTCGAATTAGCTAAGTGGAATCACCGTGGGGAATGGGAGGGTCGGGACTTTCATGGAGTCCCGGATCGTTTGAGCCACCAGCAAGCAGCGCGCTCGAAGACCTTTTGGAAGAGGTCGCTCCGGTTCACAAGGCCGCAAGAGATCGTTGGGGTTGGGGCCCAACAGGGTCTATATTCCACAAAGCACTCGGATATAAAGAATTGCGAGTTAATCGAAATAGCAACTACACGCTAGCAAATCTGGAAAATCGTTTGGGATTCATTTGCCACTCCTAAAGTGAATTTTTTTTATTTGGATCGTGATCCATAATAAAATTCTCACGAGGAGATAATTTGGAGAAAAGAAACATTGCGGGGCCTCACAGGGTGTGCGATGTGTAACAACGACTCGGAGACGATCCGAGCACTTGCTCATAGGCCGTGCAGCGTGGCAAAGGATGTATGGAGGTTCATCCTAATGGATTTGCGGATCACCGTCCCAACCTTTAACTCGAAAGCAGCTCGAACTCTTTGCCTCTTGGAGGCAGACTCTACCCCCACCATATTCCTCAAAAAATCTTTTTTGGAGTAGAATCCGACAGACATTACCTAAATATGTGCATGTAGCGGATTTGGTCGTCACGAAATCATCTTATCTTTAATGAGGAGAGGCATTCCCCGATGAAAATAGCCGCAAAGCCAAAGCCTTCCGATGGAAGTGGCCAAACAGCAAGTACATAAAAGAAGACACTACTCGCCGCAAGAAGAAAAGATATGGTTAGGGGGACCTTGTGCCTTACCCCGGCAGAAATCCTCCTATTCCTCATAATGGAAAGCCGGGATGGCGCTTAAGAGAGGAAGAGGAAATCTTTCAAAGTTGGTGGAGATCACAAAACATACATACTATCTTCTTCGATGGGGGCGTCAAAAGGGAACCCCGGGGCGAGCTGGAGCGGGGGGAGTCATATATACAACGGATGGACTTTCCAAAGATTTATTCTTCCTGGGGGGTTAGGAAAGAAGACCAACAACCAAGCCGAGCTCTTCGGGCTTCTCAAAGCCCGCCAGATAGCTAGGGACAAAGGTGTTCAAAAACTACAAGTCTTTGGAGATTACGAGCTTATTATAAAAAAATTTAAACAAGGGAGATCGTTTCAACAACCCTAGCCTCAACAATATTGCGGATAGATTGAAAAGAGTGCTCCAAGAATTTGACAGTTCGCAAATTTTACCACATCCTCAGGGGAAATTAAACGATGAAGCGGACCAAATGGAAAATAAAGGCGATGAACTCATGAAAGGCCTAATTTTTTGTTAACAATGACAACTATATACAAATGCCCCGAAATCCGTAATAGAGGAAACAGGGCAGAATCTAGAAATTTGCATTGTACAAGGGGTTAGATTGGAAAAGAACCCACAATCTTTCGGATAAATAAAAAAAATCTATAACCGTTTTAGTTACAAATTACAAATTAAAACAATTGGCCTCCGCCTCACTGGGGCCCCGAGGCAAGCTCGTGCGGCCCCCGCGTGGCGCCGCCGGCTGGCCTCCGCGCCCCACGGGCGCAGATCACGGCCTTACGTCGTCCTCATTTTTTTTTATATTTTTTTTATTTATTTTGTTTTTTTAATTTATTTTTTTTAATTTTTTTTAATAATTTTTTTTTAATTTGTTTTAATAAAACAATTAAAAATTAATAAAAAACATTGTTCTATATAAAAATAATAAAAATATAGTTATATAATATAATAAAAACATTGTTATATAAAAATAATAAAAACATTGTTATATAATATAATTAATAAATAATTATTAAAACATTATTTAATAAAAAAAAAAAAAAAATTATTAAAAATATCAAAATATAACAAATATATAAAAAAAAACAATTTATTAAATAACAATTATGTTTTGTTTTTAAACATTATATAATTAAAAAAAACAATACAATATAATAAATAAATAATAAATAATTGTTTTAATATAACAATACAATAAAACCGACGATCCCCTTCGCTCTTCGCCCGGCAGCACCGCCACCTCGTGCTCTTCTCGTTGATACCCTCTCCATGCTTCCGGCCTGCGGAGGGGCGGGCACGGCTCCTCCCCCGAAGCTTCTTCGACAACAATGTAAGAACAGACTTTTTCGCCAAGTCCGGAAATATTCCCTTGGATGCTAACGAGTCCGTCCCGGACAGGGAGCAATACGGCCACCGTAAACAAAGTCGGCAATCCGAATGACAATGCCACAGCACACGCTACGGACACGGTAGACAATCGGACCGAAAGCATTACGGTCGACATTGAAAAAAGATTCTCGACCGGAACGCGGCACCGACCGGGCCAAAAGCCTCCTCTCGCAACATGCATTCCAAAAACCACCGAAAGAACCAAAATAGATCCGCCCTGACTCACGAAATCAACGGCAAAATCCAATACATGAGGGATCATGCCCTCATCGGAAAGTTCGTAGGGCTCGTCGACCGAAAAGGCCTCCCGCAAGGGTGGATTGTCTCCAAGTGGAAGCCTAAAGGACAAGTTACCCCGCGGTCGACCCCAAAGGCTTCTTCACGGCTATATTCAACTCGTCTCGGAAGACGTAACTCGAATCTTTGATGGAGGCCCGTATTTCTTCAACTCTGCTCGGCCTCGTACCTTCGTGAATGGGGTAGAAAGATTCAACCCAGACAAAGAAAACTTCAATTGGGCACCTGTCTGGATACGCCTATACTCATTACCAATAGAGTACTGGGACGAGGAATCTCTTCAAGCAATAGGACAAGGCCTGGGGGAGTTCATCAAAACAGCAGAAGAAACAAAGCTTCATCGGTACACCTCATATGCACGTATCTGTGTCCAAATGCATCTGGACAAGCCCCTACCAGATGCAATCAGCATATATCATGATGATTTTGAGTGGATCCAGCCGCTAGACTACGAGCATGTCCCTTTCAGATGTCGAAGATGCCATGCACTAGGGCATCTCTTCAGAGATTGTCCCCTCACCACACAAGCTCAGGCAAAAAAAGAAACGGAGGCAACGCAGGAGGCAGATGGCTTCACCAAGGTCACGCAAAGAAGAAGACATGGCAAAAAACCTCCAGTACCAGGTAAGAAACCCTCTCTCCCCACTGATACTCCTTCCACCAGTAATAGTTTCGCTGCTCTGGCCAACCCTGATGTTACTCCTGAGATTGATCCTAGCCAGAATGCTGTCCCTACTCAGCCCTCGAGTCAACCCAAGCCTGTGACCAAGCCCAACACGATGCATTCTCCAGACCAAAAAGCTCCAACCGAAACCCATCCCGACAAACTCTCTGCTGAGATCAAACTTCTACCCTGGCATCCCGCCACAATGGAAGTAGACAACCCTCCTACCCAGCCTAACCCCTCAATTCAAGCCATGATTAGAGGAAGTCAAGAGACTTACATGGAAGAGGAATCTGAAGGCCTGGATCTAGGCGAACAGGACATATCAGAGCTAGAGGAAGCCTGCTTAAATCAGAACTTCGACACCATAAATCCTCACCATATTGACAAATTAGAAAAAGTCTTCTCAAATGCACATCAACAAAAGAAGCTCGGCATCCAACCTGGCAGCCACTGGGATAGGCTCAAAATCACAAAGGATTCAAGGAAAAGAGGGCGAAAGCCAGATTGGCAACGCACCATTACCATAGGACAAATATTGGTCGACTCAGGCCGGTATCCTAAGCTTACAAGGTTCTTTAAACCTCTGACAAACAGTTCTCAATGAAGTTGATCTCATGGAATATTAGAGGGCTCAACAGCCCCGGAAAGCACAAAATACTTAAAAATATGATACAGAAAGAAAGACCAAATATACTCTTTCTTCAAGAAACTAAATGCAACAGTGAAACTCTAGAAACATTCCTGACAAAGGTTTGGCCTAGTTGTAACTCAATAGCAGTGGATGCCTCAGGAGCCTCAGGAGGGCTTGCAATAATTTGGGACACTCAATACATAGATCTGGACAACTATCATGCCGCTCAACACATAATACAGGCTACGTTCCATCCTATCGGAACCAACATTCACGGGCATTTATCCAATGTTTACTTCCCACAGGACTCTGCGCAGAAACGGGCCTTGCTTAACACCATAACAGATCTGAATGCAAACAGGACTTTTCCTCTTTGGGTTGTGGCAGGGGACTTCAACATGATTACCAGAATGGGAAAAAGAAGAGGTGGAAGACTGAGAGCAGACCAGGACAGCGCCTACTTCAGAGACTTCATAGCCAACAGCTGGCTCATAGACATTCCTTTCTCCAATGGCACATTCACTTGGAGCAATAAGAGAACTGGAAATCAGCAGATTGCTTCAAAACTTGATCGTTTCCTCATCTCTGACAATGCAATCCACTTAGGAGGGGATCTTATGGCTTCAATCTTACCGCAGATTGGGTCGGACCACTGGCCTATTCTGCTCCATTGGCAGAATGTTGGTCTTCACTACAGAAAGCCCTTCAAGTTCGAAGCATTTTGGCTCACTCATGCCTCTTTTAAAGACATGGTCACACAAGCTTGGCAAAGCCACACCCCTCCCCCAGGCTCGAAGATGTACCAATTTCAACAAAAACTCAAGCACCTCAAAACGATCATCAAGAACTGGAATATCTATGTTTTCGGAAAAATCCTTCAAGATATCAGAACACTTGAGAACAAAATGGAAGCTACTCAGCAAAAAATCATTAATGAAGGAAGAACTGAAGAGCTGGCCACTCAGGAACAGGACCTACACAAGCAGCTAGAGGAGAGACGCAAACAAGAAGAACTCCTATGGCGGCAGAAATCTAGGATAACCTGGCTAAAGGAGGGAGAAAGGAATACGAAGTTTTTCCACCGGTCAACCATTCAGAGAAGGATGCAAAATCGCATTCCTCACATAATTAATCCACAGGGGGCAAAAGTGGAACAGCAAGAGGAAATCGAACAAGTCCTCCTAGATCACTTCCAGAGCATACAGCAGGAGGATCACTCAGTAGACCGACAGCCGGCAATAGACCACATCTCTCAGCTCATCCCTAAACTAATCACGGAGGAGCACAACAAAATGCTGCTACGCCCGGTCACTCTTTCAGAAGTTGAATTGGCAGCAACTCAAATGAAAGAAGGGAAGGCACCTGGGCCAGATGGTTTCACCTCTAATTTTTTCCACAATTTTTGGGAACTCATTAAAGAAGAAGTATGGCAGCTAGTTGAAGAGTCCAGAGCTGCTCATTGGCTTCTGCCCTCCTTAAATGCAACCTTCATTGCACTGGTACCGAAGGAAAAGCAGCCTAGCACTCCAGAGAAATTCAGGCCCATAGCTCTCTGCAATGTAATCTACAAAATCATCTCCAAGGTCATTGCCAACCATCTCAAGCCTTTGCTTCCTCTCCTCATTTCGCCAGAACAAACGGGTTACGTAGAAGGACGACAAATAATGGACGGCATCATCCTCACACATGAAGTCATTCACTCTCTCAAATCCACCAAGAAGCCAGGTATGCTCCTAAAAATCGATTTATCCAAAGCCTTTGATAAGTTAAGCTGGCAGTACATTCAAAGCATCCTTCTAGCTTTTGGTTTTGACAGAATGTGGATAAGATGGATTTTGTCTCTCATCTCCACCCCTTTGAACTCCATTCTTATCAATGGCATACCCTCTAAGCCTTTTAAACCGTCAAGAGGTATTCGACAAGGCGACCCTCTATCGCCCTTCATCTTTGTTCTCATGTCCGAAGGTCTCAGCAAACTCATCCAAAATGCCGTACTCTCTCATCAGCTGCGTGGTCTCAATCTTCATGGCTCTCTCACCACCCACCAACAATTTGTAGACGACAACATGCTCTTCGGGTTCCCTTCAGTCCAAGAAGCAAGATCCTTCAAAAAGATTCTTAACCTCTTCTCCACAGCCTCTGGCATGACTGTCAATGTCTCCAAGTCACAGCTCTTCGTTTTCAACACCCCTGCAATCATTCAAGCCAGCATCACCAGAATTCTAAGCTTCTCTCAAGCCCATCTTCCCTCCAAATATCTAGGGGCCCCTCTTATTGACACTGCTATCAAGCACTCCACGTGGAATCTTCTGCTGGAAAAACTGGAAACAAGACTCTCCACTTGGACTCATAGAGCTCTCAATCTTCCTAGCAGACTTATCCTCATAAAAGTTGTCCTTCAATCCATGCCTCTTTATTTGTTCTCTGTGCTAGCAGCTCCCAAATGGGTGCTCAACCAAATCAGAAATCTTCAACGCCGATTCCTATGGGGCTCCTCAGAACAAAAACGTAAATGGGCTCTTGTCCATTGGAGCACGGTATGCTCTCCCAAAGCAGTCGGAGGTCTGGGGCTTCGAAATCCCATACACAGCAATGAAGTTATGGGGGCAAGACTTTGGTGGAATTGGCTCTCCAATCCTCAAAAACCCTGGGCCAGAATATGGAATGCTAAATATGCCAATAATAGGCCGCCGGAAGACCTGATCAGACTTCACCCTGGAGCAACTGGCTCACTCATTTGGAATGCCGCCAAACAGCACTTCTCCCTCATACAGCAGCACAGCTTCTGGGAAATAAGAAATGGGCACACAGCCAGATTTTGGACCGACTCTTGGCAGCAACATCCTCAACTCACTGACACTCTCAGTCTCTCCAACAATGATCAACCCATTCATATGGAAGAAATCACAGTCTACCAAAGTTGGATCCCAACTATTTCCAGTGATTATAGACAATGGAAGCACCCGACCTCCATCCTGCCCAATGCTCCCAATCATATACAAGAAACTCTGCAGCAGGAACTACAAAGAAGGAAAATAAGATTCTCAGAGGAACCGGACATCCTCCGCTGGGGTTACTCTCCCAAAGGCCTGTTCACAACGAAAGAAGCCTTCGCCATCATGCACCCGATCCAGCTTCCACAAGACAGACTTTGGCAATTTGTCTGGGCTCCAGGTACATGGCCCAAAATCTCTACCTTTCTTTGGCTTCTCAGTCACAGAAGAATCTTAACTTGGGACAACTTACTCAGGCGCGGCTTCAATGGCCCTTCCCAATGCCCAAATTGCAAACAAGAGGAAGAAACTTCACAGCACCTCATGCTAACCTGCCACTATGCCCACAAACTATGAGAAAAAATTTGTTTCAGAGGTCAACGCAATAAGCCACAAGAAGATCTCGTCAACATCATGCGCAATTGGCCTAAGCGACCTTACAACAGTCCATTACTCAACCACCTCTGGCAATTAATCCCAGGCCTCCTTTTCTGGACACTATGGAAGGAGCGCAACAGAAGGATATTCAAACACCAAATAACTCCTTTGGATATCATCTGGGACACCTTCAGCAAAAATCTCCAAGAGACCCTTGCTCTCCAAACATGGCAGGAAGAGGATCTCCCTAAGCAACCTAAGGAAGTAGCTCTTTGGCAAAATTGGCAACTGCAGATAAAGACCAGGTCTAGCTCCTCCAAGAAAAAGACTCCTGACACCTCCAACCACTAGACGCCACCCCCTCCAGGCATATACAAATTAAATTTCGATGGCGCTTCTAAGGGGAATCCAGGCCCAGCAGGTTTTGGCGGCATCTTCAGAAATTCGCAAGGAAACACTATTGCTATCTACTATGGTTCAATAGGATGGGACACTAACAACTCGGCGGAATTGGAAGGTCTCTGGCAGGGACTAACCCTTTCTCACCTCTACAATCTATCTCCCATCATAGTAGAAGGAGACTCTAAGATCCTCATAACCATAGCAACACAACTTCTTCAAGGCACCAGAACCCACAAAGTTGTGAACAGTTGGAGAATGGCCTCTCGCCTCGACCAACTTAGCAGATGGGTGAGCAACAATCAAGCTATTTCCTTCGTTCACACCAGAAGAGAAGGCAACAAAGTTGCGGACCTCCTAGCCAATCTAGGAGTCGAAAGCGCAGATACTCTCAATCATGGCCCTATCCATATTATCAATGACAGGGTTCTTCTCCAGAACTGCATCAGCTTGGTGCAAAATGATCAAAACACTCCGGATGCGGATGAACAGTAAGAAAATGGCACTCATTGGCTCCGGCCAATTCCCAAGGCGTTCGGCGCGTGGTAGCCACATGGGCCTCCACGGCGCCACAACCTTTGCATTTACTATGGTTGCAGGCTGCATTTACTCACTCCAACGCCGGCATTACAAGCCTTCTGTTCTGCCTGGCGTGAGCATTATACCTCTCCCTCTCTGGTTAAACGAGACCACCGTCTCTCGACACGCTCGCATGGTGACCCTGCTCTGTGCTCTGAGTGTATGTATGGTGCCTTTGAATAGTGCATGCCCGCCTCACTGCGCGGAGCCGAACGCACGCACAAGCACGGGCAGGAGATGCTCAATTTACAGTTGCATTGAGTTTGAATCGGGCGCTCATTTCTCCCACAGTGATTTATGTTCGGGTGTGCACAGTGCTACACAGCATCCTCCCCGCGCTCCTTTGCAGATTGGTCCGGGTTCTATCACTGCTGTTGACTCACTCCAGCTTTCCCAGCCTCGCGACATTGTAATGCCTCGACTCAGGCCACGCATGACAGCGAGGCGCGGAAGCTCCAGAGGCAGCTCGACGAGCGATAACCCCTCTTCCAGCAGGCTCTTTTCTGAAATTCCCCCGGCTTGTGACTATGGCCCTCCCCCTGCCTCTCATACTCCCATTGCTCCTCATCGCACCACCTCCCCTGCAACTCCATCTGCCAGCAGTCGCCTTATTCGGCAAACCACTCAAAGAGCAGAATTGAAGTTCGATAGCGCCCTCAATCGGCCAACTATCACTGCGTACATCACCATCACATTGCGTGAGGAAGCCACTCTTAATCCGCCCTCCTGGACTGATGCTCCTCTGTCTCCTCGTGCCCCCCTTCCTGGCGAGCCTAGCCCCTCCCCTGCTCCCTCTCATAATGCAGCCTTCCCTGAACCTGTAACCTTTGCCACACCACCCTCCGGTGTAGCGCTTCCCTCACCTTCGTCGGTCAACACTGAAGCTGAACAGGCTGCGGATGAGCACAACAAGCAAAGCGTTGAAGAAGATCCTGGAGCTGCCTACAGCTGCCCGATAGTGGAGGAGCAGCCATCGCCTTCCAACTCCATCTGAAATTGCTATGTCTGGACGCAGTAGGCTCGTTCAACCCGTTTTTCCTGTTAGCAATGTTGGTTTTTTACAGTACATTACAGTTCTCTGGTTTCTGTTTATGTCAATGTTAGTTTTTTGCTACTGTGATATAACAAACACTTATAATCCACCGGTTTCCCTGCACATGGGCGGTGTAAATGTTGCTCTCGAGCTGGTTTCCCTATATGGGCAGCTTCGAACCAGAACTATGTTTGGCTTTCAAGCCCAGTCTCAGGCTAGTCCCTTTTGAGGGCGGCGATTTTAAAATCATTATCGCACATAAATAGAATTAATCGAATTTGAAAAAAAAAAAAAAATGTTGGTTTAAACATCATATAATTTAAAAAAAAAAACAATATAATAAATTATAAAAAAAAAACATTTGTTTTAATATAACAATATAATTAAAAAAAAAAAAACTATATCACAATACAATTAAAAAAGATATATATATATATATATATATATATAACAAAACAATAAAAAAAAAATTAAAGATTTAAAATTAAAAAAATAAAATAAAATAGAATATAAAATAAAAAAATTCTCAAATTAAAAAAAAAAAAAAAATTAAATAATGAAATCACTGATATATTTATGATTAAAAAAAACAAATAAAAAATGTTATAATATTAATTTTTTTTTATGTGCATGGTCGTTTTATGGATTTTTCTGTCTAAATGAACCTATAAGTCTTAAAAAAGAAAAAAATCTAAATTTTTGTTCTTAAAACCCTAAAAAATTTAGTTTTTTTTGCATTTTCTTCACTAAAAAAATATTAAAAAATCAAGGTTTTTGAACCTAAAAACCTTAAAAAAGTAGTTTTTGGACACAAAAAAACTATAGAAAAACAGATTTTCCCCAAAATCGTCTTTAAATTGATAGAATAGAAGGAAAACTAACCTTTGAAATGCAAAAAGCTGCTGTCACCAATGCCAACACAACGCCTCCACAAAATTACGAATAGCAACACAATGCCTCCAATGCCAATGCAATGCCTTCACGAAGTTACCAATGCCAATGCAACACCTCCACAAAATTACCAATAGTGACACAACGCTTCCAATGCCAATGCAATGCCTCCACGAAGTTACCAATGCCAACGCAACACCTCCAGAAATTTTCTCTAACAAATACCAGAAAACTTGATGTGATGTGATGAATAGAAACAATCATTCATTTTAAATAGCGTATATTGTCTGATTGGTTTACTGTTTAACGAATGTGGGATTAAAATTTCAAATTTAAAATATTTACATTTAGTTTATTATAGTTCATACTATAGTTAAAATACTTATTATTTGCATGTAGTTATCATAATTAATATTTTATTTAATATTTGCATGTACTGAATGTTGAATAATTCAAATATAATCTCAGATTAAAAATTAAAATATGAAATACTTACATGTAGTTAATTATATTTAATATTATAGATAAAATAGTTAATATTTGCATTTAGTTATCATAGTTAATATTTACATGTAATCAATGTTTAAAATCATGGGATTAAATTTTAAAATCTAAAATATATACATGTAGTTAATTATAGTTAATATTATAGTTTAAATAGTTAATATTTACATGTTATTTTTGTAAATATTTACATGTAGTCAATCTTAAACCATTCAAATAAGAAAATTATTTTAGTTTCGAAGACATGCATGAAAGGAATATTTTGTGGATATTTTGAATAGAAAGTATGGTGAAATATTTGAAGACCAGCAGTTTATTAATAAATTTTGAAATATATTTTAGATGAATATAACGTAAGTTTAAAATTTAAAATTTAAAATATTTACATGTAGTCATTATAGTTAAAATATTTAATATTTGCATGTAGGTATTATAGTAATATTATAGTTAATACTTACATCTAGTCAATGTTAAATCATTCAAATAAAAACATTATTTTAGTT
Source organism: Pinus albicaulis (assembly GCA_034641835.2). Lineage (NCBI taxonomy): Eukaryota > Viridiplantae > Streptophyta > Pinopsida > Pinales > Pinaceae > Pinus > Pinus albicaulis. Next base: position 1,178,888,319 of record CM076582.1, on the reverse strand, counting down.
TGGAAGGCATCCATGATAGAAATATTCTGTGGATATTTTGAATATAAATATCGGTAAAATATTTCAACATAAACAATTTATTAAAAAAAATGTTAAATACATTTTTTGATTAATATTTGTACCAAATATATGAAATGAAAATTTTGGAGGGAAAGTTTTTCGCGAAATTTTTTGGGGGGAAATTTTGGAGGGAAATTTTTTCGCGAATTTTTTTGGAGGGAAATTTTCAGTCTTTAAGCTATATATTGTAAGTGGGAGAGAAATTTGTATCATTCAACCTATTCTTGTTGAAAGCCATGGTTTCTTCTGATAGCGAAGTTTTTCTTTCTAGAACATCAACATCTTCGTCACGCAACAACTCTATTCAGAGTGATGAATATAATGGGAGTTCGTTCACCATGAATAGAGAGTCAAAAAATCAACTTGGTCGTTATCCTAAAGATGATGAGAACAAAATTGATGAGGTGCAGCAAAATGAAATTTCTGTAAATCGAGCGCCAGTTATACCACTTACTCTTAATCCTAAGGATTATGAAAGCAACAATGATGAAGGGCATGATGAAAAAATTCCAGAGTCAAAAGTTTCACTTCGTCCTAATCCCAAGGATTATGAGGACACCATTGATGAAGAGGGAGATGAAGAATATCCACTTCAGCTTAATCCTAAGGATTATGTGAGAACAACAAATGAAGATGGGAATGAAGAATCTATAGAGTCAAAATATCCACTCTATCCTAATCCTGAGGAGTATGCCAACACCACTGATGAAAAGGGGGATGTAAAATTTCTAGAGTCAAAATATCAAATTCGTCCTAATCGTAAGGATTATGCGAGCACCACTGATGAAGAGGGGAATGATAATGTTTCAGAGTCAAAACATCCACTTCATCCCAATCCTAAAGATTATGCCAGCACCACTGATGAAGAGGGAAATGAAAAATTTACAGCGTCAAAATTTCCACTCCGTCCTAATCCTAAGGATTATGCAAGCACCATTGATGAAGAGGGGGACGAAAAAATTCCAGAGTCAAAATTTCCACTTCGTCTTAATCCTAAGGATTATGTCAGCACCACAGATGAAGAGGGGAATGAAGAATTTGCAAAGCCAAAATATGCACTTCGTCCTAATCCTAAGGATTATGTCAGCACCACTGAGGAAGAGGGGAATGAAGAATTTGCAGTGTCAAAATATCCACTTCGTCCTAATCCTAAGGATTATGCCAACACCACTGATGAAGACGGGGATGAATTTCCAAAGCTAAAATTTTCACTTCATCCTAATCATAACGATTATAATTTAACCACTGATGAAGGGGGGGATGAAGAATTTTCAATAAATATAGATTCAAGGCATTCACTTATTCCTAATCCTAAGGATTATGAGAGCTTCAGTGAGGAAGGGGAGGGGCGGGATGAAGAAATTCTAGTGAATACAAATTCAAAGCTTCCACTTATGCCTAATCCCAAGGATTATGAGAGCACCACTGAGGAAGGGGAGGATGAAGAGTTTCTTGCAAATGATAATTTTAGAGGCACAGATCTAAATATTGCATTTTCTCCAAGTGACCATTTCAAAGACACTCATGGTGATGAAGAATTGAATCCTCCGAGGGAAGAATTTGAAAGCATGGGTCAAGATGGTGAAGAATTTCTTTTGAGTCAGGGTTACAAAAGTGCCGATGATTCTTGTGAAATGTTTTCTTCAACTAATGATGGTAAAGAAAATTTTCAACGCAATGATGTTGATGAATTTCTTAACTATGTTGAGGATGATGATAGTGGGGATAATATCCCTCCTAATGGTGATGAAACTACTTTTACAAAGGATGATGGAATGATGAAGCCGTTGCAAGCAAATATTGCAACTAGGAGTAGGAGTAGACCTTTTCATATCAATCCAAAGCATTCTAGTTATACAAGGGCGAGGACAAAATATCTCACGACAAGAAGTTTTGTCGTTCATTTGATTTCAAGTGAATGTTGTCGAAGGGATTGCTTGAAAAATATGGATTTCAACTTTTCTTTGGAGAAAAGGAAAACATATATGTCAATGAATAAAAGCATGCAAAATTCATATTTAGTGGGTTGCATGCAATCTACACTAGCAGGTTATGATTATCATATTGGGAATGTATTTCTTTGCAGAAAGGCATTCAAAATGTTGTATTCAATTGGTAATTGTCGTTTGTCAAGAATCCAGGATAGATTGGAAAGGGATCCCACATATTATTCAGAAGCACGTTATAAACGGGAGGTGGGGCCATTTGCAAATACTGCTAAGACATGGATGAAAGACTTCTTTTCAAATCATGGAGAGTGTATGCCAAATAAATACACAATACATATTCCAGATAATTTCTCGAGACGAGAAATATTCATGTTATACAAAGATTATGCAGAAGCTGTTGAAGGAATTGGTAATTTTATTACATATTATTATTTTACAAGGATATGGAAAACTGAATTCAACAATGTTCGTATTCCTAAGAAGACAAGGATGGGGATTTGTAGCACATGTGCTTCTCTTAAAGCAAAAAGAGATAAATGTCAAGGGGTAGAAAGAGGTATGTGTTCAAAACATTGTTTTTTAAAATTTGATACTTATCAACTATGAAAATATATTTATTCATATGTTTCTTTTATTTTATGTACAGATTTCGTTGTCAAAGAACTTCAAGACCATCGCAATCAGCAAACAAGTGAAAGACAAAAGTTGTATAAACATCGAAATAAGTGTTATGATCATCCAAATAAATATCTGGGATTGATAATTGATGGTATGGACCAAAAGAAAACACTTCTTCCACATTTTGTCCGCATGCCAAAAAAATTACAGGAGGAAAATTTCATTCAGTTTCACTTGGTTGGTTGTATGATATTTAATGAGAAGATGTTTCCAAGAGTTTTCTTCACAACTCCAAATATTCACAATGATGAAAATCTGACCATAACTATAATCCATGATGTGGTTACTCATTGGTATGGGATTCTTCCTGAAGTTTTGTATTTACAATTAGACAACACAAGTCGTGAGAACAAAAATCAAGTTCTTTTTGGGTATCTAAACATGCTCGTTGAATTGGGGAATTTTAAAAAGATAAAGGTTGGTTTCCTTCTTATTGGGCATACTCATGATCATATTGATCAAATGTTCAGTCATTTTTCAGTAACATTGAGGAGGAAAGGTGTTGGGAGCCTGCCATCATTAATTGAATGTATTAAGAAATCGTACATTCCAGAGCCTGTTTTTCATGTGTTGGAAGAAAATATTGACATGCGAAGGTTTATTTTGGGATCGCATGGTGAGGAGAAATGCATTGAACAACTTAACGACATTAGCTTCCAGCATCAATTTCGTATCAAAAAAATTGATGGGATAACACTTATATGGGGCAAGAAGTATTCAACTATTGAAGAATGGGGACCATCATCGGGTTTAGCATTTTTGAAGTTCATTCCAGAGCGTCCAATGTTTTCATCAAAGATATTGTTATTACAGTCAGTTTCCGAACTCCATAATGCACGAAGGCAGAAGAGAGAGATAAATTATTTTGAATGTATAGAGGAAATTAAAAGATGTATTAGAGATACATATGAATACTTCGATGTTGCTGATTCAGTTTGGTGGGAGTCTTTTTTCAGTAATCAAAGTGATATGATTTCAAGATCAGTAAATGGGGATACACTTTTGAAGACTCCTTTTTTTTGGCCACAAAATATGCCAAATGAACATGAACATCAGGAAACACACAATGTTGAACAACAACAACCTCAAGCTATTATTAATTCCCCACAGGTAGAGGAAAGAGAAATCTATATTGGTTCTAGAAAATCACGTGCACAACGTGAAGCCATGGAAGACCTTTACAGGGGTTCTGTGCAGGATCTTAAGGAGGGTTGCATGATAGCAGTGTTAGCAGATGAAGATCCACTTGCCTATCCATTCTGGATTGCCAAGGTTATAAAGGTCATTAATGAAAATGAAGAGATTACAGCTGTTGATGTACATTGGTATGCCACAAGTACCCACCCTTTCAATGGTGTGTACAAGCCAGAGATGGTAGTGGAAAAAATAATTGGCGGAAAGAGAAAAAGAAAGGGCACAAATATAAATCGTCGCCGCACAGATGTCTTAAAATTGGAGGATGTTGACATACTTGTGTATGACTTCAATTTGAAAAAGAGAGGAACTCTTCAGTTGCAGACCATAAATATTTTGAAGAAATTTCTACCAGAACAATTACTGTTGAAATGGGACTCTGCAGAATGTAGACGTAGATCTAAAAGACTTTTGAACTCTGAAATGGTGGGCATGCATGTTGACTCAGATGGAGCACTAGTTGATGAAAGAGAAGAATATGGATCATCTTCATCTGCATCGAGCCATTCATCTGAAGATGTAGATTATGATGGTGTGCTAGAACCTATGGCTGATTTTGAATAACTATCTAAGAGACTTTTATGTAATTGATGTTTGCATGGTAACTTGAAATAAAATTTTTTACTTCCATCTCATTTTTCATGAAGTTATGAGACATTTCTATGTTTGTTGGATTATATGTTTTAATTATGAAGAATTCATTTCTTTAGAATATCGACAATGTAACAATGAATTACAAAAATAATTTATGTTATATTCAATGTACCAATGTTGATATTTTAATTATAAGTAAAATAAAAGATAGAAACTAATGTTGAATTTTTAGATTATGCAGTGATATTACCATGATATTATGTATTGTTACCATTTGGTATAAGATACTTTTAAGTTTTAATAATTATATGCGTCATTGAAACAAACACTTTATTTTGATGCTTGATTTTTAGGTTTTGGTTGAAATTATATTTAAATTTGTCTTATTCTAAGATTTGAAAAAAGATAAGTTTTTATCCTTTAAAATTAAAATTACTCTTACTTGTTTCTGTTCAATGATAATTTTTTCATTTACTTGTTCATTTTTTAAAATTGTTAAGTCTTATAATTTCTCCATAATTTCATTGTTCAAGTATGTTGAACACTTAAGATTGAAAAACTTTAGATTTACAACTTTTCATTAAGGTTTTTATGCGCTACCAAATTTTATCTTTAAGGTTATGGTTGACAATAATTACAATTTTGGGGTTGTTTAAAGTCAAGATATTTTATGTTTAACAACATGGATGAAAATTGTTCGAAATGATAAGCCCTTCAGACATGTATTTGTTTATCTTTAACATCATCTATAAAAAATGTTAGAAATTTACGATTTAAAAAAATGTCCTAATATGTTGTCTTTAATTCCATTGTTACAAGTGTCAAAATTATGACACAATTTTTTTTTGTTATTCCAGCATCAACTGGTTTTGTTTTGAGGGTGTTTTTTCAATCCTTTTTTCAACAAACAATTTTGTTTTTAGCATAATTTTATAAAATGTTCAAATTTAACCTTAAAAAAAAACCAAGTGCGTTTTGGAAGACACACTTTTTTGTGTTACACTTGAGCAGAAATAACGCAATAAATGAAAGGAGAATCTTTGGCCTTGAGCCAAGAGATATGGAGAATGAAGAAAAATCCTTTAAGAGGCCCCTCAAGAAGGTGAATAAATCCTAAACAGTAATTCCCTGGCAATTCTTGCTAAACAGCAGAGAATGCACAATTGTCTGAATAGACAATGAGATGAATAATCATAAGCATGTGAAACATGGTTGCCTTGCCCTCCTTTTAAGCAAGTGAAAGCTCTTTCTCCATGGGCCCCATCCCTTAGGGTTTCCTCCACCAAATATCCTCTTCCTCATTCACACTGCGCTATATCATAAAGTGATCCAGTCCTCCTATGGCAGCATTGTTGACTTGGTCAAACATGACCCTGTCTTCATGAATTTTCCCCTTTTCACACTTGAGGGTGCAAAATGAAGCTACTCTGATGATCCCTTTCACATCATGAGGGATTTTATTCATGTATTCAATAATAATGGGTCCCTTTACCCATGTATTTAGTTGCAATGTGATAAAAGAAAAATTTTAATATTCCTTTAGCCATGTGCTAAAATGGGAACATTACAGTCCTCCCCTCCCAAATGTTTCTTGTCCTCAAGAAACTGCAAGGATAGAACTGAATAATCTCCACCCAAGGCATGGAGTCATAAATATGTTAAGGAACATCTCCCTCATGTAGATCCTCCATCCCCAAGCAATCATTCATACAAAATGAGTTATCCCGCAACATGGAAACTCCTGACAATCATCTTCCACCTTTGGCTCTTGTAATGTAGGTGGGCTGAAAATCTGATCTTGGTAGACAAAATATCCTACCCCACGCTGTCCTCCTGTCCACTTAGGATAAGTGTAGAGTATATGCTAATATTGGGTTGCAACAATGTTTCCCTCAAGTGGAAAAATGAAGACTAGACCTCCAAGGATCTCTTCTCCAACATTATGAAACATGTTGTCCCAATCCATCTCATATGTGATGAGTTGGAAGTCATCATCATATGGCATCCAATCAAGCATATGGCTGACCTCAAATGGAAAAATGTATTTTGCTGTAGTGGCCACATGTCCTCTCATGCTCCCATTAGAACATGTAATCAAATAGTGTGGGAGATCTCTCTCCCAAGGGACACATCCAACCAATGTGTCATTCCCCCAATCATGCTCTCAACAAATACAATGACAAAAGCAACATAATGAACCATAATGAGAACCATGCTTTCTGTCATGTGTGGCAAGGGAGAAGGACAATGGTCCCTCAATTGTAACCAATGCAGTTTGACCCTCAACTACAATAGAGTATGATAAAAAGTGTGGTATCTCAACCACTTGATTGTTGTCCTACTCTCCTGATCAAATGTATGGTGAAAGTGCATGATGTATGGTGCCAGGTGATCATGTCCTCCAAAATACATTTCCTCCCCAAGTCCTCCTAGGGAGTGGTCACCAATAGTGCTCATGGCCTCAAGTATACCATGGGTTCTAGAGAAAAAAATGCCCCTCCTTGGAGCAACATCTTGTACATATATGGTTAAGGGATGAATATATGAAGTCATCATACAAATAAAAAATACCCTTACCATAAGTTTTGCTCATGCAAATGGAATGGCTCAAAAATGAGTCTCCTCTCATCCTCAAAGAGAAAAGAGGTGGTTGTGCTAACTCCTCCAAAGAGTTATGAATCTCCTCCATATACGCATGATCTATGCATCTCCTCATATCCTGATATGTCAATATCATACAAGAAATATGATCCTGGGAATACTCCACCAACAACCTAGAGCTCCAATATGGATCTATCCTCCATAGTGACAGTGCTGATGATTCCCCATGAAGGATATATGTCACATGGTCATCTTCTCCTTTGACATCTCCCATGCCAAAGATGCAATTTGGAAGTCTACTATCCTTCCCCTGCTTCTTCTGCCACAACGCAGAATATGAAATGAGAGTGGGTGGAAATTATGTTGAGAGAATGGCTCTCTCCTCCTTGAGTCTACCCAAGACTCTCTACACTGCGAAGTTATCTCCCAAGGTCTCCACTCTTCTGAAATCAATGAATGGTGCCTCAACATGTGAAGCATCTCCCATCATCTGTTGATCTAGTGGTCTACCCAGAAAAATGTCTCCATGCAATGAGACAACATCATCAGGAAGTGACTGCATATATGAATGAACAAGTTTGTCCATGCTTCCACTGCGCAATCCAATCACCTTATTAGGTGCATCAACCTCCATAAATGAATATGGATTTGTACTCCTCATCTCATGATGCTGGGTCTTCTCCCTATCTTCTCCTTGTTTCTCCAAGGTTCCACACCTCCTCAACAATAGCACATGTAAAACATGATTTTTGCCTTGATCTCCATACTTGAGATCCTGGGAACTTCCTTGCAAAGATGCAATAATCCCTCTACCTGGAGAAAGAGCTCCTCCTTCCTCTACATGAGGCACTAGGTAATCTCTAGGTGGCATAGCATTTTTGCCCTCAGCTTCTCCAACATAGATGGGAAACCCTCCAATAATGTTGCTGCAAATATGGAATCTCTTCCAAAGTGGAAGTAATTCCTGATAATCAAAGGTCAAGGAGTATCTCCTTTGCACCATGATGGTGCCATCTCTTACTCCTGCAACATCATACAAGAAATGAGAGCAAATATGCTCTTGCCCTCCCAAGAATAACCCTAGCAACAAATTTTTTTGCTGCTTCCTCATGCTTTCATCATACAAGATATGTGATGAAGACATAGTGAATGACATGAATGTTGCATCATCACTATGCACCCATACTCTTTGCTGCTCCATGGTACCAGCATCCTGCCACATCTCCTCCATCATCATACCCTTGGAAAGAGTGTATTCCAAGTGATGGCCAAACTCCTTCAAGAATAACTAGCGTAGCCAAGCCTCTTGCTGCCCGGTATCATAAATTTGCAAGTAACTCACCAGCTCCTCACTCATCATCCACTCAACCAATTGTGGATGTTTTCTCCCAACATTCATCTTGGTACTCTACCCATGAGGGCTACCATCATCCCAAATCAGCTCTCTGCACTTCATGGGACCTTGAAATGCAATCTTCCCGAGGATCAATTTGACCCTATGAGGACCCAAATAGGTGGTAGTCAAAAACTTCCCATCATGATGTGTATGGCTCAAGGAATTTCCAACATAGTCATGAGATATGTTATCCATTCGAAGATGTCCTCCATCTACTACCTTCTCCTATGATAAGGGAAGTACCTCCTCAAACTGATGAATAATCTTGCACTCCATGATGTGCAGGGGTGCACCTCTACTAAAATATCTTTGGGAGATCTCCTCCTCATGCATATACTTCCAAAACCAAAGAGGCCTTGAATCTACTGCAAGTATAACTCTCTCTTTGAGCTATGGCATGCTCATTGAGAGAGTAGTCATCTAGAGAGGAGAATGATTTTCTTATTTCCAGATGTCTACTCCTTCTCATTGCTTCCTTCATGGTTTCTTGAATGAAGCTTCCCTGTCAATGCTCACATGAGGAATGATTCCTCCTTTCATCATTGCTCAACACAGTGCTATTCTGATGCTCTAGATCAATTTCATGCAATGATATAGACCCATCCAAAGTGTTTTCTGAAATGAAAAGAGATGGATTTTCAATCATACCTTTGAGAAATGTGGAAGCTCTTTGCAAGGCTGCAAGAGTTTCCTCCTCATAAGTGTTGGCCTCGCAAACTGCTGAAGATGAAGGCTGCTCCTCCATGGTCTCAATAGTGCTGGTACATGCCTCATTAACTGGTGGTGAGGGCTCCTCCCTCCTTTTACCAAACCTCCCAATCAATCTTTGAGAAAACTCAACAAGAGTAGAAACCCTTGTATGGCTTAGATGGATGATCCACCAATTCTTCGCTTCACCTTCAAGGTGCAGCATTTTAATTTCTATAGCCTCTCTGTCTACTATAGGATGTAGTAGGAAGAAAGCCTCTAGCTTCTTCACCCAAACCTCTGTTGCACATGTGAGTGATCCATCAAATGTGGACAATAGAAATCTATTTCCTCTCATTATCCTGTGGCTGTGGGGTCTTGTTTCTTCTTTCTACTAAATAAATTGTGGAGAAGCTAGAGTCTCTTGGAAGGCTCTAGTTTTAGCTCGGTATTCAGCTAGGTATTCACTTAGAATTTCGAATTCCAAGTGTTCTTCATGCTTCTGGTCTTCTTCTTTGTGAGAGTAGGAAGTGCATCATCCTTCTCCTCTGGATCTAAAAATAGATGAGAGTAAACTCATCTTCTTCATAATACTGATCTTCTTTGGCAAAGACTCACAGGCTGAGCTGGAGATTCCAGGCTTTGATACCACTGGAATGTTCCCAAAATTGGAACAGCTACACTATTGGGAATATCTTAAGATATTACCAATGTAGAGATCAGTAATACGTAAACATGAGCTGGAAAATAGAAGTGAATGCATTAAAACCAAAATGCCAGAAGATCCACATAACAATAACATTAGATTATAGTAGCAACAAATGTATACAAAATCTTGAGGAAAGGATCTCTCAAGCCAAGCAATGCAGCCCCAATGAAACATATACATGAAAATGGAGAAATATTTCTATACAAGAGAAGCCCTGGCTATGACTGCACAATCCTTGAAGGAGAACTGCTGCAAAATATCAACAATATATAGATATGACAATATAAAAATCAAATAAGGAAGGGGAGCAAGATCTCAACCCCTAGAAACATACAATACACAATCCTAAAAAGGATTGGCTGAAATATAAGAAAAATGGAAAATCTAGAAAAATGTCGGAGTTGTTGGGTAGCTACAGCAACTGAAGAACTGGAAACAAATGGAGAAGGCTGAAGATGTTGCAGTCAATGACAATATATCCTCCAATGGATCTCTAGAATGAAAGGTTGATCCCCTCACCTAAGATCTAACCCTCCAAATATGTGTTGCAATTCTCCACTGCAAATACACTAAAAATAACACAGTCTAGAGAAGGGATTGTGCTGTTGGTGAAGAGAAATGCTTGGCCTGATGCCAATGAACTGAAATATGCTCCTGGATCTCTCTCACTAACCTCCTATAGGAATAGAAGCTCTGTCCCATTAGGGGAATTTTGAGGTCTAAAATGGGCCTCCTAAGGAAATTATAAAATAATAGTGGAAAAAATCAAATAAGATTTGATGACGTCATCAAATTTTAGAGGGAAAAATGAAAAAAAACTACTTTTTCAACTCATATTTTCAACTTATCTCCCAAAGTGTTCACTCAAATTTCGAGCGGGAGTACTCGTTGGATGAGAAATTTAATTCCTCATCCAAGGAGTACCCATGTTGCATACTTTCTATGGGTCCTACTACATGAAAAATGAGAAATACATAAAAAATGTGATTGTAATCATGTTTTTTTATGTATTTCCCATTTTTCATGTAGCAAGGTTTATTGAAAGTATGCAAAATGGGTACTCCTTGGATCAGGAATTAAATTTTTCATCCAAAAATTACTCCCACTCAAAATTTGAGTAAAAATTGTGGGAGATAAGTTGAAAATACGAGTTGAAAAAGTAGTTGTATTATTTTATTATTTTTTAATACTTTTACCCTTTTATTTAAAAAATGGTAAATCATCCCCCATGGTTGACATCATCATCTTGAATCCTATTGGTTGTTATAAAGTTTATTTTTCTTGTACGTTTTTCTTAGGAGGCCCATTTTAGACCTCAAAATTTCCCTAATGTTTGACAAATTATCCAAGGAAATGGTATATGGTGTCCTCCATTGCAACAACCCAGCAACACTGTGTTACACTTGAGCAGAAGTAATGCAGTAATTTAAAGGAGAAGCTTTGGCCTTGAGCCAAGATATATGGAGAATGAATAACAATCCTTCAAGAGGCCCCTCAAGAAGGTGAAGAAATCAAAATGAAGCTACTCTGATGATCCCTTTCACATCATGAGGGATTTTATTCATGTCTTCAATAATAATGGGTCCCTTTACCCATTTATTTAGCTACAATGTGATAAAAGCAAAATTTTAATATTCCATTAGCCATGTGCTAAAATGGGAACATTACACACATGTAGCTTGTAAGTGTTAACTTAGTTAGGAAGGCTTAGTTAGCTTAGTTAATTCAAGTTGAACATCAAACTAGAGGCATCTATGGTGTCTCCTACTTTTTAGGTTTTCCAGTTGCAGTTTATTCTGAGCTATAATCAGTTAACATAGTTTATTTGAGTTAAAATTAGTTTAACTAGTTCTAACTAATGGATGAGCTAGTGAGAGGTGTAGTGAAATAAATGTGATTTAATTCACATGTAGTTATCAATCAGATAACTGATAATTTGCTATAAATAATTGTTTCATGTCGGTTCTAAGAAAGGCTCAAATGAGATCAGAGTTAAAGGGAAGAATACTGTCAATTTCACTGTTGGAAAATCGTACAAGTCATGCATAAGGTCATCAAGAAGCTTTGGATGTATTGTGAAATTAATTCGTGGGAATTTTTTGTTAAATAGGGACTCAATTCTCTCAGGAATGCACAATCTAGGTTGGTTAGTCAGGTGAAATTTTTTAGCTAAGTATTGGACCAAACTTTCCAAGATTAGGGTGACACAGTCATCAGAGTGCAGAGGTTTCTTAGGAAGAGAAATAGAATTGTATAATTTCATGTTCTTTGCTTTATGAAATATATAGATAGCATGTTTTTTAGCTGAGGCTTTCCCAGATACATCTCGAGTTGTGTTATTGATAATTCTTTCTCTAACTTGTTTATGTGATTCTATGATAGAAATTGGTTTCCACAACTTGTAGAATTGATTCAGTATTTTCTTTTAGTACATTTCAAGATCAGTTGAATCTATTTATATAATTTCTAAATGGTATCAGATCAAGAATCACTATAGAAGATAAGAACAATTTTTTTTTTGAGCAATTACATTGAATTTTCATATTTATTCTTTAGGACCAACATAAGATCAAGGTGTCTTTCTATGGCCTAAGACTCGAATATTCAAATTACATAGCATGGAAGGAGATTATCGAGGAATTGTTGGAGGAAAATAAACTGAAGGAATTAATAGACAGTTATATTCCCAAGGCCCCAACAACAGATGCAGATGCTCAAAATCTTAATGCATGGAAAAAGAATGTAGCAAAGGCGAGAAGGATTATGTTAGAAGTATCGAGATCATATTGTGTTGAATCTCCATGGAAATGAAACTCCATATGAAATGTGTAATTCCTTAATTGATCTCTTTCAGAATAGTAGTGACCACATGAAGTTGGTGTTGAAGGACAAGCTTAGAAAGATCATGATGGAGGAGGGTGAGACAATACTGAAATACTTGACAAAGTTCACCGTATGTCGAGATGAGATTGTAAGTGTTGGTGTGATAGTAGCCCAGGATGATTTGGTGAGCCTAACACTTCTAGGCCTTCCCAAGAGCTAGAATAGCTACCAGGACTCGGTGAATAGGAGGGAGAAATCACCAGAGTAGCAGTGATTGTGATCCAACTTGGTATAAGAAGAGATAAGGTGGAGCACCAGATATGGGACCTTTTCCAAAGAAAAAGAATAAGATTTTGCATTAGTCGGAAAAGGAAAGAAAGCCAAGGGAAATAAGTCCCAAGGAAAAAAGGGAAAGAGAGATTTGTCCAAGATAAAGTGTTTTCATTGTCACGAGTATAGTCGCTATGCCACGAAATTTCCATAGAAGGAAATGAAGAAGGAGCCTACAATTGCAGTAGCAGGTGAAGCTCTAGCTTCACAGTTAGAGCTTGATTTCAATCTCGTTACATGCATGGACAACACTGTAATGGGATGCATGTGGTATATCGACAATGGTGCCTCATTCCATATGGCAGGGAATATAGATCTCTTCAATGAATTGGAGTAGAAGGACCTCCAACAAAACATAGAGTTTCGAGATGACATGAGGTATAGCGTGACCGACATAGGTACAGTTACCTTCCGGAGGGATTCTGTCTCCTCTGTCAGACTGAGAGATGATTTTTTTTTCCAAGACTAAAGAATATTATTGTTTCTGTAGTGGTATTAGAATATGGTGGCTAGGATATGATATTTAGGAAAGGAAAGGTTTTCCTTAGACACATCACTACGAGACCAGTGAAATAGTTCAGTGTGTGAGTCAAGAACCTATATGCACTTGAGATCAAAGATGCATACAAATATTTGAGAAGAAAATAAATTGTTAGAGACTTAGTGGTTGAAGGGGAGCATAAATTACTTCTCAACATGCCACCTCAAACGAAGCCTAAGAAGGTTGTGCAGAAGCCACAATTGGAGAAGCAGAGAAGACATTGAGTGGAAGCATCCACTAAAGCATATACCTTCAATGGGGGGGGGAGGATTTTGAGCTAGGTGGGTAGTGGGGGAACATGCTACCATACCTCCAAGTGAGAGCTAGGGCGATGTGAATTCATAATCTTGAGAGAAGAAATTTGGGCATGTTACATTCAGATGTTTTGTTTCATGGATCATTACCTTACTATACGGGAGCCCACAATACATAGTAGCATGATGGATCAATGCTGATTGATGTAGTAAGATGTCAGAGTGATATATTTCTAATACTGGAGTGCAGATCAGATTTGGAAGTAGTGCATATGGAACTGATGGAGATTCAACAGCATCACGTAGTTTTCAGTAGATAGTGCAATAGCTAGAAACAATTAGAGACTCTAGATACAGATGCATCATACTAATTCAGTTTGGATGCCTTTTAGTTTCAAAAGTTTCACTCACCAGCAACACAAGATATACATGTTGCATGCAGCACATTCCAAAGGTACCAGACCAATATAGAGTTTAATTCCTTTCTTGTTGAAAGGGAGTGCTGAAAATGGCAACAAGAAATTTTAAAATGACACCAATGAGATTTCTGATTTATTTTCAGTTAATTAAATTAGAATTAAATTGTAATTCCACATCACATGACATATTGTAAGTGTTAACTAAGTCAGGGAGGATTAGTTAGCTTAGTTAATTCAAGTTGAGGGTCAAACTAGAGGCATATAGGGTGTCTCCTACTTTGTATGGGGTCTAGTTGTTGTTTATTTTGAGTTGTAATTAGTTAACTCGGTTTGTTTGAGTTAAAATCAGTTTAACTAGTTATAAATGATGGATGACCTAGTGAGAGGTCTAGAAAACTAAATCTGATTTAATTCACATGTATTGATCAATCAAATTACTGATAATTTGCTACAAATATTTTTTTCATGTTAGTTCTAAGAAAGGCCCAATTGAGATTGGAATTAGAGGGAAGAAGATTGTCAGTTGTACTATTATAAAATTGCACAGGGCATGCATGAGATCATCATGATGCCTTGGATGTATTGCACAATTAACTTGTGAGAATTTCCTATATAATGGGTGCTCCATTCCCTTAGGAATGTGCAAGAGAGGTTGGTCAGTCAAGTGCAAGTTTTTGGCTAAGTATTGGACCAACCTTGCCAAGATCAGGGTGAGATAGTTAGTAAAGTGCAGAGGTTTCTCAGGAAGATAAATAACATTGTATTGTTTTATGTTCTTCACTGTATGTAATATACATATAGCGAGGTTTTTAGTTGAGGCTTTCCCTAGATACATATTGTGTTGTGTGATTGATAATTCTTTCTCTTACTTGTTTATGTGATTGTGCGATCGAAATTGGTTTCCGGAATTTGTAGAATCGATTTAGTATTTTGTTTTAGTACATTACAAGATCAGTTGAATCTATTTAGATATTTTATAGAGTATGCCTACCTAGTCATCGTAGATTCCATGTAGCTATTGACCAAAATTCCATGCTATGCTATCTCAATTCTTTCCCTACCACATGTCACCTCCAAGGCCTTCCAAGTGTAATCCATGTCAGAAAGCCTCCATACTTAGCATTTCCATGTCAATTTCACAATCACCTGCATTTTCCACGTCACTTTTATGGCCTACCATTTTTTGTACCATGCATTTTCCAACTATTTTTTGTACTTCCATGTTAGGATTCCACGTGGTGCCTTTAGGTGATGCCACCAAATAGCCCTTTCCAACATTTTGTGTTTCGCAAAAAATTCAGAATGTGATAAATTTCATGTACAAAGTCCATTTTCATCTATTTAGGTTGCATTGGAAAGGTATCATTGGGACCTTCAACATGGCTCCATTTTTATTAGGTTTCAGAGAAATTTCAATATGAGGAATTTTTTGATCCTCTCAAATCATAAATGGACCTAAGGCTCTCAGTCCCTCTTTTGGAAAAATGGTTAATCAGTTTCAATGTTAGAGCTAAAATGTTGGATTTGGTTCCTACTTGGGTCCATTTACGAGTTATCCCTCCTATTTGAAGGTTAGAAAGAACCTTTCTCAAGGTTGGAAATTATTTATGATTTTAATATAATGCATATCTTTGTTACTAACATATGGGAGTCACAGTGACAACATGAATCCTGGTAAGACTAAAATTTTCTAAAGGGATTCCTAAGTCTATATTGATAAGTGTAGTATTCATTATTCACTGCCAAAACATTTATTACAAATAAAATCCCTTTATATTCTCTCGTCACCATGCCTACATACATTTAAGTAAGGATTGTGAAATAGGGAAAGGAAGCGTGAAGAAATGGGTTTGAAAAGTGAGTTTTACTTTGTTTCTTCATCGTCTTCCCTAATAGACTATCATGGTTACATTGGAGCCTCAAAAGGGAGATGGAAAGTATTGTTCACCACCAGGCAATGAGTAAATTCCCACAAGTTCAACTCCTACTCACGTTATCCTTTTATCAAGGTATCCATGGGTGTAGTATCAACTCTTAATGGAGGTCATAGTTGCTCAAATCATGGTAGAATATGCTCCTTCCCTTGAGGATAACCCCCTTCAAGGTATGGAACATTTTTCTCTCCTATTTGTTTCTCATTTTGAAGAAGATTGATTGAGGTTTAATGGTGTTACTTTAGCTACAAATCATATTGTCACTCATTTAATGCACCTTATTCCCAATTTTGGGCTCAATTTCCCTATTCCCCCTCCCCTCATCTTCTCCCTTACCTCTTCTCTCATTTCTATTCCTTCCCCTTCCCTCATTAGGGACCTTTCCCTTCATACCCCTAATACCCTTCCACAATCCCTTCCCTCTAATAGTTTCCTTAAAATATTTGTTCTTTTGGTCTCTTTATTTCCCCTCCCCTTGTATTACATCTCCCTACCCCCTCAAGCCCTAGAGGTGGATTAGGGATACATGAGGATATTCTTCATTTAACCTTGGCCAAAGGCTCCAAATTTTTTCTTTTAAAAGTGTAATTTCAAGCCATTTGTGGGATTCAAGGTACGAAAAAAACTTATTTATGAACGAAACTTAGAGTTTTAGGTCTTCCTTAGGGTTATAAATGAAGGTTCTCTCCCTCAATCACACCATTCTAATCAACCTCTCTAAAATATAGCTCTGAAAATTCCCTATGAACACTTCTCTCCCCAAGTTATTTTTCTTCAAGAGATTATGTTGGAAGGTGATGAAGCTACTAGTTTTCTTTATTCAATACTCCCTAACTGGGATTTTCTTCCTTTCGAAAATGTGGGAAGATCAATAGACCTAATTACATGATGGAACCCTAAATATATGTATCTAAACTATGATTGGTATTTTAGGTAATTTTTGGCCTTGGATCTCAACTCTGCTGAATTGGATATGTCATTTTATTTTATCAATGTATATGAACCGTATGCAGATCTACACAAGATCACTAGTACTCCATTGCTTACCTAAAATTTTTTAGTTTGGATAGAATTGTTATTAGTAGTGACCTAAATTTTACTTTTGGCAATTCAAAATTATGGGGGACCTCAACAAGACCAGACCCTCAATGTCATATTACTTGGTCTCTCTTATGGATGAATTGAATCTCTGTGATATACTTCCAACAATATTCCTACCAATATGCTCAAACAAAAAATTAGGCTCATCCAAAATGGTAAAAAAATTGGATCAATTTCTCATCTTGGAGAGTCTTCTTGATATTGACCTCAAAATTAATTAGTGGTCCTCTATTGGGCGGAACTTGGATCACATGCTTATTTTCATTAACTTTGAACCCTTTCATTCAAAACCTCCTAGTCCCTTCAAATTAAACTCTTCTTGGTTGGTAGACCCCTCCTTTCTTACTCTCATAAAATCCAACTGGTATTGTGTCTCCCTTGACACTCCATAATCCCCTTCCCTTCAATTTCAATGTAATCTCAAAAAATACAAATATATTATTTGTGAATGTGCTAAAAAAAGTTGGAGGAATCCTCTATAATTTTGATGTAGACTGAATCCCAACTTCAATCTATTTGGAATTAGTTTTCCTCTATGGATGAACCCAAATACTGTGAATAAAAAATATTTGTGTATGACAGAAAAAAAAAGGAGATCCTACATGAACAAGAAAAATAATGGTGACTTAAGAGTCATGCCCTCTAGCTTTTAGTTGGGGATTATAATGCCAAATACTTCAATAATGTGCCAAACCACCAAAAAACCATAAATAATATATGGGGCATCACTAGTCCTTATGGTGTTTATGCCACTTCTTTCTTTGACATTTCAAGAGAGGGTTTCTCATACTTCAAAGGCATAACCAAACAAGAATAAAGGGTCAAGATCAAGTAGATTCTCTCAATTTCTAGATACTTCCCTATATTTGTTTAAAAGGAATATAATGATATTATTATGGAAGATATCTCTAATAAGGAACTGGAAAATGTTCTTCACAGTTTCCAAAAAGACCAAATCCCTAGACCTTATGGGCTTCACATTGAATATTATATAAAATTTCTGAAATTCGTTGGAGATTATCTTCTTTATGTTATTGAATACACTCACTCATCAAGTCAGATGTTGGCACCTTTCAACTCCACCTTCCTTCCTCTCATTCCAAAATCCAATAATCCTACTTCCTTTGATTAGTTTAAACCCATATCCCCTTGTAATTCCATCTGTTATAGGTCATTTTGTCGCATATGGTCAATAGGAATAAAATTGGGTCAATCCACATCCGCAAATATGTTTTCATCATCCCTACATAAAGCTATAAGCATTACATTTCCAAAATGTTTGAGTTTCTAGGATTAAAAAATAAAAATCCATGTTTTTAGCTCTAGCACACCTTTCCCCTTTATCCACATGGGGTCAATGATGGTTGCTACTTTATTTAATGGTGCTAGTCAGTAATAGTTTCTCCTTGCTGGGGATGCACTGATTCTAGAAATTCAGGAAAATTAAAAAGATTTCTGAAGCTTCCTCTTTTAGAAGCTTCTAGGGGTTGTTTTAACCATTCTCTAGGGATAATAATCTCAAGTCCTAAATTATCTATCTTGGAGACTTAACCTCTTATCCCTTGAGCTCATCCTCCCATAATAATTTGATCTCAAGCTCATTATGGTAAATCCTAAACTACCATCCCCCTCCTATAAATTTATAGGATCTATAAGATACAAGTTGGATTTTGGAGACTAATAATGCCCTCATGCTATTGCCTTAAATATAAGAGAGTCATAATATTCATGCATTAGGGTGATATTGAGGTGTGCTTTATGGAAAGGAAGGACAAGTCAGCTTGGGGATATCTTGTAATGTCCCTTTTTCAGGAACTTGCTGCTCCATCAGGAACATCTTAGATGTTCCATTTTTCCTTCTTTAGTGAGACATTGCAAGTCCATTTCAGAGATTGAATGATGGGGAATTTATAGGATATAACTCTTTCTAAATAAGGGAGAAATCCTAAGGCTAGATGGCCCTTCTCAGACTCTGCCTATGGATATGCAATATCCCCCCTCGGGAATTTATGCTACAGGGTCCTTGAGGACACTGTATAAGGAAGTTGCTGCATAAATAAGGAAAAATAGTGTTGGGATGCCCTATAAAAACTATAATGAAACTCCCCTACAGAAAATTAGCTCAAATAAATAGCTCTAGATGGGTTATTCAGATCTCCCCAATCTAGGTCTCTAAAACAATGCTCAATGAGAGAGCTTACAGCAACATATGAACATGAACATGAACTCTGCAACTCTGAAATACATGATAAGAGGGAAATGATACAGCCATCATGATATTAAGATATATCAGTATAAATATACAAGAAATAGTTGAGGGACAAGCCACTCAATATTTAAGAGAAAACCCTCAATCAATAAGCAATGTAATACAAGAATTGTTGAAACTCCAAAAAATACCTGAGTAGCTGCAACTGTGCTATGTAAATGAAGGCATAAGCTGCTGAATATAAAATAAATACATATATGGATGAAGGAATACAATAAATAAGCAAAATAAAATAGAAATGGGTTGAAATACATTATTTATAGCCAATATATGAAGATTGCTAGAAATGCCGGAGAAAACCAAAATGTGACAACTCGGTTGTCACTGCAACTGAACCAAAACAAGAATGAGGCTATGGCTGATCTGAAATGTAGATGCCCTCCTCTGATCATGTCTCTAATAAAAAAAAATTATCACTTTTTCTCAGAAACAACCTCCTCTGAAGCTCCAGAAACCCTCTCTCACTGCCTCCTCTGAAATAACATAGTTTCCTCTATGGAATGCGTAGTGGGAGATGATGGAAGTGTGGCCTCATGCCACTGATCTAAAATCAAGCCCAAAAATCCTCCTTGTAGCTCCTCCAATGAATAGAACACTCCTCCACTAATGAAAACTAAACAAGAGAGACTCCATGAGTTCCTCTCTAGCTACATCCAGCTACACAACGCCCTCTCTGCTGCAGAAATAACGTTGTAGGAGATGAATGAAGTTTTGGCCAATGTCAAATTGAGGAAATGTAGCTCAATCCTCATCCTTCCTTAAGAAAGAGGTATGGATTCCCGATCGGGAACACCCTAGTGCCTGAGGGCACTATCACCCTACTAAACAACTTGGGGATGCAGGCTCTTGCAGACCCTTATCTGAAATCTAAAACATAGCATAATGAAAATGGGCTGCCATCTCCTCGATATAAAGTGAGAGAACTCTTCTCCACCATGGACCCACCAATTATGGTTTCCACCCTTGCATGAATGTCTTCCCTCCAAAACTGCGTAGCTTCTCTAGGAAGCCTCTTCCTCCTTGGGCACCACTATTGACTTTAGTCAAAGATGACTAATCAAGTGAGCTGGGTTCCATTCACACACTTGCTGTTTATTTCAGCTGATTTATTCACTCCCCTTTCACATTAGGAGTGTTATTTCTTCATCTCAAAGGGTCTAAGGTGTCTCCTTGCCCATTTTATTAAACAAAAATAAAATGTGCAACTATAATGTTCCATTTTAGCTTGAGGCTAAAAATAGGGAACATTACAATCCTCTCCTCCCACATGTTGCTTGCCCTCAAGCAACTTCATAGAGAGAACATAATTATCTCCCCTTTCTTCTCTTGTGGCCTCCTCATCAATGGTCCCACTAATGCTCAAATATGTTGCAATAAAGCTGTCCTCCAATTCTCTCTCCCGAGTATGCAAGCTATCAACAATGCTCCTCATGGAAAGATAGAAGGTGTAGTGGAATCCTTCTTGTTGTGCTAAATCCCCATTAAGGAATGAGTGATGATATACATGGGAAAATTATGGTCCCAATGATGATCCTCTCATCCATGCAATCATCCAAATGAAAATCTCACCCCTGATTTCTGTAATGAGTTGGGGCTAAAAGGAGAGTGTGCTTGCACTCTCATGATGGCCCTCTCTCCATTTGAAGTGTGCATGGGGCTGCCTCTATATTTGGGCTGAAAATTATGGCCTCCAAGAATGGCCCAGCTACCCCATCAATAAAATCAGCCACGAGTTTCCTCCTCAAATCCTCGAAGTGGTTCCTCCCACAAGAAGAGACAGGTAGTAATGTGGCAATCATGGTTTTCCCATGGTATATCCTGCAAAATGAAGAATGTAAAATAGGGATAATCATGCTCCCAATGGGTTGTACATATAATTCTCTCCAAATAATGCTCCTTAACAAAGTACAACATCAGAAATATAAAAGGAGCAATATGCAATAGAAACAAGTTGTCAATTGACAACCGAAGAGTGCTTCCAAATCCCACTCATGGAACCTGAGCAGTGCCTCCTTAGCCTGCCTCAAAATCACAAATAACAAGTGTTGTACTAGCCACTTGTTTTCTGCCACAACATCTCCTCATAAGATGAAACATGAAATACACATCGGTGCCAAAGGTGCACACCAAGAAGCATGTGGCTTCCCCCACAAACCATCATAAAATTAGACAAAATCAAGGCTACAAGTAGTTGCAAGTAAATCCTCATGAAAAATACAAGAAGGAACAAGCATCCTTGATACATCATGCTCCCCAATCAATGAAAAGAATAACAATAAAAAATATGACATTATACCTCCTCCATCATGCACTAGAGCTCTTGAGCTGAAATGGCTCAACATGAATGCTCTCCCTTTCCTCCAATGAGTAAGGGAATGGTTGTGCCAACCTCTCCAAAAAAAACCAAGATATGCATCTATCCATAGTTTGATGAAGATCATGATGAATTCCCTCCAAGGTAAACTCCTCTAGCAAGGCAAAGTATGCATTCAAATGCATAGCTAGGAAGTTCTCAATGCTACATGCAAATAATTTCTCCTTGAGACTAGAAACTCTAGTCAAGAAGAGTCTGCCATGATGATGGATGCTCATATCATCCACTAAGTTTCCTCCATCTCCATCAAGGCCATCCAAGAATCATGCATGCATCAAGATCCTGGGACCTCTCAACCAGAAGTTGAGTCCTCCACCATGGATCAATCCTCCACATAGACAGTGCTAGTAATCTGTAATAAAGTGCTCCTATCATGCTATTTCCTACTACCTTGACATCCCCTCATGTCAAATCCATCCTCCAATGTTGTCGCCATGCCATCATGCAGCTACTCATGCTCAAATAAAAATAAGGGCCTTTGAAAATGAGCCTCCCATGAGAGACTATCACCTCCAAAGAATCTCCCGATCCTAGGCAATGTAAGCATGAGTGGCTTCCATCTACTCCAAAGCATGAAAGAGTTCTTCCCCAACGGAAGTAACCTCTCTCTCACTAAATATGTGGAGCAGTCATATGGCATCATGAATATGCTATCCTCCATCCATACAGCAACTCTAACTGCGTAGTGAAACTGGTGAGAATGGGTGGTACTGGAAATGAGAGAGCGCATCCCTCCTCCTTGTGCTTATTCCAGACTCTCTGCACTGTAATGGACTCCTCTAATTTCTCCACCCCTCCAGAATCTAATGAGTGGTGACCCAAATAACATGACGCCTCTCATCATCTCTAGATCATGTGGCCTCTAATAGTGGAAAACCCCCAAAAGTGAGACATCAAAATAGGAAGTGGACTGAATATATGAGAGGAATGAATGGTCCTCTCTCTCTCTAAAGCATAATGTAGTCCTTCTCCCATGTGAAGAAAATATCTGAAAATAGATAGGGGTGAATTTCCATCATCCCTCCATGTCAATCTTGTCGATCTTCTTCTTCTTCCAATGGTGCAATGCTATAGAGTCTTCTATGCACCTCTTTTCTACCAACATGTGAGTGTACCTCCCCTCAATGAGAGGCCTTGGCCTTCCTTAGAGAGAAATATCTCCACACCCTCAAAAATGGAAGAGTGCCCTTCATACAATGGGGGTCTTGCCTATAGCAAGTCATTCTCCTAATTTCTCCCCGTCTAGAAAGATGGAGTGATCTTTGTTTCATAGTCCCCCTCCATGCATGCAAAGTGTTTGAAGTTTTGTCACACCCAGTTGCACACTGATTTTCATCAATCCATTTTGAAAAAATATTTGTGACTCCAACATATGATCTCTCATTTGCATGAGAACATGAAATAGAACTCTGAAATCATCCATCATGAATCATACCTTTGAGTTTGCAGCGCTGCTCCTTCAAAGGCCTCAACTCTTTCCATCCATCTTTCTTGCAATTGCTATGGGAAATGTACAACGCTGTGGATTTGCATGTGTGGTTGAATGCTCACACCCTCCATGTAATAGCTAGGATTTTTCTCAACAACAAACCCCTTTCAGAAAATTCCTCCAAAATTTTCCCCTTTCAGCAGATCTTCAATGGTGTGCTCAATGGTCTGGAAAAGAAGAATGGAAACCTCCTCTTCCTTCATTCCTCTTCCTTGTTTCCTCCATAAATCTCCTCTCCTTGGAGAGAGAATCTCCTCTTTCTGATGGCAATAGATCTTGGGCATAGGCTAAGCCAAGATCATACTCTGATACCACTATAATGTCCCTTTTTCAGGAACTTGCTGCTCCATCTGGAACATCTTAGATGTTCCATTTTTCCTTCTTTACTGAGACACTGCAAGTCCATTTCAGAGATTTAATAATGGGACATTTACAGGATATGAATCCTTATAAATAAGGGATAAATCCTGAGGCTATCTAGCCCTTCTCAGACTCTACCTATGGATATGCAATATTCCCCCTCGGGAATTTCTGCTACAGGGTCCTTGAGGACGTTGTATAAGGAAGCTGCTGCATAAATAAGGCAAAACAATATTGGGATTCCCTAGAAAATCTCTAATAAAACTCCCTTGCATAAAATGAGCTCAAAGAAATAACTTTAGATGGGTTATTCAGATCTCCCAATCTAGGTCTCTAAAACAATGCTCAATGAGAGAGCTTACAGCAACATATGAACATGAACATGAACTCTACAATTTTGAAATACATCATAAGAGGGAAATGCTACAGCCATCATGATATTAATATATATCAGCATAATTATACAATAAATAGCTGAGGGACAAGCCACTCAAGCTTTAAGAGCAAATCCTCAATCAATAATCAATGTAATACAAGAATTGTTGAAACTCCAGAAAATGTTGGACTAGCTGCAATTGCACTGTGTAAATGAAGGCATAAGCTGCTGAATATGAAATAAATACATATATGGCTGAATTAATATAAGAAATAAACCCAATAAAAGAGAAATGGGCTGAAATACATGATTTC
This sequence comes from Pinus albicaulis, assembly GCA_034641835.2. NCBI lineage: Eukaryota > Viridiplantae > Streptophyta > Pinopsida > Pinales > Pinaceae > Pinus > Pinus albicaulis. Next base: position 1,178,863,867 of record CM076582.1, on the reverse strand, counting down.
TAGCCAATCTATGAAGATTTCTAGAAATGCCGGAGAAAACCAAAATGTGACAACCCGGTTGTCACTGCAACTAAACCAAAAAAAAAATGAGGCTATGGCTGATATGAAATGTAGATTCCCTCCTCTGATCATGTCTCTAATAAAAATTTTTGATCACTTTGTCTAAGAAACAACCTCCTCTGAAGCTCCATAAACCCTCTCTCACTGCCTCCTTTGAAATAACGCAGTTTCCTCCATGGACTGTGCAGTGGAAGATGATGGAAGTGTGGCCTCATGCCACTGATATGAAATCAATCCAAATAATCCTCCTTGTAGCTCCTCCAATTAATATAACACTCCTCCACTAAAGAAAACTAAATAAGAGAGACTCCATGAGTTCCTCTCTAGTTGCACCTAGCTAAACAACATCCTCTCTGCTACACAAATAACATTGTAGAAGATGAATGAAAATATGGCCAATGCTGGATTGAGGAAATTTAGTTCAATCCTCATCCTTCATTGAGTAATAGGTAGGGATTCCCGACCGGTAACACCCTAGTGCATGAGGGCACCATCACCTTGCTAAACAGCCCAGGGATGAAAACTCTTGCAGACCCTTGTCTGAAATCTAAAACATATCATAATGAAAATGGGCTTCCATCTCCTCCATATAAAGTGAGAGAACTCTTCTCCACCATGGTCCCACCAATTATTGTTTCCACCCTTGCATGAATGTATTCCCTCCAAAACTCTGCAGCTTCTCTAGGAAGCCTCATCCTCCATGGGCAACGTTATTGACTTTAGTCAAAGATGACTAATCAAGTGAGTTGGGTTCCATTCACACCCTTGCTGTTTATTTCAGCTACTTTATTCACTCCCCTTTCACGTTAGGTGTGTTATTTCTTCATCTAAAAGGGGCTAAGGTGTCTCCTTGCCCATTTTATTAAACAAAAATAAAATGTGCAACTATAATGTTCCATTTTAGCTTGAGGCTAAAAATTGGGAACATTACATATCTCTACAAGATCAACTACTATTCTTAGTAGTAAACTCTATCTTATTTCCATTAATACAAAGAGTATCATGTTTTCCTCTATGTGTTGTGTTACATTTAAATTCATGTATTTCAATGCCTTTTTGATTCATTTAATAGAGTAATCTAATTATGCTACATAAATTTTATGGATCCTTGGATTATTTTGGTTGTATATTTAGGTTCTAATTATAGAACTTGGAGCTATGATTGGAGCTTAGAAGCCAAGAGGAAATTGAATATTGCGATGAATTCTAAGTAAGCCTCTTTCCATTCTTCAATTTGTCTAAGGAAAATTATATATCCTTTGCCTTCAATTCTTCTAGATGAGTCCACCAGGTCTAGGGAAATTAATTTTATGTGCAATTGTAAGTTTTGAATAACACCATATATAATATAGGTTCAAAAAATATTGCACTATTACTAAAGCGTATCCTTTCTTGTCATATCTCCTTTGAGTAGTTTGTATTTTTTTCCGATAGACAGATTCATGTGGCTATTGGATTGGTTGAGGAGGCCCTTCATTCTAACTATACCACTAGACAAAAGGCCCCCATTTTCAAGTTTTAACTTTCAAATTCCTTTGATAGATTCAATTGGTTACACCTATTCCTTCTCCTAATTCATTTCTGTTTCTCCGGTACCTTTGCCTCATGGGTCATGAACTATATCTCTTCCACCCCCCCCCCCCTTCCTTTCCAATCCTAATTAATTAGGATTATTATTTTTTTTTAATGTAGAACAAGGCCTCTGATATGGATACCCTATCTCCCACCCCCTATTTCTCCTTTTTACAGAATTCCTCAATACACTGATATCAAAGGTTGTTGAAACAAGCAATTGCAAAGTTATTTTTATATCTCAGAACTTCTACCTATTGCATCTCATTTTTAATGACAATATACTAATATTATTTGATGGGTATCTCCCCCAAATTAGATATCTTCAATATCTCTTGGAGCTATTCGGTCAGGAAATATGCATGAAATCCCAAAAAATGAAATTTCCTTTATTGATAATATCTTATCAGCCCCTTCAAACAACATTGGAAAAAGTTTCAAATACCTTGGTTTCATTCTCAAGCCATGTAATTACCTAAATAAATATTGTTCATGGTTATTAGAAACAAACTGAAAAAAGAGTCAGGATCCAAAACAATAGATTGTTATCACAAATTGAGAAATTAGTAATTTGAAAAATAGTTATCGAAGCCATTCCTATATACTAGGAATTTTTGTCTTCAATTCCCAAGGGGATATTAAAAAATATTCAGTAGTTCTCATCCCATTTTATTTGGTAAAAAAAGGAGGAAAATTTTACCTTTGCACTAGCTTCTTGGAACTTTATTTCTCTTTTGAATTCTATTAGTGGATGGGGGATCAAACTACTCCCAAATTTTTCTCAATAACCGGAAGGAGAAGGTACTTGATGCCTTTTTCAAGGAAATGGGAAATGGGTGAATGGAATGCTTAAAAATACATCTAACCCCAATCTACTTTGGATTAGATCTACACTCCCCTCAAACCTCCTTGGGATTATTATGTAGCATGGAAAGCAACCGTCAAGGTTTTCCACATTGTAGGAAATAATCTATGTTGGATTGTCAATAATGGAAAAAAAAAATATCTTATTGGAAAATATCCCTGAAAAGGCAGTATTCACTAGCATCATCTTCTCAACGCACATATATATCTCCTAGCAAAGATAAATATGTTCACTCTTGCTTAGGTATATATTGGTCAATATTGCATGTTATCCATTGATCTCCAACTAGAAGGTGAGGATGTGATTGCTTGGGATAATTATTTCATGGCCCTCAAATTTGAAAATTTCCACATCTACAACAATGAAGACCTACTCATATGGAAAAAAATATCACATCGAACACATCCTCCAAATATGTTTACTTATCTATTATCCCATATATTGAGAATCCACCATGGCAGGGGGGGATCCTATGGAAAATTTTCTACTCTCTTAAATCATTTTTTTCTATGTGGATCATGCTAAAAGGGAAGGTCCCAACCTAGGAAATTTTACAAAACAAATCCTTTCAATGCAACAACATTTTTATTCTCTCAATAATATGCAGAATCTATATCTCACCTTTTCATAAAATATCCTTTCAAAAAATATGTTTGGATAGAAATCAAACACTCATGTCCCCAATCAATTAACTAGGCTGCTGAAAAAATTTCTCGATGCTTAAAACCTTGGTGCTTGAGCCATTTACCATAAAATATCAAAGTTTTTCCTCTGTGCATCAATTGGGGCACTGGCTCGAATGAAGTGTAACTATTTTTGAAAATAAACATCATAATTCTCTTAAAGTCTCTTCTCATAGTCTAATTGTTTCTTCTATGTTCCCCTCTTCATCCTCAATTAGTTTCTCTTCCCCTTCTAATCCAATTGATATATAAACAAAATATCCATGGGAATTATTTGATGGTTCAACACAAGGCTTCCCATCTATGGGTAGTGTTGGGGGAATACTGCACTTATCATCCTCTCACACTCTTTCTTTTCTGGAAACGTTGGTCTTACCTTGAATAACCTTACTAAACTGTGTTCCCTTTATGTCCTTATGCTTATAGATATGTCCAAAAATTGTTATATCCATTCATATATATGGGGACTCTTAAGTGGTCATACGATGTATGAAAAAGAAAGAAAAGCAAATAAATTTCAATATTCATACATGTATGGATAAAATAAATTTTAAAGTCACAAATTTCTCACATATCTCATATGATGATATATACAAGTACATGCCTGAAGAGGGAATTCACCTCTAAAAAAAAGTACATGCATAGTCACTAAAGATAAAGAAGGCCACAAAATAGAATTTTTTTTTTGACCCTTGGGTCTAACTGATGCATGAGGGGTATTTATACTTCATGGCACTCTCTACAACGGTTCAATTTCAATTTCAAATATTTTGTGTACATACTTTCCTCCTTTCAGAAGAGAATTTTGTTTAATGTTTCTTATAGTTTTGATGGATTGAAAGACAATTTTTTAAGATATATATGTTATCTCTATATAAATATTCAACAGGTCCTATAGGGGACTGGTACATTTTTTGTGGCACACTTTGTTGTGTAACCAGCACCAAAAATAGAAGAAAAGAGATATCAACGCCTTAGAAATAAGCCACTTCGAGGGGGCAACCTCCAATACATTACATAAATGAACAATTCTTGGATGATACAATTTACAAAACCTCCTTTCTATATATAGGAGTCCATGGGGCCATAATGTAATCCTAGTGGGCCACAATGTAATCCTAGCCGACCTAACAATAGTAATTTAAGGGCACAATAATAACAAAATGGGGGTTACAAGGGTACAATAATAACAATAAGGGGTTTACACTAACAATAATAAGGGGCTATACTAGTGATATAGGGAACTAACATGCCCCTCTCCTTCAAAAAAGTGTTGTCCTCAACACTTGAGTAGCTCCGGGTGCTTCTGTATAAAATTCTCATCCTCCCATGTAGAATCTTCAGTGGGTAAGTTCTTCCACTCGATGAGATACTCTGAAATTGATCGATTCCGTAGCTGTCGAGTTCTTGTTTCCATGACCGCTTCAGGTTCCAATATGATTTTTCCTTCCTCATCAAGTTCTGGCAATATTGTTTGTACCGGAAGATTTTCACCTATAACCTTCTTTAAGCATGAAACATGGAAAACTGGATGTACTCGTGAAGAAGCAGGAAGCTCCAATTTGTATGCCATAGAACCAATATTTTGCAACACCTTGTAAGGACCATAGTACTTTGGTGATAATTTATTATCCTTATTAGCTTGCTTGAGGGACATTTGTTTGTATGGTTGCAGCCGTAAAAATACCCAATCTCCTACATCAAAACTTCTCTCACTCCGATGTTGATCTGCCTATTGTTTCATTCAATTTTGTGCCCAATTCAGGTTATCCTTTAAGAGTTGGAGAACTTCTTGCTGATGCTCGATGTGATCTTCCACTGCTTGAACCTTCGAATTTTCTCTTAAATATGATGTGATGGATGGTGGATGATATCCATAAGGTGCCATAAATGGGGTCATTTTTGCTGCAGTATGGAATGAAGTGTTATACCACCATTCAGCAAGAGGTAACCACTTGACCCATTGTGTTTGTTTATCAGATACAAAACAACGAAGATATCCTTCCAAAAATTTATTTACAATCTCATTTTGACCATCATATTGAGGATGATAAGATGAGCTATGAGCTAACTGAGTACCCAAACAAGAAAATAACTCCGTCCAAAAATTTCCAGTAAAAATGAGATCTTTGTCGCTCACAATAACCCTTGGGCTTCCATGTAGCTTTTGAATTCTATCCATAAATGTAGTAGCAACTGTACTTGCTTTAAATGGATGAGATAATGCACAAAAGTGTGCATACTTGGTAATTCTATCAACTACCACCATGATGACACTCTTTCCTTCGGACTTAGGTAAACCCGTGATAAAATCCATTGAAATCTCCTCCCAACGTTGACTTGGAATGGATAAAGGTTGTAGAAGTCCCGAGGTCTTAATTGTTTCCACTTTATTCTGCTGGCAAACCAAACATTTCGCCACAAACTTTTGAATATCAGATTTAAGGCCATCCCAAAAAAATTCTTTCTTCACCCTGTGGTAAGTTTTTAAAAATCCTGAGTGTCCTCCTAAAGGAGAAGTGTGCAATTCCAGAAGAATATTTTGTTTTAGTTGGGAATTATTACAAAGATATAAGCTATCTTTGTACCATAAGGAATCATTTTTCCAACTAAATGTATCAGATGTACTAGGATCTTGCTGCAACTTTTGAATGAGTGTCCATACATCTTTGTCCTTCTTCCATTCATCTCTTGCTTCGGTTATCCAATCTCGTTGGATAATAGAAATGGCACAAAGCAATGCTTCCACCTCTTCATTCTTTCTTGAGAGTGCATCTGCAACAACATTAAGCTTTCCTTTTTGTAGATTATTTCAAAGTCATAACCCAACATCTTTGTGACCCATTTTTGCTGCTCTTCTGACGATAGTCTTTGTTCCAAAAAGTGTTTAAGACTATCATGATCAGTTTTTACCTTCAAGTGTCTTCCCATTAGGTAAGTTCGCCATTTCTTTAGTGCATGTAGTATTGCTAACATTTCCTTCTCATAAATAGGTTTCTGTAAATACTTTCCTTTGATTGGACGACTTTCAAAAGAAATGGGTCTTCCTTCCTGCATTAAAACTGCACCAATTCCATTTCCTGGGGCATCACATTCCACAATAAAGGTTTTTGTGAAGTCTAGCGTAGATAAGACCGGTGCATGGCACATTGCCTCTTTAAAACATTCAAAGGCCTTAGTTGCTTCAAGAGTCCATGAAAATGCATCTTTCTTCAATAATGTTGTTAGAGGTGCTGCTATTCTCCCATAATTCTTAACAAACTTGCAATAATATCCTGTTAACTGGAGAAATCCTCGCAACTTCTTTATGGTTGTGGGGACTTTCCATTCCTTAATGGCTTTAATTTTGTTAGGGTCTACTTTAACACCCTCGTGAGATACAATATGACCCAAATATTCCACCTCTTTGAGATGAAATTCTGGAGCCTGAAAAAGCACTACCTTCCACAGATCATATCTCCAAAAATATTGCGAACCAAGCTTTGAAATTTTTAGCCAAACTTCCTCAAGATTTTAGCTTCGCACACTAAAAATTTCAGCTTCTGAAGCTTCGTAGAAAAAAAAATTATAGCAAAAATGCCACGATGACCTGTTTGGAGCAGCGAAACCCTAGAATCCAAAGCTCTGATACCAAATGTTGTGTAACCAGCTCCAAAAATAGAAGAAAAGAGACATCAACGCCTTATAAATAAGCCACTTCGAGGGGGAAACCTCCAATACATTACATAAATGAACAATTCTTGGATGATACAACTTACAAAACCTCCTTTCTATATATAGGAGTCCATGGGGCCATAATGTAATCCTAGTGGGCCACAATGTAATCCTAGCCGGCCTAACAATAATAATTTAAGGGCACAATAATAACAAAATGGGGGTTACAAGGGTTCAATAATAACAATAATGGGGTTACACTAACAATAATAAGGGACTATACTAGTGATATAGGGACCTAACACACTTGATGTGGGAAGTTTTTTCTTTCAAACTTTAGAACTTGATGACAGAACTTTATCATATTATTGGTGTGCATAAGTTGATTCAAAATAGCACATAAGGATTTTTGAACAATAATATATAATTCTCATGATCAAGACATATGCCACAATAATGTGTCGACATATACATGTGTAACCTCTTTTCTTTATATAATACTAGTTATAGAGTTTTTTTTTCTAGGAAAGAATATACATATGTAGTATAAATAATAGACAAAATGAATTTTGGCTTGAATTTGATAATACAATTCAATGCGATTGTGATTTATTGTTGTTTAAAATACAATTTTGAATGCATAAATCAATTCATCACAATTAAAAACCCCTTACGCACTCAATATTTTCAAATTAAACAATTTAAAATTATGATTTTTAAAAATATATATTATATTTTGAACAAAATAGATAAGAAAATATGCTCATAAAAGAGCCATTTTCTCTTCGTTTTGTAACACCCTCATCGCACATCAACCAAAGTAACCATCCAACCAGGGAAAACATGTGACGAAGAGTTTCTATGATCAGATTCAAACTCCTAAGTGACCTTAAGGAATTGGAACTGATGTAAACACATCATACAAACCTTCCAAATCAGCAACAAGACTCCCAGGATCCAGCCTAACCACTTAGGAAACTAACCCCTATGTCCCACTGATGTTTTAGACATTCAAACCCAAAAATGCTCCAACATTATAGGCATGGGTGCATCTGAGAGAATCTATATGCTCCCACAGAGTATGAAAGCATGCATCTAAGGAATTTTTCCCACAGACATGTGCCAACATCCCTGGGTTTTGAGCCACTTTTTCAAGCCTAGAGCCCAATTCAATGCACATAATTGACAAGATCAGACACGAAATATAACAGTGAAACAATGGTGCAAAGTAAAATACTCGAATAAGGACTTCACTCCTACTACCCATGATAGTAATTCAGTCAAACATGTCACAAATATGTATTTTGAACACTTTAATAATGTATATGAACATAGGGGTATCATACTTATATTATAATTTCTAAGAAGCATTGTTCCCTTACATCATTAGCTTCATTATCATCTATTAGGTCATAAATATTTTTTTTATTCATTTATAAATAAAAAACATTAGGAGAGCCATACATCATCACTATTAGAATACATGCTCATAACTAGCAAAATAACAATAGAAATATCATGGATACATCAGCCGTATGGTTCACATATAAACCAATACATTTACACATCAAATGACAAGGAAATGATCTTCTCATTAATGAATGTAAAAACCAACTAGGGATGGGTCTGCCACTTTCCACCAGACCATAGGTTGGCTGAGCCAAATATGTATTTAGCCAATCACCCCCGTGCCATATTTCAAGCATGAATGTGGGACTCATAACCAACCAAAAAGATCCAAACAAGCATGGATGCTACCAGAGTTATCTACCTACAACGCGAGGAATTTTACTACCTTCTAGTCTCTAAGGCTTTATTGTAATCCAAAATCTAATCCAGGGATCACTAGGCCCTACATTGAGACCCACTCTCCAGGCTTTACCGTACATCCCATCTTGGGACTACTAGGTCCAATGGAGAGAAATCCACCTATTTTCATTACCCAAGCCCACCGAGGCACACAATCATGTATTTACTACAAATCACAGTCTGGCTCAGGGGTACTAGGCTAGTTGATTTACCATAATCCATAGTATGGTTCAGGGATCACTAGCCCATGTGTTTGGTATTTTATAGATTCACCTAACTCATCTTCGAGTCCATCCGAAAATTCAACTAAACCAAATCATGAGAACCCATCTCATAAGGTCTATCCGGAAATGGAAAGGCTAGGCTAAAAACATTGTCACACCTAGAAAAATCCATATCATGACATAAAAGAGCCACATGCAATACCAGGCATGAAAACTATAGCAAGGAAATCACACATGCAAATGAACACTTGTAAATAATATTTTTATAGTTTCTTCATATTTCTTTTCCTTAATTTCTCCTTCCTTCCCCTTTCCTTCTTTTCCTTTCTTGATCAAATGTCAAAGTGCTACAAGAAAAATATAAGTGTCCAAGAGTGAGAGATAGAGAGAGAGAATAATGAGAGAGCTCCAAAACTTAATTGAAAAAAGGTACCAACTAATCCTTAGAAGCATTTTTATTTATTAGGACTCTATTTTCTTCATTTTCCATTATTTTCCTTTATTTTCTTGCTCACATGCAACCCGTGACCTTTCACCTCCCTTTTCTCCTAATTTCCATTATTTTCATAAATATATGTGCCAAAAAATGCCATTTTTCATTTCCAAAGCATTTTTCATTTACTTTTACAATTTCCTTAGCCATAATAAACCAAATGAACACCCACTAGGATGTTTTTCAGAACATTCAACTTGGAATAAGTGTCCCATCAGCTGTGGTCATTATTTTTAACTTTTATTACATGAAATTTTCACCAGGGTTGTTACAAAACCCTCCCCCTTGGGTGACACCATCCTTAGTGTTCAATCACACATATACCTCAGAAAAATCGATGGAAATAAAACATACTACTCATAGTTCTTTATAACATATCTTGATGCAGTATTCATAATTATCACCCTAACGAAAAGAAAACTAACAAGAAAATAAAACAACATGACAACTAGAATGACATGACACCCATGCCGCTTATTGTAGCTTTATAACATATCTCATGGAATTATTCACATCCATACACATATGTACATATACCCAAACATCACATCAAAACATATATCAAACATCACCGAAACATATGCCAAACATATACCAACATCATACCAAAGCTTCTTTTCCTCAACCAGAAAACAAGGAAGGATACATAGCCCGCATCTGATCCGCCATCTCCCTTGTAGCTTCATCTGGACCAAAGTACTTCAATTTCACTTTAAATTTCTCTATTTCTCTATTCCAAAGCCTGTGCACCTTTTTTTGCAATATACATTGAGGCTTTGGCTGAAATTCTCCATCTAGTTCCACCTGCAATACAAACCAGTCAATCACGTGATCAACATCTTTAACGAACTTCTTAAGCAATGATATATGAAAAAAATCATGGAATTTATTTGTGGAAGGCAGTGCAAGTCAATAGGTTGCTAGTAGAATCCTCTAAATAATTCGAAACGGTCCAGAAAATCATGGTGTGATATTGGCACATGATCTAATCTGCAAGGATCCCTTGGATTAATGCACAAGTACACCTATTCCCCCAACATGAAACTCCTTACAAATATTCTTCCAATTTGAATATATATTATGTATATCCTGTACTTCTTTCAAATTTTTTTGACTACATGCATTTCTTATTCCATCTCTAGCAACATGTATGGTCCAATCAATACCCGATTAGTTGAATCACTCCAACAGATGGGAGTATTGCAACTCTGCGCATACTATGCCTCAAATGGACTCATGCTCAATGATTCCTGGTACTCATTGTTTTAGGAGAACTATACCAGTGGAATATACTCTTCCCACTTTCTTTGTTGATGCATGACATACATATTCAACATATCCTCAAATATCCTATTGACCCTTTCAATCTGTCCATATGTTTGTGGATGATAAGTTGTGTTGAAGACCAACTTGGTACCAAAACCTACAAAAATATAATTCCAAAACTTGGAAGTGAAATTTGAATCCCTGTATGACACAATCTTCTTTGGAACACCATAAAATCTAACCACATCTCTAATGAACATTTGTGCCACATCGCTAGCGAAATATGTAGTCTTCATTGGAATGAAGTGTACAACATTTGTCAAGCTGTCCACAACAACCATGATAGAATCGTGTTGTCTGGTTTTCCTAGGAAATCCTGAGATGAAATCCTTGTAAATGACCTCCCATTCCCACTTTGGAATCACAATCAGATATAGTATTCTTCCTGGATTCCTACATTATGCCTTAACCATTTGAAAATCCAAACACCTAGCTACAAACTTTACCACATACTTCTTTAGATTATGCCAATATTATAACCTTTTCACTGCAGCCAATGTCTTCTAATAACCTAGTTGACCTAAATTTGGTTTCATATAAAACTCTCTCAATATCACCTTCTTGGTCTCATTGTTCTCTGTCACATATATCCTATCTCTAAACCTGACAAATCCATTTTCCGTGAGACGATAGTCCACATCCTGTACACATACACCTGTATATGTACCTGCACCACTACCTGTACCTGTACATGTGCTCTGCCGCGGCCCACAACCTGTGCACAATATCCATATACCTGTCATCTTCTTTACCTTCATGCAAGATACTATCATGTAAATATTTCCCATAGGATTTGATAATTGCTATGTTATTTACCTATATTCGCCTACTAAGAGCATCTGTGACACTATTCTCCTTTCCCTTGATGTACCTAATTTCGAAGTAAAAATCACTGATCATGGATAACCAGATAACTTGCCTGCCATTCAGATTCGGTTGGTAAAACAAGTATCTCAACCTAATGTGATCACTCATCAGTACAAACCTCATGCTAATAAGATAGTGCTTCCACATATTCAATGTGTGTATGCCATCTGCTATCTCAAGATCATGTGTAGGGTAGTTATGCTTGTGCTCGTTTAGTTTTCCTGACTCATATCATACCACTTTTTCATCGTGCGTAAGTACCCGACCAAGTCCTCTCTTCCAAGCATCTGTACATACTATAAACTCCTTGTCCATATCTGCAAGCTTTAACACTAGAGCATTTGTCAACAACTTCTTAAGCTAATCAAAACTTCTCTCGCACTCATTTTTCTAATAAAACTTCTTACCTTTCCTCTACAATAATGTAATAGGATAAGTAATCTGTGAGAAGTTCCTCATGAACCTCTTGTAATAACCTGCCAACCCCATGAAGGATCTCACCTCATCTACATTTCTAAGAGCTACCCACTCCATGATGGCCCTTATATTTTCTAGATCTACTTTAATTCCCCCTTGGAGACAACATGTCCCAAATAATGTAACTCATTGTAGAAGAAACTGCATTTGTTGAGCTTAGCATACAACTGATCCTCTCCCAACAATCTCAACACTACTACCATATGCTCGACATGTTCTTCTTCCTCATTTTCAAAATATACCAATATGTCATCAATTAAAAGAATAAAAAAACTTGTCCAAATAAGTATGCAACACATTGCTCATCAAACACGTAAATGTAGTTGGAGCATTAGGCAAATCAAATGGAACTACAAAAACCTTGTAATGCCCATACCTGGTATTGAATTTGGTATTGTATATATCCTCTTCTTTTATGTGTACCTAGTGCAACCATGATCTCAAATCGATGTTAGAGAACATTGTTTCTCCCATCAACTGATCAAACAATTCATCCTTCCTCGACAACAAATACCCGTTCTTGATGGTCATTTTTTCAACTACCTGTAGTCAATGCACAATCTAAGATTACATCCTTTTTCTTTACAAACAACATCAGTGCACCCCATGTCGATACACTTGCCCTAATATATCCTTTTTCAAGTATCTCTTTCAGCTACACCTTTAACTCCACCAACTCAGGTGTGGTCATCATGTAAGGTTCCTTTGTTGTTGGTGTTTCCATTGGTACTAGCTCAATAGAAAAATATACCTCCCTCTGAGGTGGAAACCCTGAAATATCTATAGGAAATATTTCCTAAAAAATCTGTAGAATTAGGTATCTTATCAAAACATATACATCCTCAATTCCTTACCTTTATCACTAGAAGTATGTACTGCGAACAACACACACCCTTTCCTCTAACTGCGATTGGCTTGCATGGTTGTCACCATCCTAAATGATGTGGATTTGTTCTTTCCCTGTAAGACTCTTGGTTCCCCATTGTCATCCAAGCACTCAGTGGCTTTCTCATAACAATCCACCTTGGCCCTATGAAAGTATATCCAGTTCATACCCAATAGAATACTAAATGATCCCAATGGAAATATGTTGAAGTGCATTGTTGTAGGCATACCAGTTAACTAAAATTCACAAGCTCTTACCCAATGGTGAAATATTTGCTTTGTACCTCTATGCAACTGCACTAACCAACATTCTGCATGCACTTCTTTATTCAAACCACACTTATCCACCAAGTCAGGACTAACATACTTATAATTATATCCAGGGTCAATCAAAATAGAAATAACTTTATCACAAATATTACCGTCCATCTCAATGATAGATGTATGGTGATCTGCTTGCCTATTTTCCATGGATGCATCAATACGATGAATACTCTACCCAACATCCCCAACAGTTTTTGCCTCTTATGCACTATATATATGAGTCCTAGCACTATGATTATGCAAATAATCTATCCTAAGGTGTTCCTCACATCATGCACATCACTCCAACCATTTAGTACTATTACCTCTATGTTGTTGTTTTGATCCATGTCCCTGTCTAGCTGCATTAAAATTCTTTTCTGGTGCCACATTTTCTTTCTCCTATGCATTCTGAGGCCTTGATATTTTCGGCTGCCATTTACCTTTACGTTTTCATTTCCCTTTCCATCCTTGCTAAGATTCATTATTATGATTTGAATGTTCATATAAATGCTTCAATTTCCCAATGACTTCCTCTAGTGACTGAAGCTCATCATACTCAATCCGATATCTATATGCTAATGGAAAACCACTGATAAATCGTTGAACTTTAGCCTTCGCATCTTTAAGATATGGTACATACCTCAATAGCTCCAGGAAATTTGTCATGTACTCTTCATCTTTAATTGACCCCATATTTAGCTCATAAAATTATTTAGCCTTGCTATCGTAGTACCTTTCTGACAAGTACTTCTTCCTAAAAATCCTCTTAAACTCTTTACAACTCAAGTACTTTGTCATCATGTCTCGAACCCACTTCACATCTTCCCACCAAATGTTTTATTTACCTTTCAAGCTGAAGATAGAAATTATGTCCTTCATATTATCTGTATACTCTTGAAACTCAAAGAATTTTTCCATCCCAAGTATTCAATCCTCTGCATCTTATGGTTTCTTCAAGTCCCTGTTAAAAGTAGGTGGCTTTGATTTCTTAGATTCATCTAGAAATTATCCCTTGTCACTTCTCCTGTAACGATGATGATAATGATGTCTATTCAAACCAGAACTAGAATATTACTTTTACTCATCACCCATCCTACCCCTAGTGTTGAATAGCCTACCATCTCTCACCGTGTCAGCTCTATCCAACCTGTGTCTACTAGGAGACCTACTACCATATGCCCCATTAGTTCTATCCTCCTATCCATGGTTGATCCGAAGTGGCCCTTGCCACTGTAATTTTGAAAATATATTAAGAATTATTTCTTTAACCTCTGCTTGTTTCTCTCGTGCATGTATCATCCTATCATTTCCTCCCTTACAACCCTTTATTTCTTCCTTCAAGATTCTTAATGTGCTTGAAAAATAATAAGAGTTCTCACCACGTTGCACATATAATTCATAAGGAGATTCTTTGTAGTGTACCATATTGATATTCATTTTGATCTCTTTCCTGCAAGGCATAATATGTTAGTTAAACTAGATCATAGTAAACAAACGTACCTTAGTATAATTTTTGGAGGATACCTCATCTGCAAGATCATCCAAATAAGCCTGATACATTTACACACATAATAATAACAACATATATGTATAAAATATCAAAAGGGATTCAATCTAATATTGTAATGTACCAAAAAAAAATATTGAATCATTCTACAAATTAAGGAAAAAAATTATGATCACACAATGACATAACAACGAGGTGAAAGAAATTATCAATCGCACAAAAGAATATGTATCTAGGGAAATAAAATGGTCAAAACCCTGCTATAATTATATTGCATAAAGTCAAGAACATGACACAATACAATGTTATTTCCATTCCTGAGAAACCTTTGAACTTTGTTGACTGTCTTGCTCTGATCTAGGAAAAAATTGTCCAATACTTAACCAATTCTCAAGCTTTGTCTCACAATCCTTTCTTATGCATTCTTAGAGGAATTTTGGACCTATTAATAAGGAAATTCCCAATAATTTATTGTTCAATTCATTCAAGGCATTCTGGTGACCTCATGCATGACTTGTACAATTTTTTAATCATACAACTTATAGTTACCTTCCCTTTAACCTCAATCTCACTTGGGCCTTCTTTAGAACTAACATGAAAAAACTATTCATAGTGAATTATTAGTTAACTAATTGATCACTACTTCTGAATTAAATAATATTTAATTCACTGGACCTATCACTAGCCCATCTCTCAGTTAGAAATAGTTAAACTGATTTTAACTCAAAAAGTGAGTTAGCTAATTACAACTCACAAATAACTATAAATGGCCCCCCAGAACATAGGAATAACTCTACATGCCTTCACTTTGACCTCCAAATTGAATTAACTGAGCTAACTAAACCTTCCTGACTTAGTTAACACTTACAAGCTATTATGAGATGAAATTACAATTTCTCTTCAAATTCAATTAAGGGGAAATTAAATCAGAAGCCCCCTTTGGGTGTCATTTCAACACTCTCTCTCAACAAGAAAGTGATTATCTACTACCTTGATCGTGTCTCTATGGAACTTGAATTTTATTATTTCCAGTGCCTTCATCAATATGTATGCATCATTATCCTCTGTTGGAATGTACTCTAATGACATAATATGCCTACACACACATTCTCTGAGATGGTGACACTGGATATCAATATTCTTCAACCTGTCATGAAAAACTAAATTAGCCAAGATTTTGAAGCAACTCTGGTTATGAAAATAAATCACCGTGGGATCCATTTGTCAAACAAGAAAACCAACAAGTATCTTCTTCATCTAGATGGCCTCACATGCTTCCTGACAGGCTACCATGTACTCTGCCTCCACTGAACTAAGCAAAACTGATCTTTGTTTCCTATTGTACTAGGAAACTACTATTGATCCTATGTTGAAGATGCCCTGTGATGTGCTCTTCCTGTCATATGGACTCCCTACCCAATATGCATCAGTGAACCCTTGAAGCTTCATTCCATTTTTCTGTTTGTACCATAGCCCATACTTTGTAGTGCATCTGAGATATCTCAACACATTCTTGGTTGCCTTCCAAAAGAGCTTGTTAGGTGTTGGTCCTCTAATTTGCACCCTTTTTTACCATTTTTCCCTTTCCAAATCGTAAGCATCTACCCTGTTTTACCTATCTTATGTGCCCTCATCCTGCACTAGTGTGAAAATGATGACACATTTTGCATTAACTTCATATTTTACATATTTTAACTTAACTTAGAATTTATTAACTATTTATTATGTGATATTCTAATTATAATTACTTTTGTAACTCATCATTACCTCCTATGTTATTTAATAGTTAAATTCTTACCTTGACCGCTGATTTTTAGTGCAGAACAGATCTTGCACCAGGGCCAGCACTGCGAATCTTGGCAGCAAAATCCAGATCTCTTTGATTTCTTCCTAATTTTGTACCACCATATCGGAAGGCAGTCGAGTCTCAGTGATAACAGCAAGTCAATCTAGAGTAGCGAAGATCAAACTTAGGAGGAAAAAATAGCAAGAGATAGCCACGGCCCATTTTGTTAGAACGTTTAATTTTGAAGGCCGAAATCTTATTCTGCAATCAATTATGTAATTTGTTGTAATGATTTCTGCAATTGGATATGTAATGGTTAAACGATCCTTTTGGCCTGCGGCCAAAAGGATCTATATAAGGAGAAATGTAAATATGACAAGATGTTCAATGTTTTGATAGAATTGAATAGATCAGAGAATAGAACCAGTGAGGTGGTAACAAGCCTGTCTTTTGTTATCGCCCAAATCTAGGTTGGATATGTAATCACGCATGTATTTTCTTTGAGGATTTAATAAGAAGAGATCTGCCTTATGCTTCATGGATTTTATTTCTTCATGCTTAAACAGTTGATGAATTGACTCAATACTGAGTAACATTTCCATTTGAAAGGGAAATGCGCTGGTTGGCTAGGGCCCAGCCAGCCCAACACGTTCTCCCTCCTTTCTGTTCTTGCAATTTATGTCTGCTAAGTGTGATTTAATTTGCAGAATTTGAATTTCTGTTTGAGTGAAAGCAGATCTGCAATGTGAAGTAGTTAAATTTCCTTTTCTGCATCCGAATTTAAATTTTCTTTCTTCACCTTGTTTGATAAGGAGAAATTACCTGCACTAGTGCATGTTGGTTTGCTATTCACTTTCTGCATGTTTGGTTTATTTTCTCTGCCTGGTACAAGTAGGAGAACTGTTTCTGCACCAGTGCTAGATAGTGTGTTGCAGCAAGTCTCTTTAGTTTACTTCTAACAACTTTCTTGCTTTTAGTTACATTATAATTAAAAATATTGTTTCCTTATTCTCTACAGATATTCATCTTTCTGATAAGCAATTTAGTTTCATAACACTTGGGGTAATTAATCATTGATTTCAAGGACTAAAATTTAAAGTGTAAGAATATCATATCAGGTACAAGAATCAGTTTCTTGATGCCAAATCTGAGTGGTGTAGACTTGAGAAAGTTCAGGGCCCTTGCACAAAGAAAAGAATTTTTAGTACGGACATTACTTTACACCTTCTGCATAGATCGTTGTTCCCGCACTAGTGCAATAACAATGCACTAGTGCAAGATCGATTCTTTTGGGAAGGATATCTTTACATGAACAGGTTTGAAAAGGCCCATACATTGAAGACTGCTAAGGTGTCTTTGCTAAAGAAAAGACATTCTCAGTAGATGATCAATATCCCGCTAGATTAATTGCCTTCTTTTTTTTTATTTCCGAATCTCTCTTGCAAGTATATTTCTTCTTATTCTAGCCTCAGATTGTTTTGATGGTTTGAGTTTCCTTCTTTTATAAAGTTTGATTCTACAATTTTCCTTTAAAAAGTCGGAGTTGATATTAGAAATATTTATACCATCTCTGGCATTGGATGTGCTTCGTCTCTAAGTTTACAAATCCTCTGGGTTGACAATTTAAGTGTTGATGACTTTAGTTAAGTGTAATTCCCACACCCAACATTTTTGCGTCGTTGCCGGGGAGGCAATTTGATTTTGTAAATTTTTTTTGATTGTATAATAGAGGTAAGTTTCCTTTATTTCTTGCAAGTAATTTGAAGGATTTTTTACTAGTGTTGATTGATTTTTGACAGTATTTTTACTAGAAATTGTTTTGATATTTTTCTTTCTTTTTTGAATGAATGCCTAGGAAAGGTAAGGGTTCGAAGCCCACTAAGGGACAAAAGAATATTTCTCACATTGGGTCTCCTTCTGCAAGAAGGAAGCCCAATACAATTCAAACCCATCACACAAGAATAATCCACTTGGATTCTGGTAATAGCAGCTCAGCTGTGGATCAGCCAATGGAGAGCGGTACAAACAAGAAGGGAACAATGGCAGACCAAGGAGATCATTTGGAAGGAACTAGTGAGAACCAGGTAAGTGAAGGACAATCTACTTTTGTGTTTCCAATTGTGGATCCTGATGCTGTGTCACGGATGAAGAATATTCCACCATTAGCTCTCCCTCATTTCCATGGTAAATTTCATGAAGATCCTGACTCTTTTTTATTTGAGTTTGATATTTTGTGTAGAAGTTATGATTATGAAATGGAGGCTCAGAAGTTAAGATTGTTTCTTGTTACCCTCAAGGACTCAGCTTTACATTGGTTGATGGGGTTAGGAGGAAACACCATAACTTCTTGGGATCAGATGAAGAGAGTATTTTTGTCTAAATATCAAGAATATTGCAAAACTCGGGACATGCAAGATGAATTTTTTACAATCATACAAGATGATGAATAAATGCTTGAAGATTATTTAGAAATATTTCTGTATATTTTACAAAGGTAAAAACTTAAGCTTGATCCCAACACTATTAGAACCTTGTTCTTAAGAGGAATTATTGATAATGCTAGAAACAATTTGAATCTGTTAGGACAAGGTGATGTTTCTCAGCAAACTTTTGATCAAATTTGTGAATTATGCCAGAAATTTTCAAGAAACTAGTATAGATCTGGTAGAGGAACTCGAATTCAAAATAGAAAAACTGAATCTGATGATGCTATGATTATTGGACTAGAAAATAAAATGGAAAACATGAAAATGGATATAATGAACACTGTTACCAAATAGTTAGACTCCTTAAAATTTCAGCAGAAACTCATGAATGAACAAGAGTCATTATGTATTTTCTGTCCTAAATTTAGAGACAAGAATCCTCCTAAAGAATGTCCTCTTAACTTGAAAGAAACTAATAAGTGTGATATTTTTGTAGAAGACCATATCACAGAAAAATGTCCCTCTATACCTGGACTTAAAGTTGTATTTACAGGGGGTCAACCTGAAGCTGAAAAATTGTATGCTATGGGAGTAGGAATAAATTAGCCTCAGGTAGGTGCAAGTATGGCTCTTGAATTTCCTCCACACTATTTTGGTTATAATCCACATGCATATTCGTATCCTAACTCTCATCAGCAGTGGCAGTATGGAAATAAATATCAGCATGGGCAACCTTCCCAACCATGGCAACAGGGTTGGAGAGGCCCAATTCATTCTCCATATTCTTACCATCCACCTATGCAACCATATCCATCTACACACGTACCTTATCCAATGCCTCAACTTCCGAGTTAGACCACCCCATTACCTTTACCTCCACCCTTTCGACCTCTTCAGTTACCTGCTCAACCTACAGCCAATCCTAATAATAATAATAAAGCAGTGAAAATGATCCATGTAACAAACCCACCTTTACCATTTGAATACCAGTCTATTCCAGTTGGACTTCATGATATTCAATTAAGATCGGGAAGGACTATAATGCTAGAAAATCAGAAATAACCTATGGTGATTATTGAAGAAAAATGAGAAGAGGAAACTCTTAATCATTCTCTGAAAGCTGACACTAAGCATCCCTTACCCTCTGAGTCCTCACAATATTCTTCCAACCAGCCTCCCTTTCCAGAGAGGCTAGTAACGGATGGAAGAGAGCCTGTTTATGAGACTAGTTTGGCATCGGAAATTCATAATCTTTTCATTAAGATACCTTTGCTCCAAGCCATTAAAGAGATCCCCATTTGTACCAATATTATTAGGGAACTCTATCTCAAGAAACCCAAGAAGAAGAGATTGGAACCCCAAAGTATTCAATTTGTTGGTAGGGCAATAGAGTTGATGACGGGATGTGTGTCTGTGGAAAAATATACTGATCCCTGAAACCCTGTTGTCATAGTTCAGATTGGTAATGTCCTTGTCTCTAATGTCCTTATAGACCTGGGAACATCCATTAATGTAATGAATAAGAAAACCATGGATCAACTTCGGTTATATCATCTTCGCCTTACTCCCATTGTTCTTGAATTAGCGGATAGATCTAAAATTAAGCCTGAAGGAGTATTGGATGATGTGATCATCTCATTAGATTCTTGGGAGTATCCTGCTGATTTCATTGTGCTTCAGCCAAAGAACCCAGTAGGAGGACATCCCTTGATCTTGGGTTGACCATGGCTTGCTATGGTCGATGCATATATTGGATTTCATTCTGGTGATATGTATATTTCACATGGAGATTCTAGGAAGAAAGTTACCTTATACTACCCTGCCAAATCCATTCAGGACCTTCGAGATAATTTATGGTTGGACTAAAGCAGTGATGAGGAGAATCAGTCTATTTCTCTTATTCATCATTATATTGGTTCTTCGCAAGAAGATGAGATTCAAGATTTCCTAAACACTCTAGACACCATGCCTAACTTTGAGCCTTTGAGCTAGATTTCTAGCCTAGATTTCCAAGAAAACCATGATTATCATTCTTCTATACCACTGTCTTTGACCACTCCCTTGAGTAATCCAGAGCCTGATACTACTCTTGTTGAGATTAGCCCTAGTAAGTCCTTGCATATCAGTTCAGATTTAGACCCATCTCAGCAAGAGTAGCTTGTGAATTTGTTGCAAAACCATCTTAGTGCATTTTCTTGGGGCTATGAAGACATGAAGGGTATCCCTCCTAAAACTTGTACACATCATATATATATTCAGGAAGGAATGTGACTTGTCTGATAACCCCAAAGACGAATGAATCCATCTCTAAGAGATGTTGTGAAGGAAGAAATACAGAAACTCTTAGATATTGGTTTTATCTATCCTATTTCTGATAGTCAGTGGGTCTCCCCATTAGTGCTAGTACCTAAGAAATATGGAAGATGGCGTATTTGTATTGATTATCATGAAGTAAACAAAGCCACTCTCAAAGATTACTTCCCTCTCCCTTTCATTGACCAAGTGCTTGATACCCTTACAGGAAAGAAATATTTCTCCTTTTGGATGGTTTCAATGGCTATAACCAGATACATATTGCACCCGAAGATCAGGATAAAACTACTTTTACATGTCCATGGGGGACATTTTCTTACAAAGTGCTTCCCTTTGGTTCATATAATGCCTCGGCTACCTTTCAAAGGTCAGTCTTAGCTATTTTTTATGATCTTGAATTTGTAGAAATTTATATGGATGGCTTTTTTGTGTTTGGTAATTCTTTTCAGGAAGCTCTCGAAAATTTGGAGAAAGTACTTCTTCGTTGTCAAGAATCCCACCTTGCTTTGAGTGACAAGAAATGTAGATTAATGTGCAAAGCAGGAGTGGTACTTGGCCATCTTATTTCTGACAAAGGTATCCAGGTTGACAAAGATCGAAATCATTCTGCATCTTCCTGAACCCAAAACTTAAAGGGAAGTAAGAGGTTTTTTAGGACATTTTGGTTACTATAGAAGATTCATTGAAACATTTTTTAAGATATTTGCTCCTCTTTTTCGACTTCTAGCTAAGGATAGTGAGTTTTCTTGGTCCACGACTTGCCAACAGTCTTTTGAAACATTGAAGGAAAATTTGGTACAGGCACTAGTTTTGAGAGGTCCAAACTGGTCCCTACCCTTTCAAATTTCCTCCGATGCTTCAGATCTGACTGTTGGCGCAACTTTGGGACAAGAGGAAGACAAGAAATCCTATCCTATTTATTATATTAGTAAGCATTTTTCTTCCATTGAATTAAACTATACAGTTACATAGAAAGAGTTTTTAGTTGTAATCTTTGCAATTAATAAGTTCAGACACTATATCAAGATATGAATTATTTGTTCATACTGATCATTCCACGATTAAATATTTGATGAAAAAACCATTGAATAGCAGTAGAGTGACTAGGTGGTTGCTATTATTGCAGGAGTTCAATATTACTATTGGTGATAGACCAAGAAAATCTAATGTTGTAGCGGAATTTCTCTCTAGACTAGATAATCCTGGTGAAGTAACTCCTGTTAGTGATGATTTTCCAGATGAACATCTTTTTTTTGTGTCTATAGATTCTCCGTGGTTTTCTAACATCACTAATTATTTGGTTACTAGAGAAACACCACCTCACTTGCCCACCCATGAAAAGTCGAATATTATTCAAAAAAGTATTGCATACTCCTGGATTCAAGGAGACCCCTTTTACAATGGTCCAGACTTGATTATCCCCAGATGTGTAAGAGAGGAGGAAGTGTTTAACATATTGAAATCTTCTCATGATGAACCTTGTGGAGGCCACTTTGTTGATAAGCGAACTACATATAAAATATTACATTCTTGCTACTTTTGGCCTTCCTTGTTTAAGGATGCCAAGCAGTATGTCAGGCAATGTGATAGTTGTCAATGAATGGGCCAACCTAACCAAACCAATGAAATTCCTTTATTCCCCCAAGTTATGATTAAGCCATTTGAAAAATGTGCTATTGATTTAGTAGGGCGAATAAGTCAAACATCACTAAGTAAGAAGCATATTTTGGTTTGTATAGATTTTGTTACAAAATGGATAGAAGCTAAAGTTGTTTCTTTTGCTACGAAAAAAGTTGTTGTTGATTTTTTATTTTCTAAAATATTTACTAGATTTGATGTGCCTAGAGAAATTATTTCTGAAAATGGTCCATAGTTTATTTCTAATCTGGTACAGGGAGTGATGGAGCAATACATGATCCGGCACCAGAAATCTACACCGTATCACCCGCAAGAAAATGGCCAGGAGGAATCTACAAACAAGGTGGTTGAGTCTATTATTACAAAGACAGTGAATATGCATCGGAAATATTGGGTTGAAATATTACCAGAAGCTTTGTGGGCATACAAAACCACTTGGAGAAATAGTACGGGGCACACACCTTATGAGTTGGTATATGACAAATAGGTTCTGTTAACAATTGAATTCTAGATCAAAACTTTTAGAACTGCAGTTCAGTTCGGGCTCAATCTCTCTGAGGCACAAAAACAACATATTCTTAAGTTAAATGAGTTAGATGAATTTTGTAGAGATGTTTTTCAGAAAAACATATTAATCCAGCAGCAACGGAAAAGGTGGCATGACAAGTCCATTCAAAAAAAGCAGTTCCAACCAAGTGATTGGGTACTCCTTTATGATTCTAGATTTAAAATTTTTAAAGGGAAATTTCATACACATTGGATGGGACCATATGAAGTAATCTGAGTATTTGAGAATGGATCAGTAGAAGTCAAAACTATCGATGGATAGGACACAATATTCTTGGAAAATGGATACAGATTAAAGAAATATCTTCAACCACTTGCCAAGAAATATTTTACACAGAAAGTTTAGTAGCAATTTGGAACAGTAGTGGTAAATGGTAATACCAACCTCTTGAAAATTTGAATCCCTCTTCTTCTTAAAAAAAAGAAAAAAAAAATTAACAAAAATAAAAAAGTAAAGAAAAATAATTTCCTGTAATTATGAAAATCAGTCCACTAACATGATTGCAGAAGGATCAACCTGAAAACCAACTTGCTGGTAGGAAGATCAAAAATTTCTAATAAAAAGAGAATGTTTTTTGATCTTTAGATATGCTAGCAACCACTGAAGTAAAAGCAGGTTCAGCAGAGGCAACCTTTATACAATTAGGGAAATTAGCATGGATATTTTTTTCCAACGCTTAATTCTCGTTGCAGTTATTTTTCTTGCACGAGTGCAGGAAGACCTTCCAAAAAAAAATTTCCCTTTCTTCATATCCCATTTTGCAATTTTTCCTCAACTCTCTTCTCGGAACCCTAGTATAATTAACCTTCCCATATTCTTCTAAATTCACCCTATCCGTTTCGAAGAAATCCCACTTTAACTCTAAATTTTTTTTTCCCCCTATCCCACTTCTATTTTCCCTCTTTTGGTACTTTTCTGGAATCCCTGTGATCGAATTCCTTCCCATTCTAAGATTTTCCTTTCCCACTCCTTTGTTCCCTCATGATTTTATTGCAGGATCTTGCATACAAAGAGCAAAAGGATGTGCTCTGAAACATCAAGAAATGGCAAAGAAAAATTTAGAATAAGTTGAGGAAATCATGTGAAATCTAGCCTATATTTTAATTCTCTATCTTAATATTATGCTTGTGCTAGTGCAAGCATGTTGTCCTATATGATAATATAAGCAGAAAAATACCAACAAAATGATATGATTTAAGCGGTGCAAAGATCATTACAAGCATGCACCTCATCAGCAGCATAGCACAAGTTATCATATGACATAAGAAAGTGATCATGAGGGAAAGTTATATGATTTTTTTCATATGATTGACAAGTATTTATGCTATTATATTACTTAGGAGGAAATTAGTTAAAAGTACAAAGTTTTTTAAGTAGAAATCATGATCTTTTTAATGAGTGCTAAGTTCCTTTTTTGTATTTATAAAGAAATGTAAGAATCATGTTAATCGTTGTTTGCATATAATCTACCCCGCTCCACAATGATTTGAAATGTCCTTCACTCATAACTCCCCCCGCTCCTACATTTATCCTAAAATTCCCTTCATCGTGATTATTAATGCACTTAACCGTTAAAACATCGTCGCACGTACCAATTAAGCCTGACTGGAAATGATGAGTATTTATGGAAAATGAATCAGAGATACTGTTAGATATTTATGTATGAAAGCTGATTCCCCGGTATTGCATGCAAGACTTGGAACTTATTGTTCATAGCCGATAGCAGCAATTCTGCCCATCCGACATGAGCCCCTGTCTCTTAGCAAGATTGAGCAAACTGTCAAATTTCGCAACAGTCTTCCATTGTTGCGAGAGTCGGGATTTCTATGGTTCTTGCAGAAGTTCGATGGGTATGACAAGGAGGTCACCCTATAATTTGCAAGAATCTTTAAGAATGGCCAAGTGAGAATTGGGCCACTCAAATTCAAAGTCACGAATAAATTTGTAGCAGCAACAACGGGCTTGGAGAATATGAGAGTGGAGTGGTTCAAGAACCAGAAGCTGGAAAGAAAATGCTGGCAACATGTTGTCAAGGATAAGAAGATGGAGGTGAATTGGAAATGTGGAGTCCCGTGTAAAGCCTTGCTAGGTCAATGGCAGGTTCTCTTGTTTATTTTGCAGAAATTTGTGACCTACAAAGGGAGGTACACCTATACTCTGGTGTATCATTTTAGACTGCTACAACATTTTGAAGGAGGCCAACACATTCGTTGGAGGATGAAATTCCCCTACGTTTTGCTCAAAATCTTGGAGAAAATGGCTAGAATCGTACAGGATGGAAGGGAGGACCAGGCCGATAAACGATTATACCATCATGGCCTGATAAAAATCCTGGTCTTAAAAAAACTAGAAAGCAAAGGTCATGGGAAGAGTTGTTGAAACAGCTGCATGGGATGTCATCCGAGGCAAGAAGATGAATAATCCTACCAATACAAGTAAGGGTCTAAATAGAAGCAAAAAGGGAATTTCTTCTTGCACTAGTGCGAAAAGAAAGCCGTCAGAAAAATCGACAGAAGAGAAGACCCTGTCTTCCATTAAGGAAATAGTTGGCACACCTGGTAAAGAAACCCCTTCTACACAGGCACAGGCCTCTGAACACGACATTATTTCGGTCCTTGCAGACGTGGTGAATACTTCACAAGTCAGGGATGATACTCTACTGGCACGTTTTATCAAAAGACCCCATAAGAAGAGTAAAATCGTCAATGTAGGTAAGAAACCACAACCCCCACCGGGTATGGAATCCCATTCTGCACTAGTACAAGAAGAACCCACAGAAGAAGAGGAACCAGATGAAGAGGAAACATAAGAAGAAGAATAGGTAGAAGAACCCAAAAAAGACGAGGAACCGAATGAAGATAAACTGGAGTAGAAGGAAGGAGACCTGGAAAAAGAGGGACCGCAGGTAGAAGAGTTCCTTGACGGGACCATGGCAGATATAGAAGTCCTAGAGCCAGTGACAACCCTTGCTAAGACAGAGGGAGGAAAATAATTAGTGACTCCTGATGCTCTCATAGCAGAATTAGAACTCCAAGTGAAAAACTTAGAGCAGCTTGTGACCAAAGCACAAGAGGAAAAAAACAAAGTAGAGAAGAATTGATGGCAGAGCTCAAACAAAAGAAAAGCAAGGTTAAAGTTTGGAAATATCGGGTTGGATGTTGTTTCAGGAAGTTGAGAAAGGTAGTAAATAAGTTAAGGCACATCAAGAGGAAGAAGGCTGAAACAATGCAGCCCGAGGACAACATGCCGAAACAGGACTGAGTTGGAGTATTCAAAATTTTGGTTTTTTGCAGAGGTAAAAAGTTGTATGAGGACGCACAACATTTTAAGGATGGGAGGATGTTGTTCCTCTAATTTGCATCCCTTTTGAGCATTTTTCCCTTTCCAAACCGTAATCGTTTACCCTGTTTTACCTATCTTATGCGCCCTCATCTTGCACTAGTGTGAGAACGATGACACATTTTGCATTAAATTCATATTTTACATATTTTAACTTAACTTAGCATTTATTACTATTTATTATGTGATTTTCTACATAGAATTACTTTTGTTACTCATTGTTACCTCCTATGTTATTTAATAGTTAAATTCTTACCTTGACCACTAATTTTTAGTGCAGAACAGATCTCGCACCAGGGCCAGCACCGCGAATCTTGGCAGCAAAATCCAGATCTCTTTGATTGCTGCCTAATTTTGTACCACCATATCTGAAGGCAGACAAGTCCCAGTGATAACAACAAGTCAATATGGAGTAGTGGAGATTGAACTTAGGAGGAAGAAACAACTAGAGATAGCCATGGCCCGTTTTGTTAGAACGTTTAATTTTGAAGGCCGAAAGCGTATTCTGCAATCGGTTATGTAATTTGTTGTAACAATTTTTGCAATTGGCTATGTAATGGTTAAACGATCATTTTGTCTTGCAGCCAAAAGGATCTATATAAGGGGAAATGTAAATACGACAAGATGTTAAATGTTTTGATAGAATTGAATATATCAGAGAATAGAATCAGTGAGGCAGTAACAAACCTGTCTTTTGTTATCACCCAAATCTAGGCTGGATATGTAATCACACATGTATTTTCTTTGAGGATTTAATATGAAGAGCTCTGCCTTATGCTTCATGGATTTTATTTCTTCATGTTTAAGCAGTTGATGAATTGACTCAATACTAAGTAGAGATTCCATTTGAAAGGGAAACGCGCTGGTTGGCTAGGGCCTAGCCAACCCAGCACGTTCTCCCTCCTTTCTGTTCTTGCAATTTATGTCTGCTAAGTGTGATTTAATTTGCAGCATTTGAATTTCTGTTTGAGTGAAAGTAGATCTGTAGTGTGAAGTAGTTAAATTTCCTTTTCTACATCCAAATTTAAACTTTCTTTCTCTGCCTAGTTCGAGCAGGAGAAATTACCTGCACCAGTGCATGTTGGTGTGATATTCACTTTCTGCATGTTTGGTTTATTTTCTTTGCCTCGTGCAAGTAGGAGAATTGTTTCTACACCAGTGCTGGATAGTGTGATGCAGCAAGTCTCTTTAGTTTACTTCTAACAACTTTCTTGCTTTCAGTTACATTTTAATTTAAAATATTGTTTCCTTATTCTCTATAGATATTCATCTTTCTGATAAGAAATTTGGTTTCATAACACTTGCAGTAATTAATCATTGATTTCAAGGACTAAAAGTTAAAGTGTAAGAAGATCAAATCAGGTACAAGAACTAGTTTCTTGGTACCAGATCTGAGTGTTGTGGACTTGAGAAAGTTTAGGGCCCTTGCACGAAGAAAATCATTTTTAGTACGGACATTACTTTACACCTTCTGCATAGATCGTTGTTCCTACACTAGTGCAAGAATACTACACTAGTGCAAGATCGATTCTTGTGGAAAGGATATCTTTACATGAGTATGTTTGAAAGGGCCCATCTATTAAAGACTGCAAAGCTGTCTTTGCTAAAGAAAACACATTCTCAGTAGATGATCAATATCCCGCTAGAGTAATTGCCTTCTTTTTTTTTATTTCCAAATCTCTCTTGCAAGTATATTTCTTCTTGTTCTAGCATCAGATTTTTTTGATGGTTTGAGTTGTCTTCTTTTCTAAATTTTGATTCTGCAATTTTTCCTTTAAAAAGTAGGAGTTGATATTAGAAATATTCATACCATCTCTAGCATTGCCTGTGCTTCATCTCTAAGTTTACGAATCCCCCAGGTTAACAATTTAAGTGTTGAGGACTTTTCTTAAGTGTAGTTCCTGCACCCAACATTAGGCTTAACCATAGCTTGACTAAGCTGGTTGACTACATAGCATATCTCATTTTGTGCTTTCACCAAATAATTAAGTGAATCAACAAGCTTCATGTAAATAGTACAATCCACTACTCCGACTAAAGTAACATCCTCATTCCTTCAGTTTCCTTCTAGATGAGTCTCCATGGGTTTGTTTCCCTCCATGTGGAACTTCCTGAGGATCTTGTTGGCATATTTTCCCTGAGATACAAATACCCACACATCTCTTTACTGTATTTCCAATGCTAGGAAATAGTGCAAGAGCCCCATGTCCTTCATCTCAAATTCTCTTACAATATCCTCTTTGCAAGACTTGATGAGATTCTCATCACTTGTCAGTATTAGATATCGACACAAAGTACAATAATCAAAATCTTACCTTCTACTAGAATATGATAAAGGTTCGCATCTACTTCATTGTTGGTGAATCCCAACCCGGTGAAATAATTTTCAATCTTGATGTACCAAGAACGAAGTGCTTGCTTTAGCCCATACAATGCTCTCTTGAGTATGCACACATGTGACTCCTTGTCCAAGGTCTCAAAACCTTATGGCTACTCAATGTACACCTCTTCCTCAATCACCCCATTGAGGATGGATATATTTACATCCATATAATGTATCTTCGATCCCATTTTCATTGAGAGTGCAAGGATGGATCTGATTCGTGAGTACCTTGCAACTGGTGCAAAAGTTTCATCATAAGCAATCCCCTCCACCTGAGAGAATCCTATCACCAAAAATCTGGCCTTATGGTTCTCCACACTCCCATATGCTGCTTACTTCACCTTATAGACCCACCTGGATCCTACAAGTGACTTCCCCATTCGTCTTGAGAAAACATCCCATGCATTGTTTCTAATAATGGACTCATACTCCTCAACCTTCCGAAACTAGTTGTTCCACTTCTTCATTGAAAGAGGATGGTTCCATCTATATACCATCGTTCATAAGAGCCATGTATCCATTTTAATTCTTTAGGGACCTTCTCTTCCTGCGTTGTGATGTGTGTTCTCCCACATTCTCTCTCAATATAGAAAAAATTTTTCAGCCTCTCTAGTGTGCTTCCTTCCATCTCTGATGGATGGCCCTGCATGAGATGGTTTTTCCACTATTTTTTCCTCTGATTGTGGTTTCTCCACATCTTGAGGTTATTATTTTGGAGCCAAGATCTCCTCAAATGCATGCAACTAAAGCTCCTTCTCAAGGGAAATTTGCATGGCCTTTTCTTCATCAAATTTCACATCTCTTCTAACCATTGTCATCCTTTGCGCTGGAAAAAACACCGGATAGTTCTGAGGTGTATCAATGTACCCAAAAAATATCCCCAACTCTTTTGTTGGCTCTAGATTCTTCATATCATATTTGGTCACATGGAAATAAAATAATCAAACAAAAATTTTAAAATGTGACACATCTGGTCTCTTACCTGAAAAAGGTTCTGCTAGTGTACTCATCCCAAGTATCTGATGAGGACTTGTGTTCTACACAAATACTATTGTATTGCATGATTCTACCCACATATGCAACAATAGGCCTTGATCATGCAACATAGCTCATGTTTCTCCCACAATAGTTTTGTTATTTCTTTGTGCAACCCCATTCTATTGTGGGTTATGACATATTATCAATTTTGTTTGAATTCCTTCTGAGGCACAAAATTTCTTGAATTTGTTAGATACATATTCTCCACCATTGTCGCTCTTTAAAGCCTTCACCTTCATCTTTTTATCTTTCTCGAAAAGTTCTCTGAACACATAAAACTTGGAGAACGTTTGGTCTTTCTTCTACATGACGAAAATACAACACTTTCGTGACAAATCACACACATATGAGTGAACTCTCCCAAGGATCGCCTTTGCTCATATTTCCTTATCGTTAAAGTTGGTTTCAGTATACTTCCCTAATGTACACCATTTTCATTTATATCTCTACACAAGTGCACCCTTTAGAAGTCATGTAGAAATATGTTTCATGCTCGTCAAAGCACCATGGTGTAGATGGCCCAATATCTTATGCCATAACTCATAGATGTCTCATCTCTCTTCCTTCTATGATTTTTTTATCAAGGCATCACAGTCTTCTGCATCCAATTTGTAGAGTTTCTTTACTTGAACCCAAATATTTTTCACCTATCCCATGGATTTGTGACAAAGGAACACCTTTCCTTCACTAAATATCACATCATATCCACAACCTTCCAACATAGCAACACGAAGCAAATTCTTATTTAAAGGAGGAACATACATGACATATTTTAAAGCGAGTGGATTACCTAAATTCCTGTGAAAGGTAAATGTACCTACACTAGTATGCACACATGTGACTCCTTGTCCAAGGTCTCAAAACCTTATGGCTACTAAATGTACACCTCTTCCTCAATCACCCCATTGAGGATGGCTATATTTACATCAATATAATGTATCTTCCATCCCATTTTCACTGAGAGTGCAAGGATGGATCTGATTCATGAGTACCTTGCAACTGGTGCAAAAGTCTCATCATAAGCAATCCCCTCCACCTTAGAGAATCCTATCACCACAAATCTGGCCTTGTGGTTCTCCACACACCCATATGCTGCTTACTTCACCTTATAGACCCACCTAGATCCTACAAGTGACTTCCCCATTCGTCTTGAGAAAACATCCCATGCATTGTTTCTAATAATGGACTCATACTCCTCAACCTTCCCAAACTGGTTGTTCCACTTCTTCGTTGAAAGAGGATGGTTCCA
The DNA here is from genome assembly GCA_034641835.2 of Pinus albicaulis. NCBI lineage: Eukaryota > Viridiplantae > Streptophyta > Pinopsida > Pinales > Pinaceae > Pinus > Pinus albicaulis. The sequence goes on along the minus strand of CM076582.1, from coordinate 1,178,832,399 downwards.
TCTATATACCATCATTCATAAGAGCCATGTATCCATTTTAATTCTTTAGGGACCTTCTCTTCCTGCATTTTGATGTGTGTTCTCCCACATTCTCTCTCAATATAGCAACAATCTGTCAACCTCTTTGGTGTGCTTCCTTCCATCTCTGATGGATGGCCCTGCATGAGATGGTTTTTCCACTATTTTTTCCTTTGATTGTGGTTTCTCCACATCTTGAGGTTATTATTTTGGAGCCAAGATCTCCTCAAATGCATGCAACTAAAGCTCCTTCTCAAGGGAAATTTGCATGGCCTTTTCTTCATCAAATTTAACATCTCTTCTAACCATTATCATCCTTTGCGCTAGAAAGTACACCGAATAGTTCTGAGGTGTATCAATGTACCCCAAAAATATCCCCAACTCTTTTGTTGGCTCTAGATTCTTCATATCATATTTCGTCACATGGAAATAAACTAATAAAAAAAAAATTTTAAAATGTGACACATCTGGTCTCTTACCTGAAAAAGGTTCCGTTGGTGTACTCATCCCAAGTATCTGATGAGGACTTTTGTTCTACACAAATACTATTATATTGCATGATTCTACCCACATATGCAACAATAGGCCTTGATCATGCAACATAGCTCATGTTTCTCCCACAATAGTTTTGTTATTTCTTTGTGCAACCCCATTCTATTGTGGGTTATGATGTATTATCAATTTTATTTGAATTCCTTTCGAGGCTAAAAATTTCTTGAATTTGTTAGATACATATTCTCCACCATTGTCCCTCTTTAGAGCCTTCACCTTCATCTTTGTATCTTTCTCAAAAAGTACTTTGAACACATAAAACTTGGAGAATGTTTGATCTTTCCTCTACATGAAGAAAATACAACACTTTTGTGACAAATCACACACGTATGAGTGAACTCTCTCAAGGATCGCCTTTGCTCATATTTCCTTATCGTGAAAGTTGGTTTCAGTATACTTCCCTAATGTACACCATTTTCATTTATATCTCTAAGCAAGTGCACCCTTTAGAATCCATGTAGAAATATGTTGCATGATCTTCAAAGCCCCATGGTGTAGATGGCCCAATATCCTGTGCCATAACTCACAAATGTCTCGTCTCTCCGCCTTCTATGAATTTTTTATCAAGGCATCACAGTCTTCTGCATCCAATTTGTAGAGTTTCTTTACTTGAACCCAAATATTTTTCACCTATCCCATGGATTTGTGACAAAGGAATGCCTTTCCTTCACTAAATATCACATCATATCCACAACCTTCCAACATAGCAACACGAAACAAATTCTTATTTAAACGAGGAACATACAAGACATATTTTAAAGCAAGTGGATTACCTAAATTCATGTGAAAGGTAAATGTACCTACACTAGTAGCACTATACCTCCTGTCATCACCCATATCGATGTTCATCTGGAGATCCTTCTCCTCCAAGCTACAGAAGAATTCTTTGTTGCCATTCATATGAAACGAAGCTCCACTATCCAAGTACCACACATAACCCATCACCGATGACACCATGCATGCAATGAGAGTGAAATCCAACTTGAAGAATAAAGAAAGTGCTTTGCCTTCTTCTCTTCCTGAGTCCTTCTTGTTGGTCTTCATGTATTGAAAATTTGTAGCATATTTTCCATGCTCATGTCAGTTGAAACATTGTACCTTTGACAAGTCTCACTTCTTTCCTGCCTTTCCAGACTTTGATTTGGAATGGGATGCCTTCCCTTTCTCTTTATTTTCCTTTCCATTTAAGGCATAGTTATACTCATCATCAGTCTTTGATAAGGATCCATCTCTGGTTCTCTGCTGAATCTATTCTTGTACCAATTCAGACCAAAAATGCTCCCACTCTAGTAGCCTCCCATTCATAGAGTCTTGGTAGTTATGCTATCTCCTAGGAGGCCTAGAAGTTATAGGTTCACCAAATCATTGTAGGAAACTATTACCCCAACACTTACAAGCTCATCTTGACATTGAGTAAACTTCGTAAAGTATTTTTGGATCACGCCACCCTTCTCCATCTTGAACTTTTTTAGCTTCTTTTTTAGCACCAACTTCTTGTGGTCACTACTATTCTGAAATATGTCTGTTAAGGCCTGCCACATAGCATATGGAGTTTCCTTTCCATGGATATTTGAGACAATATGATCTCTAACTCCTTCTAGCAAGATCCTTCTCGCCTTTGCTAAATTCTTCTTCCATGGATCAAGAAGTTGAGAATCTTCTACTGCGGGGTGGGAAATATCACTGTATATGAATGCCTCTAGTTCGTTTTCCTCTAGCAATGCCTCCATCCTGTCCCATGTTATGTAATTCGAAGCTCCCTCAAGGGCATATCTGAGTCTCAAGCCATTGAAAGACGATCTACTGTTGGGCCTGAAGAATAAATCTGTAAATTCGATGTACCTATTCAAAAAACTATAGTTATTCTCTTCTATTGTGATTCCTGCTCTAATACCATGTAGAAATTATCCAACAGGATTCAATATGATCTTTTAATGTATTAAAACACAAATTTGAATCCTTCTACAAATTGCAAAAACTAATTATGATCGCACAATCACATAATAAGATAAATAAATTATCAGTCACACAACACAAGATGTATCTAAGGAAAGAAACTGCTCAAAACCCTTATATCTGTATATTGCATAAATTCAAGACCATGAAACATTACAATGTTATTTACCTTCTTAAGAAACCTTTGCACTGTGTTGATTGTCTCACTTCGATCTAGGCAAATCACTCTAATAATTAACCAATTATCAGCCTCTCTCTCACCAATCTTGCTTACACATTCTTGGAGGAATTGTGGCCCTATTAATAAGGAAAATCCCAAGAATTTATTTCGCAATTCCTTCAATCCATCCTGATCACCTCATGCATGACCTATACAATTTTATAATTATACGAATGATAAGTATCTTCCCTTTAACCTGAATCTCAACTGCGCCTCCCTTAGAACTCACATGCAATAACTATTTATGGCAAATTATCAGTTAACTGATTAATCACTACTTCTGACATTAGAGAAATTTTGAGGTCTAGAATGGGCCTCCTAAGAAAAATGTACAACCAAACTAAACTTTATAAGAACCAATAGGATTCAAGATGATAATGTCAACCATGGGGGATGATTCATCATTTTTGGGGTAAAAAAGTAAAAAGATTAAAAAATAATAAAATAATAAAACTATTTTTCAAATTGTATTTTCAAATTATCTCCCTAAGGTTTTACTCAAATTTTGAGCGGGAGTACTCGTTTGATGCACAATTTAATTCCCCATCTAAGGAGTACCCATATTGCATACTTTTGATGGACCCTACAACACGAAAAATGAGAAATCCATGAAAAAACGTGATTGCAATCATGTTTTTCATGTATTTCTCATTTTTCGTGTAGCAGAGTCTATCGAAAGTATGCAACATGGGTACTCCTTGGACGAGGAATCCAATTATATATCCAATTAGTGATCCCACTTGAAATTAGAGTAAACCCATAAGGAGATAAGTTGAAAAAATAGTTTTTCCTTTTTTCCCTATAAACTTTGATGATGTAGTCTAAACTTATTTTATTATTTCCACTATTGTTTTATAATTTCCTTTGGAGGCAAATTTTAGACCTCAAACTTCCCCTAATGATTAAACTAGATTTAATTCACTAGACCTATCACTATGTTATCTCTATGTTAGAATTAGTTAAACTGATTTTAACTCAAATAATTGAGTTAAGTAAGTACAACTCACAAATAACTGTAACTGGACCCCATAAAACTTAGGAAGAACTCTACATTCCTCCAATTTGACCTCCAACTTGAATTAACTCAGCTAACTAAGCCTTCCTAACATAGTAAACACTTACAAGTTGTTATGTGATGAAATTACAATTCCTCTTCCAATTTAATTAAGGGAAAATTAAATCAGAAGCTCGATTTGGGTGTAATTTATTGGTGCCATTTAAAAAATATAGACATATAAAAACTTAGCGTACCCACACATAACATCAATCTAGCTAGAGTCTAGTCATCTCTGCATGACCATATCACCACACATACTATGACCTCATGCATGAAAACATCAACCATACCAATGTACGTGGACAATATACAATCATAAAAGTAGACGATACACGAGGATACACATGGAAAATACACAAGCATAAACAGGGACAATAAAAAAATGTAAAAAAATAAAATGCAAACACATAAACACATATAATCAAGCATAAATAGACAATAATTGTAACAACAGGTAGCAACATGTAATCAAGCATACAAGGACGATAAATGTAACAATATATAACAACATGTAACAAATCATACACTCATGATGACACACTTCCCATAAAAAACATCCTCTTTCACATGGCGAAACCACTACAACCATGATCGACACCATGAATATGCAACCAGAACATAGAACACCAGGATGATTAACACAGATGCAACCGACATGAATGCATGACCAACACACACCGCCCATCTAGTCCAATGGGTGAACCATGCTATGATACCAATTTGTAACACCCTCATCCCACATCTACCCAAGTAACCGTCCAACCTGGGTAAAAATGTGATGAAGAGTTACTATGATCAAATTCAACCTCCTAAGTGACCTTAAGGAAGTGGAACCAATGGAAACACATCATACAAAGCTTCCAAATTAGATACAAGACTCCCAAGAGCCATCCCAAGCACTCGGGAAACTAACCCCTACGTCCCACTGAGGCTTTATATATTCAAACCCTCAAACGCTCCCAAAATATAGGCATGGGTGTGTCTGGAAGGCTCTCGACACTCACAGAGAGTATGCAAGCATGCGTTCAGGGAATTTTCCCATAGACTTGTGTCGATGTCCTCGGGCTTTGAGCCAATTTTTTTAGGCCCAAAGCCCATGTCACTACCCATAATTCAATGACAAGCTCAGACATGAAATATAAAAACAAAACAATGATGCAAAATAAAATACTGGAGTAAGGACTTCACTGAACCCCTACTAGCCATGATAGACATTTCATCAACACATGTCGCAAATATGTAATCTACAAGTTTGAATAGCACATCTGAATATAGGGTTCTCATACTTATTTGAGAATTTCTAAGAAGCATTTTTCCCTTACATCATTAGTTGTAGTATCATTTGTTACATATGTTTATTAATTTACAAATAAAAACATGAGGAGAGCCATACATCATCACTGTTAAAATACATGCTCATAACCAGCAAAATAACAACAGAAATATCATGCATACATAAGCCATAGGATCCACATATAAACTAGTACATTTACGCAAAAAATTCCAAGGAAATGAACTTCTCATTAATGAATGTAAAAAAAACTGAGGATGGGACTACCACGTTCCACCTGACCATAGATTGGTTGAGCCAAATCTCTCTTCAGCTAATCACGCTCATGGCATATACCAAGCATGAATGTGGGACTCGTAAAGACCCAAAAAGAACCAAACAAGCATGGATGTTATTGGATTTTTCCACCTACACCGTAAGTAATTTTCGTGCCTCCTAGTATCTCTGGCTTTACCGTAATCCACACTCTGATCCATGGATCACTAGGCCCTACACCAAGACCCAATCTCCAAGATTTACCGTCCATCCCATCCTAGGACCACTAGGCCCAACAGAGAGAAATCCACCTTTTGGCTTTACCGTATATCCTGCCATTCACCGACAAGGATTCCTAGGCACACTAAGGCACACAATCCTCACTTTACTACAACCCACAGTCTGGCTTAGGGTTTACTAGGCCTGTCACTTTATTATAATCCATAGTCTGGTTCAGGGGTCACTAGGCCATGTGTTTTTTATTTCAGAGATCCACCTCACTCAAGTTCGAATCCATTTAGCAATCCAGCTCAACCAAATCATGAAAACCCATATCATCAAGGCTATCCGGAAATGTAAAGGCTAGGCTGAAAACACTGCCACACCTACCAAAACCCATTTCATGACAGAAAAGAACCATGATCAATACCATGCATGCCAAATATAGCAAGGAAATCACACATGCAAATCAATACCTGCAAAGAATCCTATTGTAGCTGCTTTATCTTTCTTTTGTGTGCTTCTTCCTTCCTTCCTCTTTCTTTATTTTCCTTTTTTGATTCAATGCCAAAGTGCTCCAAGAAAACTCTAAGTGTCAAAGAGTGAGTGAGAGAGAGAGAGAATAATGGGAAAGCTCCAAAATTGAACTGACAAAAGGTACCAACTAATCCTTAGAAGCATTTTTATTGATGATGCCTCTATTTTCTTCATTTTTCCATTATTTTCCTTCATTTTCTTCCTCACATGCAATTTGTTACCTTTCACCTCCCTTTTCTCTTAATTTCCATTATTTTCATAAATAAATGTGCCCAAAATGCCAATTTTCCTTTCTAAAGACTTTGCCAGTGTCTGTGCCAATTTCCTTAGCCATAATAAACCAAATGAACACCAACTAGGATGTTTTTCCCAACATTCAACTTGGAATACGCGTCCCATCAAACGTGGTTATTATTTTTAATTTTTATTACATGGAATTTTCACTAGGGTTATTACACATTTTTTGGCTTAACCCATGGGGATTTGAGCATATATACAAGCATATGAATGAAGAGACAAATTGGCTCCAAAAAAAGGACTAGATTTTGATAAAGACACATACACAGTCACTGAAGATAAAAAAAGCCACAAAATAGAATTTGTTTTTGACCCTTGGGTCTAACTGATGCATGAAAGAAATTTACACTTAATGGCACTCTCTATAGGAGTTAAATTTCAATTTCAAATATTTTGTGAACATACTTTCCTCCTTTACGAAGCGAATTTCGTTTGGTGTTTCTTATACTTTTGACAGATTAAAATACATATTTATAATATATATATGCTATCTCTATATAAGTAGTCAACATGTCCTATATGGGCACCAATACATTTATTTTTGTCACATTTGATGTGGGGAGTTTTTTCTTTCAAACTTTGTAAATTGATGACAAAACTTTATCATCCTATTAGTGCATAGAAGTTGTTTGTAAATAGATCAATAGGTTTTTTGAACAATCATATATAATTCCTCATGATTGGGCTATACACCACAAGAATGCTTCGACATATACATATGTAACATCCTTTATTTATATAAGAGAAGGTGTAGACATTTTTTTTCCAGGAAAATAATATATAGAAGCAATCTAACTAATAGACGAAATGGCTTTTAGTGTGAATCCGATATTACAATTTCCAATGAGATTTTTATTTCTTGTTGTTTAAAATACAATTCTGAATGCATAAATCGATTCATCACCTTGAAAAACCCATGAGATACTCGATCTTTATCAATTAAAGTACAACTTAAAATAATAATTTTAAAAATTTATATCATATTTTGAACAAAATTAACAAGAAAAAATTCTCGGAAAAGAGTAATTTTGTCTTATTCTTTGTTTGGCTTAACCCATAAAGATTTGACCAGCATATGAATGAACAGACAAACCAACTCTTAAGAAAAACTAAACTTGAATAGAGGCACATGCACATCCACTTAAGATAAAAAATGCCACAAAATAGAATTTCATTTTAACCCTTAGGTCTAATTGATGCATGAGAGACATTTACACTTCATGGCACTCTCTACACGAGTTCAATCTCAATTTCAAATATTTTGTTCACATAATTTCCTCCTTTTGAAAGGGAATTCCGTTCAGTTTTTCTTATGGTTTTGATGGATTAAAATACGAATTTATAAGATATCTATGCTATCTCTATGTTAGTCAACGAGTCGTATAGGGAACCGATCCATTTTTTTCGTGACACACTTACATGGAAAGCTTTTCTTTCAAACTTTGTAATTTGATGACAAAACTTTATCATCTTATTAGTACATAGAAGTTGTTTCCAAATAGCTTATACGGTTTTTTGAAATGGCTTTCGGCTTGAATCTGACAATCTGTCTATTGTCTCCCTTTTTTATGTTGCCTTAATCCACATAGATTTGAACTTTAAATCTCATTGTTTGCATAATATTTTATATCATGATGATTTCTAATTAAACTATCTCTATAAAAGTATGTAAAATTTTCTTTAAATTGTCATTTTCTTATTTAATTTTTACATTTATTTCTTTTTAAATTACAATTTTTTACATTATAAAAATTATACAAACCATTTCATATAAAAATACTTTTAATTTTTTTAAAAATGAATTTTATTGAAAATTATAACTCAAATAAATTAATAACTTGAATACATTTAAAATATATATATATTTTCATATTGCTTATACAACTTGAGGAAGCCAAATAGTTAAGATCATGTGTTTTATTCTAAGATGTCGAAAACTAGAGGGGAGTAGGGTATGTTTGCCTTTGTTGACTTAGTAATCAAATCATTGAGTGGAGATAGGTCCCTTGTCCCACAAACAAGATAGGTCCCTTGTCCCACAAACAAAGAGGTTTCATACACCAATTTGGTGTGTAGCTTGGCCATGACCTTAAAATTACGTAGTAATAATAATAATAATATGCTATGCTCTAATTTTGATCCACCTCCAAATCTTAAAATTATATCAACATAATCTAAATCAATAACCCCAAGTGTTTAAGACTTTTCCTGCTAGGAACGTGATGGAATAAGAAAGCTGCCACTTATACATTGATTATGTTATTCTTTATTGGTTGGCTTAAGTAGTAGGTTCATTGTGAGGGCCATTAATATTTTTGGAGTTATAGTTTTATATTTTTGGATTTTGTACTTGTTTAAATTTAATGGGTAACATATACTGTCTAGTATATTAATGGAGCTATAGATTTAGAAATATTGATAAGCCATTGCGAGGGAGTTGTTTTAAGAGATATAAACAATTTCGTTTATCATTTTTTTTAAAATTTTTTGATATTAAGTGTTTAAATTGAATTTTTGATGGTAAAAATAAATTCAGCACCATCAAAATCCCATAACCACCAAAAATATTAAAATTGGATTGTTACACCTAAGTCTCCAAAAATTTCTACAAAATTTGTCTACCGAGGCCGCGTTTTGGCCCGGACGGCAGAAATCTGCCGGAATCCGGTCAACTAAATTTTAAAAAATCAGGTAGTTGCAGTGCTTGGAATCCATTTTTGATAGTGGAAATAGATTCAGCACTATCAAAAACCCCTGTGGCACTCAAAATACTAATGTTTAACAACTATAAACAAGATTCTGAGCAAATCTTTGCGAGATTTTCTGAAAATCGTTACCTAATTTTCTGAAAATCGTTACAAGATTCTGGGTCAAAACACGACCTCGGTAGACTACGCGTTATTAAAATAGTCCGAAAATGTAAAATCCTGCATTAGGCGTGACGTTTTTGTTTTTGTTTCCTGCTGCGGCACAAAAGACAAATACAGGCGAACAGAGAAACTCATCATTATTATTAACAGTGCTAATGACAAGACAGGCGAGCAGAGAAACTCATGATTCACCGCGAAAGCTGGAGGCCTTTGTGATTATTCTAAACATACAATTGTACATCCACAAATATTCAGATCCAGAGGGGAATATAGAGTGTCAATCAGAACAGTCCCTCTACTTCTGAGTCACTGCTCGTTTCCTCGCATTCTGATCCGCTGTGACCACCCACGACAAATCTTTCCATGTCCAAACCTAACGTGCACGTATCCGTGCAGGCCACCGCAGCCTCTATGTCCGGCACGACAGGAGGCCTGCAGAGATTCTCGATCGAATCCCAACGCAGCCCTGCGAAGAAAACATGGCCCTTCACATCTGAGGACCCGTTGCAGGAACCCAATCTCCGGCGAGGGTCCTTTTCCAGCAACCTCAGAATGAGATCATGGAGAGGCGAATGCGGGCCTGTAATCTGAGGGTCCATCAGCAGAATTCTGCTGAAGGTCTCCTTCTTGTTGGAGCCCCTGAAGGGAGTTTTTCCACACAACATTTCGTACAATAAAATCCCCAGAGACCACCAATCGACTGAAAATTCGTGCCCGCTGCCATTAACAATCTCAGGAGCCACGTACTCTTCTGTTCCAACAAAGGAGTTGGACCTTCCTGAACTCGCGCCTCGCACCAAAATCCCGTCTTGGATTTCATCAGAACGCTGGGGTGAACAAGTCCTTTTCTTGGAGCCGAGCACAGAACTTAGAGTTCGCCACGCTATCAGTCGATGCCGGGAATCACATTGTCCTTTATCTTGTGAGATAGCTACAGATGACTGCTTGCAGGAAAGCGGAAGCCTTGTAGAAAGATCGAAGTCTGTTAGCATGATATGCCCATTTCTCTGCACCAAGATATTCTCCGGCTTCAGGTCTCTGTAAACAATCCCCTGCCCGTGAAGATGCTCCAAAGCTAGAACCACTTCTGCTGCATAAAACCTGAAATCATCATCCCAACTACAGTCAGTCTGAGTATTACAATCAGTATCAGAATGAGTAAAGCAAATTGCCAGTGGAGTTAAAACATATTTGCAACAAATTGTAAACCAGTCGAGCTAAGATCCTTGCAATAAATTGTTTATTAAACCAGTAGATAAATTGTTTACTAAACCATATCTACTAAACCAGTAGATAAATTGTTTACTAAACCTCACTAAACCAGTCGAGCTAAAATTCTTTAATATTTCAAAACCAAAAAACCATTATCAAAACCATTATCTGACTGAGTAAAAGAAAAACATAACATATTTACAACAAATTGTTTACTAAACCAGTCCAGCTAAAATCCTTTATTATTTCAAAACCAAAAAACCATTATCAAAACCATTATAACACTAAGTATCAAACTAAGTAAAGCAAAAACAGCAAAAACATATTTGCAACAAATTGTTTACTAAGATCCTTTAATATTTCAAAACCAAAAAAACCATTATCAAAGCCATGATCAGCATAAAACTAAGTAAAACAAAAACATATTTGCAACAAATTGTTTACTAAACCAGTGGAGCTAAGATGCTTTATATTTCAAAACCAAAAAACTATTATCAAAACCATTATCAAACTGAGGCAAAATATATTTGCTAAGATCATTTAATATTTCAAAACCAAAAAACTATTATCAAAATCATTATCAAATTGAGGCAAAATATATTTGCTAAATTTAAGAATATATTAAAAGACTAATTGTTAGCAAAAGCATGATGTTATTATCAAAGCCATGATCAGTATCAAACTGAGTAAAGCAAAAACATATTTGCAACAAATTGTTTACTAAACCAGTGGAGCTAAGATCCTTTAATATTTCAAAAACAAAAAACTATTATCAAAACCATTATAAGATTAAGTATCAGACTAAGTAAAGAAAAAACATATTTGCAACAAATGGTTTACTAAGATCCTTTAATATTTCAAAATAAAAAAATCCATTATCAAAGCCATGATCAGTATCAAACTGAGTAAAGCAAAAACATATTTGCAACAAATTGAGCTAAGATCCTTTAATATTTCAAAACCAAAAAACTATTATCAAAACCATTATATTTCAAAACCAAGAAACTATTATCAAAACCATTATCAAACTGAGGCAAAATATATTTGCTAAATTTAAGAATATATTAAAAGACTAATGCTTAGCCAAACCAGTAGAGTTAAGACTAATTGTTAGCTGAATCAGTAGAGCTAAGACTAATTGTTAGCCAAACCAGTAAAGCTAAAATCCTTTAATATTTGAAGAAAAAAACTATTAAAACTAATTGTTAGCCAAACCAATAGAACTAATATTTTTTAATATTTCAAAAAAGAAAACCATTCTCATATATATTTGCTAAATTTGAGTATAGCTAAGATCTTTAATATTTCAAGAAAGAAAACCATTATTATACTAAATAAAGGTAAATATATTTGACAGAAAACCAATATTATACTGAGTAAAGATATAATATATGTGTTAAATAGTTCACCAAACCATTAGAGCTAAGCTCTTAAAGAAAGAAAACCATTATCAAACAAAAAAACCATTATCAAATTGAGCAGAGAAAAATATATTTACAAAGACAATGGTTAACCAAACCAATCAAGCTAAACTGCTTTCATATTTCAATAAGGAAAACTGTCCATTAGAGCTAAGCTCTTAAAGAAAGAAAACCATTATCAAACAGAAAAACCCATTATCAAATTGAGTAGAGAAAAATATGTTTACAAAGACAATGGTTAACCAAACCAATCAAGCTAAAATGCTTTCATACAAGGAAAACTGTCCATTAGAGCTAAGCTCTTAAAGAAAGAAAACCATTATCAAACAAAAAACCCATTATCAAATTCAGTAGAGAATAATATATTTACAAAGACAATGGTTAACCAAACGAATCAAGCTAAAATGCTTTCATATTTCGATAAGGAAAACTGTGACGCCCAAATTTGAGTATATATATTGAAAGAAAGCTCACCGAATGGCAGACTCAGAAAACACCTTATCCGATTGAATTTGCCTGAGACGATGGAGATCGCCTCCTGGGCAATATTCAACTGCCCAACCGACGATTTTGTCCGTCTCGATTTGGCCAATAAGAGATGGCAGGAATGGATGTCGCAATGTGGAGAGTATCTCCCTCTCCCTCTCTATCGCTCTCAGTTTCCTTAAACCCTCGTCTTGGCGCCTGCCGTTAGTTCCCTTGACAATGACCTTGAGAGCAAATGGGTGGTCACAGCCTTCCCTTAGGACCATGAATACTGTACCCATGGCCCCTCGTCCGAGCACCCTGAGAGCCCTCATTTCCTCTATCGCCATTTTCTTCTCATCATCATCATAATAGCTTGCAGGCATATTCCCTGTCATTCTGACCCAGAAAACAGCGCCGCCCGCCAGTAGCTGTGAAAGAACTAGAATACTGGGCATCGTTATACACAAACGAATCGCACGCTTTATAAGTTACATTGCAGAATATGAGGAGTAAAGTGGGCCGGGTGCGCTTCTTCACGTGCAGTGGAGACAAAGTTGAAGTATAATTTAATGATATTGAAGGGATGGGTTGCAAGATTATTGCAGAGGAGAATTTGGGCACCCATTTTTTATATATTTTCCTGGTCTATTCCTTTAATTATCGTAGCCTCCCACTGGTGTGGTGAGGTTAGTGTACTACAACATGTAGTTTCAAAATTTTGGTTGATTAGTGGTATTTCATGTCTTTTTTTTCAAGATGGGTAAGTGTTTATCTAAAATGTTGCATTTTTCAATCATATCACATAGAATTTTAGAAATTTCAAGTTGCATTATGTATTTGACTGTGAAAAATCTCTAGGGTTTGTCCCTTGCTTAAACTATCAACTTTCCATTATCAAAAACAAAATTCAAGCATTTCTATTATTAAGTTTTACGAAAAAAAATTCCAAATTCCAACACCATTGAAATGGATATGGAATCTCTGCCGTTAGTCCCTAGCCTAAACAACTCATCAGTTACTTGAGTACTGTACCGCAGGCCTCAACCAAATTTACTTCTCAGCACGGAGAAAGCCGCAACTTGTTAGTGTAACGCATGATTGCTCTGACTTATTTTTTATCCCAAATTTTCAAACATGATCATTATTTTCCTAGGTGAGTGGTATGGGATATTAGGTGACAGTGGTGAGGATTTCATTATTTATTTAGTTGCACAGTGAGATTTCTATAGATTTGTTCCCGTTAACTCTTACACCATGATTTATATGGTCGTTTTTTTGTTCATGATGAAAGTATGCGAGATGACGGGGACTAGTATTATCTGACTTATTTATAATTAGATGATGTTATTTGCGAGTAGATGATGTAATGAACCTTTAAAAGAAAATTAGTGAAAAATGATTTTAATAATATTTTTATTTTATATTATGAAAATAGATTTTACTTTTTCATATTTTTTTATATTTAACCAATTTAATTAACATAAATTATGGTGATTATTTTGGATTTAAACAATATGACTTTTTAAGGTGAAAGATAATTTTTTATAGTAAAAAAGTGTCTAAATATAATTTAATGATAATTTTTATTCTTGTATTATATCTATTACAAATGATTATAAACTTAGTATTTTAATTAAAATAATAAAATTTGTACATTTTTTTGTACCTTGAAGTGAATATTTTAATGTTTTGCAATCTTAATTTATCTTCTACAATAATGAATATATGTTTGTTTACATCTTTTTTTTAATAATTTAATAGAAAAATAAAATATACAATTTTATTTTTAAATTATTTTAAAGTATTGTATTTAACTATTATAAAGTAGAACTAGAACTATGATAAAAAAAGTCCTATAAATAATGCCTTACCTATAATATTTTTTTGTGAAAAATGATATGGGATTGTGTTTTTATTTTAGATCAAATGAGAATAAAAGAAAAAATATAATGTACCGAAATATCTATTTAATATTCTTTTTTTGGTGCTCCATCATCTCTTTACTCTCTTTGGTAGTTGCTTTATTATCAACATCAAATCACTCTAATTGAATCTCTTTTTTTCCTTTATTTTTTTTTAGCTTTTTTGTTTGGTCATTAGGATTAGGCTTTTGATGTTTCTATATTTATAATGGATTTTCATACCTTAATAAATCAATATAGGTGACTCATTGTGGATTGATATTAGATACCTCCAAATTCCATTTTTAAGATCCCAAACTAGAGTCTTTTTAGTTCTAGTATATTTGTAAGTGCCTCCTCTAGGTTTGCAAATCATGTCTTCCCCATTCTAGAGCATCATTAGACCAATATAGAAACTATATTGTGGGTCCATTTTAGATCATCGCTCCTGATTTTAGGAAATATTTGGCCTTCAAATTTAAATTCAAACGCAATGTTCACAAACTCAATGACATATACTATTCACTATGTATGTAGAATCTACACATGCATCTATATATGGTGAGATACTATTTCATCAAAGGACCACTTTGAATTCTTTAGTAAGGGAGAGTGAAAGATAGTGACTACTCAATCAATCACAAAGAAAAAATATGAGATTAACATGAATGGATATATATGAATTGATTAAAGAAAGATTCTACAAAGTAGAATTCAAAGGACCAAGAAAGTTAATGACCAATCCCTTTTTATCCTATTAGTGGAAAGTTAGGGTACAATTTTTTAGGTAGTGGAATGTAAAGATGAAATGTAGGTGAGATGATATAAGTTTCTAGGTCAAAATCAAGAGATAACTATGATAAAAATTCAAGTTTTAATTATCTATGCGAATTTAAAGAAAACAAAGAAAACCCTACTTATAATCTATTATATTGCATAAGTTGAATTGAAGCATAGGAAATCTAGTTAATCCATTATGAAATGGAAATGAAGTGATTCATGGTCCAATACACTACATTTGATATAGCTTCCAAAAGGTTGCAAGTTAATTGCATCAACAATGGAAATGGTTTTGTAGGAAATTGAGTGATAATATATAAAATTATAAGGGTATGGAAAATTACTACAATTAACTAATAGGAAATAAAATGCTTAGTTTTTTTCATTTTGGTTTCACAAGGTAGAAGATCAGAAATTTATACTTAGCCTCCATCATTAACCATTGTGTGGTGATATGGGGATCCTTCTTACTTGAGGTATTCTCAAAATATCTTACTTGCTCCTCTAAGAAATCCACAAAAGTTTATTTTCCCTCACAATCAAATTTCTATTACTTTTGATGTTAGGACTTGGTTTAATGGTGGGAGTTTTGGATAAAAATATTTCCTAATTTATCCCCATGTAAAATGATAAAAATGGTGCATAGAATTTAATGCCTCCTTAGAAATGATGTCAAAAAAGTTATAGGCCGTAGAATAAAAAAATTAATGTTGCACTCCTAAACTCAATAATTTAAATGTCAACACAAGGTTTGAAAAAAAATTAGAGGTATTGTGCATTATGTATGCATCTAAGGGCCACTTTAAATTCTCCAATAAGGGGGAGTGAAAGTTAAAAAACTACTCAATCAATCACAAATATATAATGTGAGATTCAAGTGAAAGGAATTATATAAATTAATTAAGATATTAAGTAGATCAAAATCAGGACACAATTATGCTAAAATGTCAATTTGTAATTATCTATGATAATTGAAACAAGGCAAATGAAACCCTACTTATAATCTATTCTATTATGTAAGTTGAAATGAAGAACAAGAAAAAAAGTTGATCCCTTATGAAATGAAAATGATGTGATTCATGGTGTAATAAACTTATTTTGATGCTTATAAAAGGTTACAAGTTAACTGAAGCAAAAATGGAAATAGTGCTACAAGAAATCGAATTCTATCATAGGAGATCGTAAAAAAATGAAAAAATTACTATAACATATTGATAGGGTATAAAATACTCAATTTATATTTTGAGCTCATGTGCTCTTGTATTTTTCATTTTTGTTGCAATTGGAAACTAATATGACTATGAGAGCTATGTAGCCTTATAATTTCTTATTATCAAGGGTTGGATGAGAACTTCATTGATTTGATTCCTAGTATATAATCCATAAACAACCATGGATATTCCACCAGATAGTTCGTCACAATAAATCTCATAAAATTATGCTTAAAAATATGAAAAATACACTATAAGGGTTAATCTATACTTATATTTGAGGATTTGTTAATTACTATTTATTGCACATGCATGCAAATTATAACTATGTAAAAAATAAAGAACAATGAAATAAAACTCACATACCACAAATTAACACAAGATATAACTTGGGAAACCATTTTGGGAGAAATCTTCACTGGAATGATGCATAAAATACCATGGATATTCCACTTGAGAGTTTGTCACAATAGTTTTAATAATAAAATATATTAAAATGTGGAATTTCTATGCCATTACAAATTTATTAAACTTATAGCTCTTTAAATTTAAACGTAATTAGTGCATGCATGTGAACAGAAATTATGCATAAAAGTAGAGAATGCCAAAATAAGCTCACACATACACATAAGACACAAGATATGCTCTGGGAAACCCTTTCAGGAGAAAAACCTACTGGAAGGTGAGGCCGCTTCACCCTCTTTCTCTCTTTGGAAATATGGATGCAGGTACAAAGAAGTAATGCTTATGGCTTGTTGCCTGCTACAATGCACAAATCCTCTTTTTGTGCTCTAACTCCAATATCTCCTATCTATCTTTGCTGAACTATGGAACAAAATTCTCTTAAAAGGATGGAATGACTCTTCCTCCTAGGGGCCCGATTATAACACAACCCGAGAGCCTACTAGTGGTTAAGTTTGACTACATTGAATCTTAACTAGAGTTACAATACAAAATTTTCTAGATTATTTTACATAAAAAGCACATGGATAGCCCTCTTTCCATGAATAATGGAGGATGACACGACATCCTCCCGAACTATAGGTGTAAAAATGTGAAGGTCAAATTCAGAGGCATAAATTTTTCATATGGAATCTGATTGACGCGCTTCGTGCGCAATTGGAAAGGTATATGTGTAGAATAACATGGAAAGGTGTTGTGTTAAAGTCGTAAATTTTACCACTAAAAAACACAGTTTGATGCCTCAAAATGCTCCTAGAAATTTTCAAATGTTGTTTCACCAAATTGGGCCCCACCAGTAAAAATGGTCCTGTGAGCTTATTCCTCCACTTTTTCCATTTTGAATGCATCGCGATGGATGAAAAAAAACATAATGATCCAATATGGATCAGGGAAGGTGAGGCTGCTCTGATATTTTTCCCTAAATGGAAAATGGATGTGTTAGACTCCTGTATTTCATAGTATCACAAGGTGACTGATTATTATTTAGATTTTTTATACTGAAAATAATATTCCATGGCTATCATTTATTTTTAGAAAAATAAGGGAAATCCTGATTGTCAAGAGCATCAAAGGAATCTATTTGCCTTTCAATTTAGTTGAAAGAGGACAATGTTGTTGATAAGGTGTGATGGTGAGAAAAACTTCATTTCTGCCCTCATTTCATTTCATTTTCCCTCTCCTGCCCTTCATTTTTCCATTTTCTAAAGTTCCCCTCTTCATCTCTTTCAAAGCCTTTAAACTTACCATGTATAACTTTATTCGCAACTCCGCCCCCCCACTTTAGCTCGCTTGAAATACATACATACATACATACATACATACATACATACATACATACATACATACATACATACATACATATATATATATATATATATATATATATATATATATATATATATATATATATATATATATATATATATATATATATACTATGAAATCGCATAGGCCTTGCTTTCTTGCAGAAACCTTTCAACCCTTTCCTTGCCTTTCACATCAGCACTTTGCAATAAGTCCTTGCCACATTCCATTTTTCTAACTTTATAAATTCCCTGATGCGAAATCAAGAGGGACCCATTTCCTCGTCACATATCGCACATCACAATCAATGTTTTTTATGTTTATGATTTAAAAACATCGCAGGTTAAATACTTCAATTTGCGATGTAATATATCCTAAATGTTGCAATGTGTGGTAAATGCTAAATACTATGATGTGCAATAACTTTAAAATCTTGCGATTTGTGATATGGTTAGGACCCCATTGCATATCGCACTTCGTGAAGTTTAACCCTTAGCTCTTGCTCCTCATAACAAACTTTAAAATTTCCGATCTACAGGCTGCAGGCGGGCCCACCCCATCACCATGTCACCTCTGCTTGATGCATGTTGCACTACGAAAAGTTTAATGTTCACCTCTGCCGCTCTTAAATGAAAGATTCGGTTTTGGGATTACGATGTGAGATTTGGGGCCCACCTCCTTGCCATGTCACGTCCACCATTAAATTCCCCGCACCTATCAGCCATCCCCGTGTATCTCCTCACATTTTATGGCCCTTATCTCATTTCATCCCCCCTACAACATTCAAAATTTATCATTGGGGGGGGGGTCCGTAATGGGCGGTATGCCATACCACCTTCCCTGCTATGTGGTGTGCCCATAATACTTTGCACCCCCCCGCTCCGCAACCATCTACTACTCATACCCCCCCGGAAAACGGTTTTCCCTGTTCGAACAAAACCACCACCACTATTCCACGTTCGCCAACCATCACCCCTCCCAACATGTCACCTTTTCTCTTCGCATTGCATCACTGATCCCTTTCCTCATAAGATAAATCTTAAAATGTGCGAAGTGTGATGTTAACGTGGATGCAATGTAGTCCAAAGAAAAAATCTAAAGGATTTCATGTCTGGGCATATGGGTTTGTATGTTGTTTTATGAAGAAAGAGTTAACATGACAAGAGGACTCGGGTAGGACCTGACAAGGAAAAAAAGGGTAGATTAATGAAGAACGTCATGGTAGTGGGGAGATAGACAAAAAGGGTCAAGTCAAGAAAAGACATTTGTGCAAATATTATCAGGTTGTAACTGCAAGAACAGAAAGGGCAACGACCACATCAACACAACTACTGATCCACGGAAGATGCCAACACCTCATCAATTTAATAATCCAACAACGGTCTTTTGAAGAGGAAGAGCGAAGATGCCAAAGCCTTCCTTGCATGTTCGACATCAGACACATCGAATTCTGATCATTTCACAATCAATATCACACTGTTAGAGTAAATGCAGTCACCTCTTTTCAGTCTTATCCTATCACCGCCTGCATGTTTCCACTTGTCCAGATCTCTGCTCGAATGTAATAAATGTAATCACTAGAGTAGATAGATTAATCGACTCAAGTTTTATATAAATACTGCATACATTAGCAGTATCAAGGTGGCCTAGAAGGGAAAAGACCATTGTAATAGACTCATCTGGTTGTAAGAACTCTCTTTTCTATGAATGAATGAGTATATTTTTTTCCAGATTCTTGTGTTATGATTTGTGGTGAAGTGCTGCTTTTCTTGTAATCTTCCATCTCTAGTTTTCACATACTATTTTCTTTCTTTATTGTGGATAGAATTTTTTTTTAGGACTTACCATGGGGTACCCTGCTCAGTATTGAAATAGTACTTTATGTTTTCCTCTGAGATCGGAATGCATAATTCAAAGATGGTCTTCTCTGCATTCTTGTTGAACCTTAATCTCCTCCTCCTTTCCATTACACAAGTTGTCAAGATCCATTGACATGGCTAGCTTGCCTGGTTGCACCTAACCTCAATTATTCATCCCTTTGAATTTGTTTACACCAATTTGACTCCATAGCCCAATGGCCCTCTTCTGCTACTTCAGCCATAAATATTCATAAAAAACCCCTATGCGCTAATAGCTAGCCTAAAATTCCCCTATAAACAAAGCTATATCTAACAGAGAGAGCCCTCTCTGAGTCTATGAAGGCTAGGTCCTAGATTCCAAAGCGGTTTGATGTTTCCCCATTAGTTCTGTCTTTAGCCTTCAGAAAATTACGCGATGACAACATGATGCAACTAAAAAAAAGTGAGGCATTTGGCTTGTGGGTTGCTACAATGCACAAATCTTTTCTTTTTTCTCTCTTCTTATCCACTCTCAGCTACTATTCTCATCTATGGAACAAAATTCACTTGAATAGAATGGAAACCATTTTCCTTCTATTTTCCTTGTTATAACACAACCTGATAGCCTACTAGTGGTTATGTTTGATTCTCTCAACTCTTAAATAGAGTTACAATATGGACTCTTTTGAAATCTTATTCATCATGATCATGTGGCTAGCCCCTTTTCCATGATTTAAGGCGTTTTATGTAACCACACCCCCTTAACACCCATAGCCATCACTTGGGATAGCAGTTAGTTACTATGATGACCCGACCAAAAAATTATAATTATGGAAATGGGGTATAAATTTCTCGAATTTTCCCAAAATATTTAAAACCAAAAATAAGCCTCACCATTGTATTTGTCTCATTGAGATGTTTCTTGTGATATAAAATTTAATTCAATCTGACAGTTGGATCGAAAGTTATGGTCATTCAAATATGAATCATTAGTTTGTTTCCTTGGACTAACCCCTACCACATAGCACCCAATTGAACCCTATGTGGTCCTCACATGGCACATCAACTCGTTTCCATGCCATCCTCACATGGCTACCACCATGGCTTTTCCACATCACCACATGTAGACTCCCTTTCCTTAGAATAACATGTCCATGAGTATAATGAGCAAACCTCCCCCTTAGCCATACATATATGTATGTACACATAATCCACGTGGTGCCACCTAGTTAATCAAGTCTTGCCTTTGCCATGTAATCATGGTTTCCAAACCCTGGGTGTTTCCTTTTGACGCTTCCATGCAAAGCCTATGGGGTCCAAGGGAAGCATGATGTGAATCCCCTTCCCCGTTAACTAACGAAAATAATTCCATCTTGAGACATAAATATCAGACCATTTGTGCAATTCCCCCTTTTCCAGATGTTGGGGTGACATCATCACTCTTAACTGTCAAGGTGACATTTTCTGACACCATACCCTCAACATGTCATGCCATGAGGACCCACATCACTCTCTTTCCACAACATGTGCCAAATTGGCCATAGGGCACATCAAGGATTTTGACCCGCTTTCTATTCGCATTATTCAAATTATATGAGGGTTTTAGTTTCATATGATTTGATGCAAAAGGGATGGAAAAATGGAACCATGATGCAATGTCATCTCAGGCATAAAATCCATGGGATTCCTCTTTATGCAAGCTCCCTTTGAGACTTTTAGGGTATCAAACCTCCAAGGTCATCCAACACAATAAGCCTTCACACGACCATCACATGACAGCGAATCATACGCATGCAAATTAAGGTATTCCAACAAGGTCCCATCAACACGGTTTTACAACAACCTTCGATGTTTTACATACCTAAGTATATCCTATATAAGCATTAAGCCTTCTAGTACTTGACTTCCATCACTCCCATTGCTTGCAATATGTGTGTCTGTGTGTGTGTGTTTGTGTCCACCATATGGTACGAGATGCCCTCTGATCCCTACAATACAACATTCCTTCCCTTTTTTGGCATTACATATACATAATATATGGGAATTAACATCATCTCACTTGAGCTTGTCATGGATTTTGCCTAGTCTATTTGAGGATTATGTCATGCTTATGTCTACATATATGTGAAGCGATATCTCTCCTCAGCTTTAGTGCTATGTAGCATGGCTTAAATATATATATTTACACATGTGTATATAAACACATAGCCTCTGACCTAGAGTCAACATGGATATCCTTCCTAAGTTTATAATTCTCATATCGACCTACACATGCTTGTATTTATATATATATATATCCTAAGCTTACAAATTAACATCATCCTGATATGCAATTCATTTTAATGTTGACATCAATTTAATTAATAGAATTTATTTATCTCCTTCATCCTCAGGCGATATAGACTAATTGTAGGCCCATATTAAGACATAACACATATAATTCTTAGGATTGGAAATACTCATGAGATTCACACCCATGAGGAAACATAATAATCAATCGTTTCCAAGACAATGCAAAAAATCTACAATTCTCATTCACACTAGAAAATCAACATCCCTTAACACATTTATAAGCATTTTAATGAGAAATGTTGGAGGAATTGTCACAACACCCTAAACAAAAACATGATATCTACACCCAAAGTAATACAAGATAATAATTAACTTGGAATGGAGCCTATAAATTGATATTGGGACTTCAAATTTCCACCCAACCTTAGATTGGATTGCACTATAGTCTTTCTTGTAGCTAATCACCCTTGAGCCAGATTCTAGAGGTTGAGGAGGAGTACTTGAAAGAGTAAAACAAATACCCCCACCTAAAACAGGGTCTCCAAAGGGAACCATACTTGTACCTACCATATACTCAATGTTCAACCAACGTGAATAGTGAACTACCTCACTCAAGCTCTCTCAAAGATCCTAGATATTACTTGAAGAGCATTATATATCAGATAACATCATCACAACAATTATTTATGAGCACAAAGAGTCACAACTCGACCTCAAGAAAAGAGTTATATCATAGCATGGGAATGTTCATCAATTGGGCATGTTATTATAGGAGAATGGATACTAGTTATTCTGGTGGTTCCACAATGATAGTAAACACCAATGTTTATCAGTCCCATTAGTTCATCAACCCCACAAGCACTTGAGTGTCCCTCTTTTTTCCAACAGGTTCATTAGTCCCCAGGCTTCCTATTGGGTTCATCGGCCCTTAAGTAAGCCACTCTTCATGGGTTCATCAATCTTAAAGAAAGCCACTATTTTGAAATTTTCCTCAGCCAAAAATCCATCTTGGGTTTCTTTATCTATGCTTATACTAGAGTGAAATCTCTCTATGCATTAGTGTTCTCTCCTTTATGATAGCTTCTTCATAGAATCCCCCTTCTCTCATTGTATCCTTTCATTTGGTCTATTAGAAATTTTATTGCTAGCCACTTCTATGATACCACATATAACATTTATCCTCACCCATACAGCTGCAATGAAATTGGTTTCTCATCCCTCAGGCTATTACCCAGGGTGGTTTTCTTTGGCTAGCACAAACCATTCCACATTAAAGTATTTTCTTGTTTTACTTGTGGACTTTCCCATGAGGAACATGGCTTTTCCTTTTTCCTCCTGAATTTAACACAAATTCAACCCATTAGGGTAGGTAGGATAACCATTATGACTGATATTAATCTATCTATTCACCCTCAAGAAACCTCCCTTCCCCAAGCTCTAAAATTTGTGTCCAAATTTTTAGGAATTTTAATTTCAGAAAAATAATTCAATATTTATAAAATATGGGATTAACAAGTGGATGTCACAAACCATACCCCCTTGGAGAAAAATGTCTTCAGTGTTCTACATCCAAACAAAACATAAATATATTCTTTAAACCAAGCACAAAAATGTGGACCTTTATAGACACATCTCTATACAATCATTTACAATTTATTTACATTTTCTTCAACCAATAAATAAAAATAGACATGTTTCCTAGATTTGATCAACCATCTCCCATGTGGCTTCTTTGAGCCAAAAGTGCTTCCATTGCACCTTGACTTTCTCAATTATTAAATTATAGAGCATTATCTACCTCCAGTCCAAGAAGCATAGAGGTTTTGGATGGAACTCTCCCTCTAGATCTACCTATAACACAAACCAATCAATCACATGATTAACATCATGTAGATATATTTTAAGAAAATAAATGTGGAAAACATCATGAAATTTTACTAATGGTGACAAGTACATACTATAGGAAAATGGCCCTACCCTTTCAAGAACTTCAAATGGCCCACAAAACCATGGTTCTATCTTGGTGGATGACCCAATTTTCAATGAAATATTCTTGGGTATAACTCGCAAATACACATGCTCCCTAACCTTTAACTCTTTATTTACTCTACTTTGGTTTTCATATTTCTTTTTAATATCTTGATCCACCTTCAAATTTAGTTTGATATTCATCATTTCTTTTTCCATTTCTTTTAAAATATCACGCCTAATGAGGACCTTATTCACTAGATCACTTGAGCTGGTAGCATTATTGCAACTCGTCCCATAAAGTGATTCAAATGGGCTCATTTTTAGTGATTCTTGGTACCCATTATTATTATAAAACTCCACAATTGGAAGATATTCCTCCCACTTTCTTGGATGGCACATTGCATACATCCTCAGCATGTCCTCAAGGATTCTATTTGTCCTCTCTATTTGGACATCATTTTGCAGATGGCTTGTTGTGTTGAATGTTAACTCTGTCCCCAAGCCTGCAAATAATTCCTTCCAAAAGTTTGAAGTAAATTTGGCATCTTTGTTTGAGATAATTTTTTTGGGAACTCCATGCAAAATCACAATCTCCTTTATAAAAACTTGAGCCACATCACTTGTCAAATCAGCATATTTGACCACTACAACATCAGGCACCTTGGTTTATTTTTCAATAACAACCGTGATTTCATAATGTTATTTGAAATTATTTGGAAGCCACGTAATACATTCCATGGAAATAACTTCATATTTCCATTCTAGAATGGGAAAAGGTTATAATAAACTGGTTGGGTGCTTGCATTTTTCCTTCACTTGTTGGCATTCTATGCATGTCTTAGAAATGAAATCAACCACTTCTCTCTTCAAATCAAGTTAATATAAAACTTATTGATAGTCGTTAGGATATTATGGTATCTTGGATGGCCAGAATATGTCTTTGCATGAAACTCTTTTAATATGAGCTTATTTATGCTATTTTCATTTGTCACATAGATTCTATTTTTAAATCTAATAAATCCACCATACGAGAGTGTGATATCATTTTCCTTTACCCCTCTGGGTTCTTAATACAATTTTTTTATTTCAATTGTTGATATTTGTCGTATTTCTACCATGCATTTTTAATTTTTTCTTCAATATTAGTTCCATAAGAACTTATGGTAACTACATGGTTTAATTTCAACCTCTTGTTGAGTGCGTGAACCACTCAGTTCTCTTAGCCTTTGGTGTATCCAAGATAAAAATCTAACTCAATAAGTGTGGCTAGCCATCAGACAACTACTTCAGCCCTCCATGATCAGTCATTAAAGTGAATCTCCTACCAATGGGACATTTCCTCCACATTTTTAGTGAATGAATGATGGCAACTAGCTCTAAGTCACGGGTCACATAGTTCTACTCATTCTCATTTAAATTTCTTGATTCATAGCACACCACTTTTCCTTCCTATATGAATACATCACCAAGTCCCTCTTTTCAATAATTCGTGCAAACCATGAATCCTTTATCTAGCTTTGTTATTCTTATCATTGGTGTGTTAGTAAGAAATTTATTTAGCTGATAAAAGCTTGTAGCACATTCATTTTTCCATTCAAATTTCTTTCCCTTGTTTTGTAATGTTGTGATTACATCAACAATCTCAGATAAATTCTTGATGAATCTCCTATAATATCTATCCATTCCCTTGAATGATGTACTTTCATCCACATTCTTTTGAGTTGGCCACTCCATTATGGCCATCATATTTTATAAATCAATAACTACTCCCTCCTTTGAGATAATGTGTCCTAAGTAATGGATTTTTGACTGAAAGAAGTCACATTTATTAATATTTTCATAAATCTTGTGTTCTTTCAGTCAGGGAAAATTTCAAGCTTTGAAATTTATTTTAAAGTTTAGAAACCTTGGTGTATCTCACTAGTACATAATATGAAATTTGTAAAATTCATGGAAATTTTTTTGTAAAAGCATTCAAATTTCTAATAATTTTATATAATATCTATACATTTTTTGGTGATATTTAAGGTAAAAAAAATTACACTATAAAATTTGGGCCCATACTTTTTAGAAAAAGTTGAAATTAACGAATTTTTTTTGAAAAAGGTATTGAAAATTAGCCCACTTGCGAATATTAACCCTTGAAATTTTCCTTGCTTTCAATAGTTGTATTACCACAACTAGGTTCCCTTCATGCTCCTCCTTGGTATTTGAATAGACTAATATTTCATCAACAAAAACCACTACAAATTTATCCAGGTAAGGGCATAACACATTGCTAATTAGACACATAAAGTTGCAAGAAGATTGTTCAGCCCAAAGGGCACTACAAAAAATCCATAATGCCCATACCTTGTCTGAAATGTTGTCTTATGGATGTGTTTTTCCTTAATTTTCACTTGGTGATAGCTTAATCTTAAATTGGTCTTGGAGAAGACTGTTACTCCACGCAATTTTTCAAATATATCATCTATTCATGGAAAGGGATATATGTTGTTAATGGTGACTTTATTAAGTTTCATGTAATCTATGCACAACCTAAGTGTGTCATCCTTCTTCGTCACGAAAAAATATTGGTGGTGCTATGGAGAGACACTCACCCTTATGTAGCCTTCGTTCAACATATCCTCGAGTTGTAGATTTATCTCAATTAAATATGGAGTGCTTATTACATATGGAGCATTTGATGCTAGAGCTACACCTGGTGATAATTCAATGGATAAATCCACTTATCTGTGAGGAGGAAAACCTACATTTTCTTCAATACATCTTTAAATTATTTTCAAACATGATACTTGAATAGAATATCATGATCATTATCCTCAACATTGTTATTATCTTTAGTGCAATTGCTAATTTGAACAACAAATAGCATACATCCCTTCCTATGACTCCTTTTGTCCAACATGTCCATAATTAGCCTGACTGAGGTAGGCTACAAATCTCCTTGCAAATTCCTTCTCTCCCTGCTCTTGTCAAGACATTCAATGAGTTTCTCATAAAAATCCACCTTCATGCGATGCATGGACATCTAGTCCATTCCGAATAACACATCATACACACCCAATGGAAATATATTAAAATTTGCAGCCATTGGCATGCCACTTAGCTCAAATGGACATGCTTTCATCCAATACTCAACTCTCCTTTTTGTCCATATGGCCAATTGTACCAACCACAATTCTTAATGTGCTTCTTTGGCCAATCAACACTACGCAAGGATTCTAGGATAATATAACTATAACATGATCACAGATCAATTAAGATAGACAAAATTTGATCACAAGTCATACCTTCCATTTTATTTTGGATTTGTGGCTATCACCTCGTCTATTTTCTACCATTGCATAGATTATGGGCATGTTGTGGGCCATCTCTTGAACTGTCTCAACCTTTCAGACATTGTACAACTTTGAGGCCTCACTTTTATTTTGTCGAAAATCCATCCTAAGGTAATTTTACTGCATTTGTAGCACTTATATGGTCCTCCACCATAGCTCTTGGCCTCATCTCTTGTGACCTGGATAGTTCATCTTTTATTAGTAGGGTTAATTTTTTGTTGGGGTCAAACTTGGTTGGATAGTCTCACTTTTTCTTTTTTATCTATATATTTCATCTTCCATTCCTTATTTTTAGGTTTTAACCCCGAATATAAATTACCTACAAACCAATTCTTAAAAGACAAAAAGTATACAATGGCAAGAACATAAAAAATATAGAGGTATATTTTCTCTTGGGAAACAAAACTAGGAAAACCAGATTTTTTTTTCATTATATTCCTTTCAATTTTAAAATAAATTATTTATATGTCAAATAATTCATAAACCCTAATCCATTAACCCTGGATTAGAACAAACATTTAGTTCCCTTGACTTTATCTAAAAACTATTATGGAAAAAACCATTGTTCCCAAAACCATCTGCAAAAACATGGGTGGGTGCGCCCCCCATCCTTGGGTCTTCCCAACCATTATTTGGTCTTCCTAAAAAACAATTATAAGGCACTGCCCTAGGCCCCGTGTAGGGGGGATACCACCCCTATGAAAACCCCCTGACAAGGGGAATTCCACCCCCATGGGACCCCCCTGTTGTGCCTAGCATAAGATAATAACGTGTGGAAATAGTCATGGAAATAATATAATACATACCCAAAATTCTTATGCTTATTTCCTCTATATTTAATACCACCTCTCACCTTACAATCACTCTTGAAATTTTTCCTACACCTAGATTTCTTGTAATAATGCTTTATCTTTATAATTTCATCATCCAGGGTCCATGGCTCATCAAATTCTATTTTTTATTTCAATGAGTATGGTATCCCACTGATAAATCTTTAAAAAATTTATTTTTCCTCCTTGAGGTAAAACACATATCGCAATAAATCTAAGAATTTAGAAATATAGACTTAATCAAACATCTTCCCCATTTTTAGTTGTTATAACTCCTTGGAGTTGTTGTAAAAATACTTTTTGGACATATATTTATGTCTAAAGCACCCCTCAAACTTTTTCCATGGCAGCTCCTCTTCTATTATGAATTTCACATTCTTTAAATCCTTCTACCAGATATAAGATTTACCCTTAAAGCTGAAAGTAGCCATCTTTGCTTTCATGTTATCATATTATTTATGGACTCTAAATAACTTATTCATCCCAAGAAGCCATTCTTCAACATCTTCTTCCTTCTTTCCCACACCGTCGAAGGTCGAAGGTTTTTCCTTCTTAAATTCTTTTGGTACATATTTTTTTCCCTCATTTTTTCATGATGATGATGATGATGACAATGATGATGATGTCTATGAACATCACCAGATCACTTCCCATGGTGGCGTGTCCTCTTCTCTAGAGTATATAGTAGATTTCCTCCTTTCAATATATCCTTGCTTGTCAACCTATGACTCTTTATGGATCTACTCACATCTACTCCATTTTTTCTTTATTCTTGTTCTAAGGAGCTCTACTTTTTTCTATGGGTAGCTCCTAATTCATGATTCCTTTTACTTTGTAATTATAAAATTATCTACAATATAACTACATTAACTTCTACTTTCCTATCCTGTGCTCACACAAGGCTTTCATTATTAGCCTTGTAGCTCCTTATTTTATCCCTTAAAACTATTAATGTTTCATCCAATTAGGACAACCTTCCCGTCCTCCCTTCTCAATTGATTCGTCTTCCTGACCATGCTATGAATTGGAAATTATATCTTGAATCATTCTTTTGTTCATTCCTTGCTCTTTTTTTCTACTTAATGTGCTATCACACACACACACACACACATAAATGTTTGGTTAAAAGAAATATAGATGCATAATATAACTCATCACCTTCACTTCTTGTTGTGATTCTACTTATAAAATGTTAGCTGAAACATTACACTTCAAGTTAGCACATCATAACAACAAAATCATGTCAAAATCAACTTTAAAATACTATATACACATATCAAAAGAAACACAACAAATATTGTAGGTTACCAATCCACTTGATAACTAGGGTAGAACATTTATCACATTGTTCTAGATTCCTATCTCATTTCAAAGGTCCAGCCTTGAAACATTTGCTCTGATAACCACACCCCCTTACCACCCATATCCCCCACTAATAATAGAAGGAGTAAGTTACTATGATGACCCAACCTCCAATGTCTAGTTATGGAAATGGGATCGAAATTTTTTGACTTTTCTTGAACTCTTCAAAACCCAACATAGACCTCACCATTATTTTAATCTCGTAAATACCTTTCTAGAGTTATAGAATTTACTTTAATCTAGCACCCAAATTAAAATATATGTTCATTTAAATATTGGTCAATAATTTATTGCATTGGACCAGGCCCTACCACATGGTTCTCAAATGGCATGTCAAATCACTATTGTGTCTTCCTCACATGGCTGTTTTTGATCAACTTTTTTCATTGATGTCAACCCAAGCAGCACGATGGGCTACCCCAATATTGCATGGGAATTTTGACCTACCAAATTACTATATTCCGAGACAAGAATTCTTTTGATGGTTTCTAATTTTCGATATGTTTCCAATGATATATGGAACACCGCGTAATTCTTCATGGTTTGAGAGATATTCATTTTTGAAGTTTGTAACCCCAGTTAGTGGGTTAAAACCCCATGGGGTTGTGGCTTGCATCATTGAAAAGTAAATAATTAATAATTTTTAAGCTCCTAAAATATCTCCCACGTTTACTTGTTGAAGTCCCTCTCAACCTAATCATTTATATAAATTGTGATCCTCATATCCTCCTTATATAGGGATTTCTGTACCCGAAACAGGTCATTGTGGAATTTACGCTCCAACGTTTTTTCTCCGAAGGTTCAGATGCTGAAATTTTTGTGAGGCAAAGCTGAAATCCTATGGAGGCTCCTATAACAATTTCAGGTCATGGTGCACAATATTTTTGGAGTTATGATTTGTGGAAGTCAGTATTTTTACAGGCTCCTAAACTTCATCTCAAAGAAGTGACCTTGGGAAAATCTTCATAACTCTCTCTATGAGTATCAGAGCTTGGTTCCTTTAATAGCAGTTTAATAGTTTGAAGTAGTTCATGGAGCATACCAAGAATGGTGTACCTCTATTCAATGAAAATAATTATGCACTATGGAAAGGAATAATGGAGGTCTATCTATTGGTGCAAGGTTACGAAGAATGGGACAGTGTTCAAAATGGATTTACACCAACCACAGATGAACAAGGTAATAATAATTTTGTAAATGATGCAAAAGAAAAGAATATTATTATCAGTGGACTTATTGAATCTGCTTAGTGTAAGGTGTTGGGCTATAAAACCACCAAAAATGTATGGGACAAGCTTGAGAATATATATGCAGGTGACTCAAATGTCAAAGAAGAAAATATTCAAATCTATAGAGAAAAGGTTGAGCAACTCAAAATGAAAGAATATGGAAGCATTGTTGCATACTTCCAATATGTTGATGAAATAACCAATACTTTGGAAGGATTGGGAGAGCCAGTTGACGAGAAGAATATTATACAAAATATTCTTGGAACATTACCAGGGAGATTCAAACCAAAGGAATCGGTCTTAGAATATAGTGAAAATCTGGACAAACTCAGTAAAGAGGAATTACATGGAGTTATCATAGCATATGAAATGAGACTTGATGAAGAAAAGGGTACTTCGCATCTAGAAAATACGTTTGTTGCATCTAAGAAAACCAATAAGGAAAAAAACCCTTCAATTCACTAGCACATTTAGCCCAATTTCCGACGGTGAAAAATTTTCTCTTGTGACACATAGGCGTCCCAAGAGCGACACTTTGAGGTGGGGAAAAACGTAGTTTGCCTTAGAGTCACAATTTTGACACTTCAGTTAAGTGTCGAAAGAGCGACAAAATTTCTGGCGTTTCTAGATGGTCATCGCTATTCTGACGTTAGCTAGATCATCGCTATTCTGATGGTAGAAAAATGTCACTATTTCGACGATACCATAACCATCGCTATTCTGATGATACGATAACTGTTGCTATTCTGACGATACCATAAATATTTATATAACGTTGGAATACCGACGGAAATAAATTTTAATAATAAAATAGTAAATGCCACAAGACCAACATAAAAAAACAATTTAAAAAGGAATCAAGTGTCGCTAGAGCAACGTTTCAAAATTTTTTTAAAAGAAATCAAGTGTCGCTCGAGCGACATCTCAAAACATTTAAAAAAAAATCAAGTGTCGCTAGAGCGACATTTATTTTTTTTTTTAAAGAAATCAAGCATCACAAGAGTGATGTTTCAAATTATTCTTTAGAATAAATAGTTGTCGAAAAACTGACGGCACAAAATATTTTCTTAATAAACTAGCCATCGGAATACCGACGGCAAGAAAAAATTATTTAAAAAAAAATATATTTCCCGGCCATTCTATTTCGATAGAATATCGACTTGAATCTGCTGACAGTGATGATCTTTAGGGTTCATCTGATCTCTGCGCCTCCTAAAACAGAAACAAAAAAATGTTGGTGAAAATATGGCCTTCAACATAGTATTCAACCAGTTCTACCCTTACAACAGATATTATAACACAATTCATAGGCCATAAGGAGATACTTTTCCACAAGACTGAACATATCTAAACCTGTACTAGGCCTCCTCCATAACAATGTTCACTAGCTATAGTCTGAGCTTCTCTAACCACGTTTCCAAAGTGTTGAGGTTTAGTTTCACTTGTTTTTAGACTTAATTCATAGGTACAAGAATATTCTGCCACAAATATGGAAGGAAGTGTTACTACAGCTCGAGAAGTGTGCCTCCAAAAGGTGACTGACCGAACCCTAAAGTCTGAGGTAAGGTCTGTCTTCCCACAGGCAGCTATCTAAGCCCTCAAAACTGAAATTTCTGGTTAAATGACTCAACCCTATCAAAAATTTTGAGATTTTTATTTTAGATTAACAGGCAGGTATCGTCAAGCCTGCAAATAATACTCCCACAGGTTCAAAATTTTACCTCCAAAGGCCTGCAATATAGCTACGAAAATTTTCCTCCAAATAGGTTCAAGGGTGATGCATGATAGCTGTAGAGATGACCCAACACCACTCTATAATCCAAGAGAACAAGTTTACACTTCAGGTTGTTGTCTACAATCCTCTTTGTAATTTATAAAGTGAATTGTCCAGCAAAAACGAACTATAATGTATCTTTTTGAAAATATGCCCAAACAAAAAATCTTCAAGCCTTCCTCAACCTTCTTGCTGTGTTTATCATCCTTTCTGAGCTCCTGCAATATTCTTCACCGAAATTTCTGAGCTTAAAATAGGATCATAGATTTATATTTGTAGTTATTTTTCCCTATGAAGAGACATGTCTCTTGAGGAAGAGCCGACTTGGACAAGTAATTTCATGTCTTCCAACATAAAAAAAATTATTGTTTTTCAACTTAAAAATTCATTTTCTCTTCAACGGTAGGGATTTTGGGGGAAATTTGATACTCATTGGAAATCTGCAAATATCCTCTATAATATGGTGTTGTCATTTCTCTAAGATATGACCTATAATGGTGCAAATTTAATTATTTCTTCATCATATGTTATTTTTTCCATAAACGTAATCTTTCAGGCTATGTCCTAGTGGAGACTTGGACCAGTTATTGTGACAATGACCCAAGTCCAAATCCTAGCATGCGTGATCTTCCCTTGCATTGATTTTTCCCAATGTGGCTATTAATATTAGGCCTTGTGTTAATTAATGATTGTAACTTGGTCATGTAACCTTCAGGCAGGCTAATGGTATGCCACTGCCAAGTTACTAGCAACTGTGTGTGTGGGTTGTTCTTATTTCTAGGTTTATTATCCAAAAAAAGATATTATTGTTTTTTAAATATAGGAAAAATCACCCGCAGGATGTTTGTCTCTCATGTTCTTACTGCTATTATCTATCCTAATAGTGGCGTGGTGTTTTTCGTTAGCTTTTCTGGTTTTCCTCTATTTATGACAAGGCAGAAACAAGGACTTCATTTATTATCTTACATATTTTACAATTAAAGTTCCACTGAATAATATGGAAACATTAAACAAACAATAAATATAGCATACAAATATCAAAACTTCATATCAGCAGGAGCATATTTGAATCTTGTATAATGGAGAGAAGATGTAAATTCATTAGAAACTTCGAAATACTTGTGCAAAGTCCTGCCAAATCCTATAAAGCATGATTCAAAATACAGTGTAAAATTCAGGTACTAAATTATCCCGATTCCCAAGATCAGATGAAAAGTGGTTTATCAGAATCTCTTAACAGAAACCATTTAAACAAAGGAAAACTTCTAAGAAACCCCAACAAGTATGCTGAGAAATTTACAAAGGGATAATGATCATTCTTTTCATAATATAAAGCTTTTTAAGACATTGATGATATCTAGAGAGGTATTTCCTAAATCCTAGGTAAACTGAAAAGAACTAAGGAATATGGAATCAAAAAAGTTGATTTTATAGTAAGCCAAGTAAGGACTAGGAAAATGCACATTTATATGGATCTTAATTTCACATTTCATCCCCCCACCCAAAAAGAAAAAAATAAATAAAATAATCCTACCAAAAAATGGCTAACTATATCGTTAAGTAGATAAAATTGTGTACTTGTAAATAATAAAAAATGTATGTTAACATCCTTTAAAAATTTTCCTGATCTATAGAAATTTTTATCTTAGAATCAAATCGATTGGCCATATTACTAAGCACTAAGAATTTTCAACCCAAATCTAAGCATTAAAAGTGCTTTGCTTTACAACTTGACAACTCATGAACATCCCATAGCAATTTTTTTCCATTTCGAAAAAGGTCGTGCTGGATTTTGAGAATTTGCTTAATAGTTTGACAGCAATAATAGTAAGAAATATAAATAATTACCACAGAAAAGGTGGCAATGCATTCCACAGGAAAAGGAAAAATAAACCACTTACCAGTAAGTATGTTATAGTATCAAAAGAATTACTGACTGAGAAGGATAATTGTTCAATGGTGCTGTAAAATGATTCACTATTTCACGAAGACTTGGTATGACAGTTTCAGTAAAAAATATTAGCCACTAGAAATTTGAGTAAATAGCCAACACCCTAGAAACCCTCAAGTCCATGTCCTTCAAAGAGATTTGATCAATATTAGGATCACCTAGTATTATTTGAGAAAATAATGAAAGATATATGGGTGGCACAAGTGAAATAATACTACAAGAACAACCTCAGAATTAGCCCTCGCATATTCAGAACATTGTAATGTGGTTTTTGAGACTTCATTCCAGACATAGGAGACAAGAAGGGCCATAGGATGTCCCGTGACACTAAAAGAAACAAGTGAAACAAGAATTCATCTAGAAGTCAGCCATTCTGATCAAGAGTCCCAAGAAAACACTTTTGCCAAAATTATAGTAGAAGTAGAAGAGTAACACTCACCTAGTTACCATAATGAGAAACTGTGTGAGAAAACTGTCATCAGATGATAATTCTTAGCATTTTATGCCAAAAAAATGGTACTTAGCCAATCGAATAGAATTCTAGTTCAAACCACACCGATGTTGAAGTATAAACACTCTAATGTTTTAGGGTTTATGTTACTGTTTAATAAGGTTTAATAAAGGTCAAATTAATATAAAAAAATTATGAATCTCCCATATTCCATGTGCACCCTCAAATTTCTACATGGTATCATACTTATCTCTGACCTTGAGCCTCAGAGCTTGTGATCAAATATTTTGGAGGCTTGTATAGAGAAT
Source organism: Pinus albicaulis (assembly GCA_034641835.2). Lineage (NCBI taxonomy): Eukaryota > Viridiplantae > Streptophyta > Pinopsida > Pinales > Pinaceae > Pinus > Pinus albicaulis. Next base: position 1,178,797,020 of record CM076582.1, on the reverse strand, counting down.
CAAGTTCAAGTAGAAGAAAACTATGAGAAGAAGACATTTGATCGCAAGAAGAGATATTTCAAGAAATTGATTTTTGAAGGAAAACAATAAGAGACTGCAACATGATGTCTATGATGGACAGGTGGAGACAATCTATTGCACACCTAAATAGAGAATAGCATTACTATAGGATAGACTGAAACACTCTTAACAACAGATTTCATGAGGGAAATATACAAAATTCTGAATATAGAAAAGATAGAGTTCAAAAAAAGTATGATTAATGAACTGATAAAAACATCCAGATGTCAACACCCCTAAAAAAATAAGCAAGGGTTCTAGACATCATTGAGAAGACCACTTGATTATGTTTATAAACACCCTCATTAGTCCTCGTGATCCTCCGAGTATACGAACTTTGTTCATTATAGCCCATAGTATATGTACTCTGTAATGACTATATAGCTATTTGGACTTTGTAATTAGCTAACTGATATCTTTTCCAAATGATTCGGCACCATAGAATACAATTGAATTAATTTAACTGTAATCACCTTGCCAGTCTTTGTTTTCTTTGAAGTTTCACTTCCGCTTTCTTTGTCAAAAGCCACATAACTAGCCATTGATGAAATGGAAATAGGAAAACCTATAGACTCCTGCTATTGTTTAGAACAATTAAGTAAAATTTTCCCATCATACTTCTGTCTATCAATATATGCTTCAACGTTTACTCAATAAGAAAAGACACAATGAGAAGTTTGCTGTTAAATGCATCCTACTGCTAAATATCACTAAATTCTTCTAATAAAGAAGACAACCAAGGATAATGTTCATGTTATACTTCTACATAATCCAAATAAGTGTCACCTTGGAAACATATTTAACTAACTGAATTCTTGTAATAAACAAGACAACTAACTGAATTCTTCAAATAAAAAATACACTGAATTGACAGTCAGATTTATGGACAACTCATATGGTGTAGCCTGGCTTCCTCTAAGGTTACCATGTGGCTAATTAATAGGTATTCTAAACAAAATACATGAATCATATCCAAGCATCATAGCTCATTCAAAGATCCTAGTTTTAATAGCCTTAAAGAAGTCATGTCTAAAGAACAACGGTATGTTTGCACTGAATGTTAATTCAGCTACTTAAAAAATATATCCCAGTAATTTGGGATGATATCACATCAATAATTTTTTCTAATTAGCTGATAAATATCTTCTCTAAACGAATCCACAACATAGCAAATAACTAAGTATTACAACTGAAATATTTGTATGCATATTCATTGTTGAACATATTTACTCGAAAGTGTATGTTACCTTGGCAGTCTTCGATAATTTTGAAGTTTCACCCCTGCTTTTTTTGTCAAAAGTATCATACTTATCTTCTAATGATGGGAAGAGACTAGCTACATGTGAAGGTCCCTGCCATTGTTGAGAAGGATTTGATCAAATTTGTCCATCACACTTACATGTTAATATATGCTTCAATACTTGCTCAACAAACAAAGATACATAAACGATTTCTCCATCACTAGAACATGTAACTGACCTTCATCTTTGGATTATTTTCAACTTTAATCTACTTCTGTTTCTAAAAATATTTGTTATTACCACTGAAAGAGAACTTTGGACTCACAAAATTGCAAGAATCCTGCAGCTTTCAAGGTCAAAAATTGAGAAAAATGCCACATTCACTTATCTACAAATTTAGTTAATTTTCAGACCTCATACTTACTGCAATAATGGAAAATATCACACCTCAGCAACTTTCAAATTTTTTGAGACTCTACTATCCTTGGGTACTTTGAAGGTCACACCATTGCATTCAACTTCTAGGAATGGATGTCCTACACCTTTATGTTCCTGCATGCCAAGGTCAAGACAAATTTATGCCACATTTATTTTTAAGAAAATTCTGTCTATATTACACACACAGTAATATGCACAAGAGTAGCAAAGAATAAAGAATCATATTGCAGCTAAAACTGCAATAATCTGAATATGTAGAAACATAAACATTTTTGGCATTTGTAATAGGCAAACTCACTCTTCACTCTCCAAGTGTCCACAAACATTCATTACATGGATTATAATAATATGTACATCTGGGCTTTACAATGATTATTAAACCTCTAATATGGTGGCCACCTGGTGCAGATTTTGATGGGGATTCCATTCACTTTTTTTATCCCCAATATTTAGGATCTCAAACTGAGCTTTCTTAGCTTCTAAGTGTGTATCAACCAATGTTTAGTTCCCATTTTGGGGAGGAAATAATAGCACTAAGTGTTGATACTTGATACATTGTTGTATGCCAAACTCTTATCCATGAAATCTATGTTGGATAAAACCACAATGAATCACATATAAATGTGGACTTATCGAACCTTTCCTAAACTAGTAGTCACTAAAGTGCATGATGGAGGGCCATTTTGGACATCTAGCCAACTTCTTCAAATGGATTTACTTGTGGAATTGAATTGTGAGGAGAATGGGATTCTCATAGGAAATAGTGAAATACTATTATTCAATGGTGATAAAACATAGTTTTTGAGTTTTTTGACTCAAATATTTAATGCAATTTTTATGTGAAAAGGTCCAGGAGTAGCAGCGAAGTGCTTGAATTTAGTTGAACATTTTTTGATTGGATTGTTATTCTTAGATGGTTTTGGTTTAGGTTTGGATTATTTGGTTCTTGCTCACTGTGTTTCTCAGATAAAGATATTTATGTAAGAAATAGGAAATGAATTTACTAAAATTTATAGGCTTATGAAGCATGCGAGGGGAGGAAGATATGATAATGGCTTCATTTCCCAAGTGGAGAAGCATCTACTTGGAGTGTAGGAAAATGTTTCCAAGGCTATTTCTTATTCAAGTTCCTTTTTCCTGATGGTTGACGATGGAAATGCAAGATCTGCTAAGATGCATCTCTGACATTTAAACTTATAGATAAATTATTTTTTTAACCTTTGTCATGAGAATGGCCCACATTAGATGGTTTGAAACGTCGACTGAATCTTAATGATGTGATTAATCCAAAATAAAACTTCATTATAAGGAAGTTGGGTTAAAAACTTGTGTCTCATGTACGCGTTGATTCATTGCTATTGTTTTCCATTACGCAAAGTAATATTGTTGTGGAATTTGCGTGTGTTTGTGTTTGAGATTCTAAGACCCAAACCAAATTTTTGAATGTAATGGAAATTCAACAAGAAAACCCAACAATATTTTCTAGGAGAAATTATTCAGTTCAACAAAGTTACAATCTGATATTCATAAGTCAAATTAGGTCAAGAAGACCATAAAAATCCCATAGGTCAAACCTGGTCAACAAAACAACTTCTTCAAATTTCCCATAACAGAGCTTAGTCATCTGCCTCATAAATGTAGTCAAACTACCCATTACAAACTCGATCAAAGCCTCAAAAAACTTGGTCAAAGAGTGGTCACCACTGGTCAAACTTTTGTCTTTTTCTCTTCTTTTTCCTTTTCATGTGTGAACAAAGAACAAATTATTTGTGTGATTTGAACTAATGTCAAAATGAGGGAGGTCAAATGGTATTAATAGTAGTCAAATCAAGTGGGTTTTGACCAAGGGTCACACCCATTCAATTGGTGGGGCCGACCTATCTCTATGGAGCATATATGAGCTCAAAATCAATAATTTTAATTTATTTTATAAGTATGATTTGAATATCGACCATAGTTACCAAAAGTTAGCACTATGCATGTTGAGTTAGGAACCTAATGTATTTGGTGTCATAAAATTCAGATCTGAAAGTTTATTTTTATTTCTTTTATGAGTATAATTTTATTGGGCATAAAATTTTACCGAGGTTAATAAATCTAACACACATTCCCCCCAAGTGATCTCCAATATATGTCATATTATAATGTTAAATTAGCCAATAAAATCCCATATAGGCCACATGAGTCATCCAACCATAGTAAACCTCATAAGAGAAAGGGTCAGAATAAAAAGGATAACCATCCAACCATCAAATGGGTCCCCCATCACACAACCAACATGTAAGGACAATGTATAACACCCCCTCCTAGTGCCATCAAATAATATTGCATAATCATGCAAAAGTCACTAGGAAACTTCAACAGTCATAAAACATGTCTCCTAACCATTATCATCTAAACCCTTGGGGGCTAGAACCATCATCTAGATCCAAGATAAGCATATATACCAAGCCACCATAACGAGAAAGTATGTTCCACATCCATAATAATTGCAACCAAGGGGTGATAAACAAAGGAAGCACATATGAGAATACCACCATGTAGCCACTACAATCACCATCCAACCAAGGAGAGGTGAGATTCCCCCAACCAATGAATCTCTCCATTAAGTGATCTATTGCAATGAATAAAAAGGGGCTCCATGAAGATGTATCCCCCAAGTCAGTCCAACGCTCCAGAGTATTGGTAGCAAATCTCCATCAATGTGATGGCAATAACAAGATGAAACCTCATGCAATATATGTTGTAACACTTCCATTTATCCTTTTATCAAGGACTTTGCACACACCATCTAACATGAATGGCTACTTCTAAGGAAAAAGGGTTCTATTTGAATGAATAACACTGTTGTAGTGGCTATCAAAGAAAATAGTATTTTGAATAATCCTATGAGTTGGGATTTTTATACTCCCTAAAATTCTATTATATGATATTGTCCGAGAAACCATTGAATGTGATATCCTCCATAAGCAAGAAAATGCTTTTGTTTTCAAGGAATGATACCTACTTGCCACTGGTTCAAAAAAAATATTCCTACTAGGACTATCCTAAATCTAAAAGCCGAATAATTCCACCATAGACCTCCAAGTGTTGTGGCAATTCAAAAGCACATGGTTGTGCCATTCCTACTCTTTCCACAACATACACCTAGAGTGGCCTTGAATTCCCCTCTTTTCATCACCGCTCCCCCGTGAAAATGCCTAGCCACAAACTAGAAATCTAAACGCTAGAGAATTCCACCATAGACCTCCAAGCATTGGTACAATTCAAAAGGAAATGGTTAGCCCATTCCTCCTCTTTACACAAAAAACACTTAGAGGGGCCTTGAATGCATCTTTTCATCACTGAACCCCAGTAAAAATGTTATCCCTGGCCACCAAGTAGAGAAAAGATTTAGTCTTCATTCAACCTTCTTTTATCTAGATCTTGTTAGAAAACCTTACTATCTTTCCTTTTTCCCTCATCTTATTATGGATTCTTATCCTTATTTTTCCGAGTGTGCCTCTTAAACATAGTCATTCCATTTCAAGGAATCAATTCCTCCTCCGTGGGTGATACTAACTCTAGCCAGTAGGTCTGCAAGTTCATTTAATCAATTTGGATGTATCTCAGTGCCAACTTCCTTGAATTCCTTCCAAATTATTTGTTGTAGTACCCCTTCTCCTAGATCTATCTCATTGTTGCAAATTTTTCTTTACCAACCCTGTTGGAATGCTTTTTGAAGAGCTTCCCAACCAACCACCTCTGAAAGGAGTGCACTCCTTATCTAGGCTTCATTCAGAAAAAAATCCTTTGACCCATCTCTAATATTCCAAAATAAGTTCCATTTGGCCACCTCTACATTTGATTTTTCTTAGATACCAAATTTCATAGCCTTTTGATTAGGTTCGGAGTTGTGCTATTGTACTTAGTATTTGTAATTTCTCTCAGAATGCTCCACATTTTAGAGTGCTTAGAAAAAAGTCTCCAAACCTCCAAGAGCAGATTTGGCCCCACTGGCCAATCCAAATCTAGCTCCACCCTAAAACATGCGTAAGAAAACAGTTCTCTAAGAAAGAAAAGGAATCTTCTCGACCACTTTTGCACCTTGCCAAAAGAGAATTAATTCACTGGGACTAGGATACCCACATGAACTTTCAGGATTGAGAAGGGATTATTTGTCAGAGCTTGGAGGAATGATTTTAAAAGTCATTTTTCTTCCAACAGAGATCCATTACCCTTTCCATTGTGACTACTTCTTTATTTTTTTGTACAATGCTCTTTCCTGACCCAAGAATTAACGATATAAACATATCCATAAATCAAAAAATAATTAAAAATGTAACAGTGTAGAATTTCAGTTTTTAAATATAATTTTATCAGATCTGTTGTGATGAATCGTCTAATGGAATATCGACAAAAATTTATTGATCAAGCCTTCGAAGGTCTTCTACGTTGGTTTAGTGTCTTGACATGTAGACAATGTTTGATTGCATCTATGTTGGCTTGGTTTCTTAGCATGTGGATGATATTTGATTTCCTCTTTAAGTGCTTCCTTCACGGAGAAGCTAATTTTGTGATTTATTTTCTAAGGTTAACTTAGTAAAAGTACAATAATTAATTTATTATTGAAAATTAGGCTAAATTTCTAAGGATAAATAGTGAAATTATTCAAGTGATTTAGATATGATCTCAGCTATTAATCTCAAGTGAGCCTTAGGATTTTATCCTATCCATTGATGAGTTGAGATTTTAGGGTTAGGGATTTTGGATTAATGATATTATAAAATAAGCGTAAGGGTCTAGGGGTGTAAACAGATAATAGTTTAGGAAGTGATTTTCTCAATAAAAAGAGGCTTGATTAGATAAAAGAGAACTAACAAGAATTACAAGAAGGAATTTTAGGAGAAATTTCAGAGAAGTTAAAGCTATGAAACAAAGAGGTTAAGTGAGCTAAAGAGGAGTGATGAATTATTTGAGGAGGGTCAAAATATCTAGAGGTTGATTTTATTAGGTGTGCAAGGGTCATACAAGAGAAAACTGAGGGGCCAAATTTTCGTTAAGGGAGGCTAAATTTTCGTTAAGGTTTAGTTTCTTCAGTAGTGTTGATTTCCTTGAGGCTAATTTTTCCTAGTGGGGTCAAGTTATAGGTTCCCAAAAATTGTATTTTTTTGTGTATTCTTTGTGCATCTAGACCAAAATTTTAACAAGAAATTTAATATGAATGAAAATTTTTTTTGGGATAAATTTTCTATACTAGTGTGATTTATTTATCATTTTATTTTCTAAGTTAATATATTAGTGAATCTTTTTTATCAAAAATTTTAAAACTATTTGAGATAATGTTTTTTATTTTATTAATACATTGTTGAAGTAAATTAAATTGCATCTTGTATTAAAGAGTTTAAGGTGGGATAGGATCTATATAAATTCTGTGGGCGGGGGATCATATATCATAATGGTTTTACAGAAACACATTATTTTCTGCATCAAAATTCTATTTTTGAGTGAAATTTTTGCGGTTAAAGTTGATATGGTAATATGGTATCATCAAGTCTAAGGTGTGAAGATAGGTAACAAGGGGTTATAAAAATTATTCCATGGAAAGAGAGAAGAACCATGGTTTTAATGGCAAATGGTTTGTTGGAAATTGCAAGCTAAGAGATTCAAGTTCCTTAGGTTGCTATCTAAGAAACTAAACATAATATATAATATATAATATCTAGGGGCATAATTTTGGATGTTTTTAAGGATCACATAATCTCTCACATAAAAAAGAAGTATTAAACCTAAAAAAATTGGATGGCCTTGATAAGGTGTATTAGAGTGACAACCAAAATAGAAATATGGTGCTAAGGAAAAAGCTGAAGAACGTTGAGATGAACATATCTAAGATTATGGCCTCATACTTCACAAGGATTCAACAAGTTCATGATGGACTTTCAGCTATTACGGAAGATGTATATGAGATGGATCTTGTCAAAGTATCATTTAAAGGGTGTACCAACAAATGGGCTACATTTGTGATATATATCCTAGCTAAAGACAAGCTTCTAGATTGGGCCATATTGTGGGATGGTTTCAGCCAAAAGGAGATTTGAGAGGAATCCACAACTGATGGATAGCATAAAGGTGGAGATGAGGAGAACCATTCTCTTACTGGGTAAGAAAATAAAGGAAAGGGTAAAACCAAGCATAACTAGAGTAAAGGAGAAGCTTCACATAGGAATAAATACATGAGGAAATTCAAGCACTTTTCATGCCATAGGTTTTGTTATTATGCTTGACAGTGTCCAAAAAAGAAGATAGGAAATGGGTAGATATGTTAGGTCCCTATATTACTTGTGTAGTCCCTTATTATTTTTTTTTGTATCCCCCTTATTGTTATTGTTGTACCCATGTAGTCCCCATATTGTTATTATTATGACCCATAAAAGCCCACTATTGTTATTTTTGTGCACTTACATTATTATTGTTAGGTCGAATAAGATTATATTATGACCCCATGGACTTCTATATATAGAAAGGAGATTTTGTAATTTGTATCATCTAAGAATTTTTCATTTATGTAATTTAAAGGAGGTTTCCCCCTTGAAGTTGTTGATCTCTCTTTTCTTCTATTTTGTGAGATGGTTTCATAAAATTTGGTATCAAAGATTTGGATTCTAGGGATTAACTACTTCAAATAGGTCATTGTGGAATTTTCGCTATAAATGTTTTTCTATGAAGGTCTAGAAGCTAAAAAAAGAATGATTTGTGCTGAAACGTAGGAACTTCATGGAAAATTTTGAAGTCTTGGTTCATAATAATTTCATAGATATCATCTGTGGAAGTTAGGGCTTTTAGAGGCTCCCGAATTTCATCCCAAAGAGGTGACCTTGGGAAAATTGTCATAACTCTCTCTCTGAGCGTCAAATTGGAATTCTGTAAAAAGTGGCCAAAATTGCAAGGAATTTGGTTTCATGTGTATCGATTCTAGAGTCAAATAAGGAAACAATAACACGTGGCACATTGTAAAAGTTCACTCTACTAAACTAGTCCATAATTAGGTCATTGTGGGAGATTGGACATAACTTGTTCTATAAGAATCCAAATCATGTTAGAACTGTGGCATTTGAAAGAAGATTCAGAGGTCTACTAGAGGCCTGAAGATAAAAAATTTGGGATATGAAATTACAGAGATACATCAGTTTCAATATCTATCTCCTCAAAAGAAAGAAAATGGTGTGTATTGTTTTTAAAAATTGCATAAGTCTTGTTTGGGAAATCAGTTCTAAGTGACTCCAAGAGCCTATTGAAGCACAAATATCAGTGTTGGGTTCTAAAATTCCACCTAAGAAGAATTTAACATGTATTAAGAACTAAAAATGCTCTACTATGACTCATGAAGAGGAAGAAGTGCAACATGATATATCAAAATTACAAGACCTACGCAAAAAACTTCTCTCTTTCCAAGTGTAACAAAAAAATAAATGGAAGCTAAGATGGATGGTTTCAATAAAGGCATGGAACCTAAGATGGATGTTTTGAAGAATGGCATGGAAGCTAATATGGTTGGAATGGAAGCTAAGGTAGATGGCATGGAAGCTAATATCGATGGTATAGAAGGCAACATGGAAGATTTGAAGAAAGACATGGAATATTTGAAGGAAGGTTTAGAAAAGTTTCCGTAAGAAAAGATTCCTAATGGAGAAAAGGTAGCAGAGGAAAATCATGATGAGAACAAAATAAATGTTAATCATGATTTAATAGATTGTAATGTTGGATTTAAGCCCCACCATATTCCGAATATAGATATGAGAAAGTTTGATGGAAAGGATCCGATAACATGGATACTACAATGGAGCAATATTTTGAGCTCCATAATATGCAAAAAAATGGAAAAGGTACGCATTGCAAATTTATATTTAGAACAAAATTAGTCTGTATGGTATTGATGGATTTGTTCTCATAAACCACTGGTCACTTGGTTAATTTTTACAGAGAAAATGATAGCACATTATGAGGATACAAAGAGAAACACCTTCTTTATCCAATTGATAAATCTCAAAGAAAAGGGTTCAATGATGGAGCACATTGAGGACTTTCAAAAATTGAATATAAGGGTAAATAATATTACAGAGGAACATATGATTGATGTCTTCATATGGAATCTAAAGGATAACATCGAACATGAGGTTTTCCTTTGGGAACCTGATACATTGGAGAAGGCATTCAGGTTGGCACGAAAAATTGAAAGCAAGATTATGGTGACAAGGAAGCCTACCACTCACAACTATAAATATGGAGGTGTTGCTACTCCTAGACTTTTGTAACCTACAAATTTTAGCCACAACAATTGGAAGAAAAAAGAGAAAAATGGATTTGCTATAATTGTGATAGAAAATACACTAAAGGTCATAAGTGTGCTGAGAAGTAATTATTTCACATAGTTTTTGAAGAGGAGGAAGAAAAGGAACAAGAAAATTCAAAATAAGAGGATATACATGATGGACCAACCATAGAGGAAGAAGAAATGAATCTGACCATATCTTGTAATGCATTGGAAGGAATTACCACTCCTGAAAGTCTAAATATAGAAGGACATATCAAGAAGAAATATGTAATATTGGTTATTGATTTGGGTAGTACCCATAATTTAATTCATTGTAAGGTATCCAAGGAATTAAATTGCTTCCTATACCCAGTGCCAGATTTTCAAGTGATGGTGGAAAATGGAGGAATTATAAATTGCTCTGGAAAGTCTGTTAATATCAAGCTAACCATGGGGGATACTTATTAAATATTCCAATGCTTTCCATTTCAATGGGTGGTGCAGATGTTGTACTGGGAGTATAATGGTTACAATCCTTGGGGATGGTAGCTTTTAATTTTGAAGAATTTTTCTTGAAATTTTTTTTTGGAAGGAAAGGAAGTTGAATTAAGGGTATCACAGGGAAGCCAAGAAATATAATAAGCTATACTGTCATCAAAAATCTTCCGAAGAAAGAGAAAAGTGGCGTAATTTCACAATTATGCTCACTAGAGGTTCCAACATCAAAATCATCTATTTCTCCAGACCTCCAAAAAGTCTTGGACAGCCATTTGAAGGCATTTGAAACTCCCAAAGGACTCCCACCTATTCATGATCATGATCATGTTATTAATTTCATTCCAGGAAGTGTGTAATTACCCAACTCGAGTTATAGGGAACATAGAAATATTAGCATGCATATGAGGCCTGCATATGATAGCTATATATGGATGTATCGCGTGTATTGCACTAGTATATGCACTAATCAATTATGAAAAGTCTCAGTGCAGGGTAATGTGTGAATTATTGAAGTATTGAGTAAAAACCTAACTTGTCATAAAATAATGAATGCATTATGAGGTAAAATTTATACCTACCACTATCATAATATAACTAATATATTGTTCAAAGGAAAGTAAAAGCATTGACTTATGCAAGTAAAAGATAATATTTAATAAAATACAAGATATTTATTAAATAATGATATTTAATAATAAATCCAAGATTTTTAGGAATCCAAGATATTTATTAAATGTTGATATTTAAATAAATCCAAGATATTTTAGGAATCCAAGATATTTACGAAATAATAATATTATAATATAAATCTAAGATATTTTAATAAATACCTTGAAAGGAGATTTGACTAAGATATTTATTAAAAGAGGATATTTTAATAAATATCTTGAAAGGGGATTTGTGTATAAAAGGAGAAAAGTGGGGGGGATGGGGGGGGGGACTTGATAGGCATGGGTGAGTGAGGTGGGAAAACCGACCCAGATGTTGTAAGAGGATTTTTAACTGTGGGAGACCTAAGTAGTGAGTTCTAACAGAGTCATAGAGTGATCTTGATTGTTATTGGAGTTTTGGGCATGGGGGCAAGAAGACTCCCACCTATTCATGATCATGATCATGTTATTAATTTCATTCCAGGAAGTGTGTAATTACCCAACTCGAGTTATAGGGAACATAGAAATATTAGCATGCATATGAGGCCTGCATATGATAGCTATATATGGATGTATCGCGTGTATTGCACTAGTACACCACTAACAAAATTATTGAATAAAGATGCATTTTCGTGGACACCTAAAGAAACTAAGGCATTTGAACATCTTAAAGAGGAAATGTGCCAAGCACTGGTATTAGCTATGCCAGACTTCACAAAAAAAGTTTATTGTGGAATGTGATGCATAAGGAAATGAAATTGGTGCTATTTTAATGAGAGAAGGAAGTAAAATTTATTTTTAAAGTCGTACAATCAAATGAAAGTATTTACATGAAGATATTTATGATAAGGAAAGGTTGGCAATACTACATGCTCTAAAGAAATGGCACACTTACCTATTGGGAATAAACTTCAAGGTAAAAACTGATCATGATAGTCTTAAATACTTTTTGGAACAAAGACTATATTCAGGAGAGAAGAAAAAATGGGTCACAAAGATGTTGGGTTGTAACATTGAAATAATCTATAATAAAGGGAAGCTAAATGTTGTTGCAAATGCACTATCAAGAAAGGATGAGAATGTGGAATCATTTCTTTATACCATTTCTATTATCCAACCAAATTGGATTACCGAAGCAAGGGAGGAATGGAAGAAAGATGAAGAAGTGTGGACACTCTTTCAAAAGTTGCAGCAATATCCCAGTAAATCTGATACATTTAGTTGGAAAAATGATTCCTTATGGTACAAATATCACTTATATTTTTTTAATAATTCCCAACTAGAACAAAAGATTCTTTTAGAATTACACACCTCTCCCATAGGAGGACACTAAGGATTTTTAAAAACTTACCACAGAGTGAAGAAATAATTTTTTTGGGATGGATAATATTCAAAAGTTTGTGGCAAAATATTTGGTTTTCCAGCAAAATAAAATTGAGACAATTAAGACCCGAGGTCTCCTACAACCTTTATCCATTCCAAATCTATGCTGCAAGGAGGTTTTAATGGATTTTATCAGAATTTTACCTAAGTCCGAAGGAAAGAGTGTCATCATGGTGGTAGTTGATAGAGTTACCAATTATACACACTTTTGTGCATTATCTCATCCATTTAAATCGAGTACAGTTGATACTACATTTATGGAAACAATTCAAAAGCTACATGGAAACCCAAATATTATTGTAAGTGATAGAGATCCCATTTTCACTAGAATTTTTTTGGACAAAATTATTTTCTTGTTTCGGTACTCAACTAGCCCATATCTCATCTTATCATCCTCAATTTTATGGGGAAATTGAGATAGTGAACAATTTTTTGGAAGGACATCTTCGTTTATTTGTATCTGATAAATAAACACAATGGGTAAATTAGTTACCTTAGGCTGAATGGTGGTATAACACTCTGTTCCACACTAAAGCAAAAATGACCCCATTTATGGAACTTTATGGATATCATCCACTGTCCATCACATCATCTTTAATAGAAATTATAAGTTTCATGCAGTGGAAGGTCACATTCAGCATCAAAAATAAGTTCTCCAACTCTTAAAGGATAGCTTAAATATGTCACAGAATAGAATGAAACAACAGGAATATCAACATCGCACTGAGAGAAGTTTTGATGTACATGCCTGGGTATTTTTATGGCTACAACCACACAAACAAATGTCCCTCAATAAAGCTAAGAAGGACAATAAATTATCGGCAAAGTACTATGGTCCGTACAAGGATTTGCAAAAGAGTGGTACGATGGAATACAAATTGGAGCTTCTTGCATCTTCCTGAGTGCACCCTATTTTCCATGTTTCATGGTTAAATAAGGTTATAAGTGACAAAGTTATGGTTCAAACAATATTTCTAGAACTTGATGAGGAAGGAAAACTCATATTGAAACCTGAAGCAGTCATGGAAACAAGAACTCGAAAACTATGAAATCGATCAAATTTAGAGTATCTCATCAAGTGGAAGAATTTACCCATTGAAGATTCCACATGGGAGGATGAGAATTCTATCCAGAAGCATCCAAAATTACTCAAGCATTGAGGAAAACACGTTTTTGAAGTAGAGGGAGTTATTAGGTCCCTATATTACTAGTGTAGTACCTCATTGTTGTTAATGTAGCCCCCTTATTTTTATTGTTGTACCGATGTAGTCCCCATATTGTTATTATTATGCCCCATAATAGCCCACTTTTTTTATTATTTCTCCCTTACATTATTATTGTTAGGTCAGCTAGGATCATATTGTGACCCCATGGATTCCTATATATAGAAGGATGTTTTGTCCTTTTTATCATCTAAGAATTGTTCATTTATCTAATGTAAAGGAGGATTCCCCCTAGAAGTGGATGATTTCTAAGTCGCAAATCTCTATTTTATTCTATTTTGTGAGATGGTTTCATAGCAGATAGAAACAATTGCATCTACATAGATGGATGAGTTAGAAAAAAATAGAGAAGTAATTTACTCTAGTATCCTATATTTTAGGAACCATTACAAGAGTGGCGTGGTCTGTGGATACTGAAACACATCGTCAAATGATGGTATCTCATGATATCATCACTAATATGGCCAAGGCGCATAAATATTTGCATGTGGATACTACTCACAACACCAATATGTAGTGGACGGAATTGGAAGCATACAATTCTAGCTAGACTTAGGGAGTCTTATGGAGGTAAAGGAGTTAATGAATGTATGTGGGTTAGAAAATAATTTACTCTCATTTTTGGCCGTGTAATAGAAAGGACATGAGTTTAGTTTCATTGGAGGGAAGGTAGTTGTATAGAAAAAAGTGCTTGATCCTAGTATGAGGTGAGTTATAGGAAATAGAGAGATTAACTTGTATATGTTGTGAGGACAATGAGGGAAATCCATAGTACATAGTAGTGATAACCGAAGTGTTATTTAGCACACGAGGTTGCGATATCTATATTGTGGGGATCTACCACTTTTACTAGACATGTGAAATAGTTTTTTGGAGTCAAATATAGAGAATAATGGTGTGTGTAAGGGATATTCAATTGGAAATAAGACCGAGGAAACATTTTCTACCAGTGATTCTAGGTCCAAGGCTGTGTTGGATTTGGTAAATTCTAACATCAATGGTCTTCTATTAGTGAAGTCTATCCCAAGGATCAATTATTTTGTGATATTCATAGAGGACTAAATTCTAGGACGAAACCAATTTACTTCCCGGAGGCCAAGGACAAGGTTTGTAGTTGATTTCAAGAGTTCAAATATGTGTTGTGGAGAAGCAGACTAGGAAGAAGATAAAGGTCCTAATATTATACAATGGGGAGGATTATACTTCCACAAGTTTAAGGATTTATACAATGAAGTAAGAAACAGTAAAGGACAGATAGTGCTCTAAAATCCATAGAAAAATGGAGTGGTAGACATGAATAATAGGAGTATATTTGGAGCACCCAAGGCCACGATCCATGATTAGGATATTCTTATGTTCATGTGGGTAGAGGAATGTAATATGATTGTATAATTGAAAAATAGGAGTCCTCACAACAAATTTGAATACATGACTCAGAAGGAGGATTTACAAGAGTGATACTAGAGGTGAGTCATATGTGCATCTTTACTAGTCTAGTGTATGTACACATTACTTCAGAGAAGAGGACTAAACTATATCCTTCATCAAAGAGGAGAATTTTTATTATATATAGTGAGACTTCAAAGACCTACATGGTTTATATTATAGGAAAGAGGAAGTTAGCTATTAAGAAGGATGTAAGATTGAAGGAGGGTAGGACCTATAGGAGGTCACATGGGGTAGATCCAACTGTAGAAGAGGATCAGGAGTGAGAGGCTCTAAAGTTTTATTAGGGACCAAAAACAAAAATAGTAGGGGAAAAAAATCAGATCACGAGGAGGAGTGAGAGGTTACTTGAACCTCTATCAGGAGGAGGCCAAGTGATCTGAATCTTAGGGTATAAGATCAAGGAGCGATGAATGTAGAGAGAGGAGGAGAGAGAGAATACATATCTACCTTGAAAACATACTTAGAAAAACATTGAACAAAAAATACACAGTAATTACCTAACAAAATATGAAAGGAAACTCATTCTTTATTAAATGGAGAAATCCTCTCTACTACATTGTGGTGGACAAATCTCATATTTTATAGGGTGAGGCCTATTATTTGTAGTATTTTCGGTTCCTTCTTGAGTTAGAATATCATGGGTAAATACCATGGGTGGATAATATAGGTGGGTGCCACTTTCCATTCAAATAAACCGTCCCCCCATAGGAAGAAATGGTCCCCATTGTGTGAAGTTCCCTCCTAAGAAGGTTTTGTTGAATATGATCTAATGAAGAGAAAGGTTTTGTGTAGTTGAACCCTAATCATGGGTTTTTGGATGACCCAAAACTATGTATTTTTAAACAAAATGATTTTTTTTAATTGATTGATAATTGTGGGTTTGTGGATCACTCATAACCATGATGAGTGGAGTTCCCAGAATACAGTTAACTTATAATGAATGTGGGCCAATTGTGATATTGAAAATGTATGACCTAGAAAATGGACTTTCGTAACAAGGGCTTTGTGTGGTTAACCCATAATCGTGGGTTTGTGGGTGACCCATAACCATGATGCATGAAGGTTCGAAGATAAATATACCCTATAACGCTTGTGGGCCAACTATGACACTAACAGTATATGGCCTAGAAAATGGACTTCAATATAGTTTTTTTGCCAGTATACCAAGGCATAATAGAAATATGGTGTCCTATATAGAGGCTTATCTTTGCAAATTCTCACTATCTAATGATATATTGTAAATACTTCCTCCAACTACTTAAGTTTCATTTTTTTTTTATTTCCATTTTTTTTTTTTAATAGGAGAATTATTCATATGAATGTGAAATTATAGTAAATTTTGAGCCTAATTCCCCACAAGCACCATGTATCTTTTGCATATAATATCCATTATTTCCCTTTCCATAAAAAATATCAGATGAATTATTTTCAAACTTGTAATCCTTAATTGATGATTTTATCTTTTTTTTTGTAGAATCGCCAATGGGATATTTATTTATGGCCCACCCATCCTTTATATTCAATTAGTTATACATTACCACACCAGAAAGAATAATATCATATCCAATGATGTTGAGGCATGTGATTTTCGATTCTTGGAATACTAGTGTTGAAAGAAAAAAAAATATCCAATCCTTTAGAACACTGGTCACTCTAATAGTGATTTCTCTAGTTATACCAATTATGAGAAAAATGGAGATGCTTAGTGCTAATGCATACAAATAATTTGAGAAAAATATCCAAAAATTGAACTGCAATTGTTGAACCTCCATTGTTGGTTTCTCCAACAAATACCAAGGGACAAAAAGAAATAGGAAATTTCCAGGCACCATGTAATACAAACTAGTGATTGGATTTAACCTAACCACCTTTTTTCTGAAGGAGGAATTGAGTTAATACCAATCAAAGAGATTCAAAATATTTGAATTTAACCTGGTAAGCCATTCCAACTATGTTGAAATGAATATCTCCATATGAAGAAACAATAAATATCATACTAACTACTATCATGGTAAGGAATAAATCACATATCACATTGTGAGTACCAGTAATAACAACCATCAAGAAAGTTGCAACTTGAATGTAGGCTTTGATCATTTGAATGAAGGTTAATAAAATATGGATATATGCAATATTTCCAAACTAGGTACTTGATAAAAAGAAAGGACTGGTTGGAACAACACAATATTCATATATTGCAAATGTCATCTTGACAACAAGAGCACACCCATTATCAAGGATGGATTTGTAAGCAGCCCCAAAGAGCCCCTTCTCCAATATCTTGGTCAATGCCCTTGGATGGTCCTCCAACTCAAACATATTTTTCTTGTCAAAGAAAAAAATATTACCCCTCTCCATCCCTAGCATTTGTGAACCACTGAATAAATCCATCTCTTCTTCTATGTTTTGGTACCTCATTAATTCCAACTCAGAAACCTCCTCTATCCAATCCTCGTGAACCACACATTGTACCCATATTGGAAAATCAATGTCCCTATCATTGAGGGTGCCTTGGTTGGGATTCTTTCTTGTGAGAATCTCAAGGAGTAGAAAACCAAATATGTAGACAATTAATTTTTGTGTTACCTTATGAGTTTCTATGACATCGAAAGCTCTATAACCAACGATGCATTTTTTTTTTGCTGCAATGTTAAAAAATGGAAAAATGTTCAAGTCTAAGACATTTCCATTCAAATGTGATGTTAAAATAACATTAGATGATGTTATGTTTCCATGGGTGAATTTTCGTCTTCCTTCTTCATGGATGTGGGAAATTCCCCATACAACACCCAAAGCACCACATTCGTGTGTACCAATCTAATGGAGTATTACTAGAGTCTCTATTGTCATGAAAAAGGGTTGATAAGATGTTGGTGGTAATATAGTCATAGGTGATAAATATATCATCTTTCGAATAGTAGAAGGCTCTCAAGGGCACCAAATTAATGTGATATATATTTCCCACCAATTCTATTTATTTGTCAATAGGGAAAATTTTAGGGGCTAATATTGGCAAGTCGGCTGATTTTCCATGCTTTTCTAAAAAAAGGACTCACCAATTTCCATTTTTTTTTTAAAATTGATTTTCCCACATTTTATAGTATAAAATTATTTTACCCTAGAAATCGCCAAAATTTTATATATACTAATACAAACTGATTAGAAAACTAAATATTTTTACAAAAATAACATAAAAAAAATTACAATTTACATATTTGGGACTACTAAGATTCACCAAGATTTCTAAACTTTAAGATAAATGTCCATCCTTAAATTTTTTCCTATTTGTCAATATCCCTCCTATTGGAAGCCATGTCTTTCAAGAATTTGACCATAATGGTAGTGACATATTATTGCACTACCTTATAGGTTGTCCCCATGCCTCCTTTCCTATTAAAATCTGCAGAAGCATGGAGAATTGTATTGGCTACCGTTGAAGAATACGAGTTGATTTCACTCCATCTCCTATGTTGTCCCCATTTATTCCTCTTTAGAATGTCCACCCTTCTCAACCATGGTCTTCTCCTCCTTTTAGAACTTATATGTCGCACTCTCGTCCCTATGTTTTCTAACACGGAACAAAAACATGTGTGTTAGTAATAATAATAACATAACAATGACATCCAAAATGATAGCCCTGACCGCGTTACTACTTAGCTTCAATTTCTTGGACGCTGTTGTACTGTACAACAACTCTCCCCATTTTAAAATTTTAGAATAAATTTAATTTAGAAATGGGTCCCCTTTCTTTTTAGATAGAAATAAAAACTTTGAGGAAATCCGATCATCATAAAATAAAACAATAAAAATATTCATCGACTATAAAGCTTATATCACATCGGCACAAAGTATAAAAGTCTTCATGTTAAAAATTTCGATGCGATAAAGTAAATTGCAATCACAAATTAGTAGAGAGTTATGTTTTCATATTTTCTTTGCAAAAATCTGACGCGATGTAACTCATCACAATCGCATTTCAAATAAGTTATATTTCATTTGGTTCTATTTAATAAACTCCGATGTGATGTCATAATCACAATCGCATTTCAAAAAAGCAACATCACAACTACTTGTTTTATAAAAGATCCGATGCGATGGACCCCACTACAATCGCAATCGCATTTCGAAAAATCACATTTACAATACAATTCCATTGGAAACTTCCAATGTGATAAACAATGCAATACCTCCAATTGCAATCGCATTTTGAAAAATCACATTTACAATACAATTCCACTTGGAAATTTTCGATGCGATAAACCATTCGCTATTTATATTTCGCACATCGGCAAATCACAACCGGAAGTTCCAAAAGGTAAATCTTGGATCAAGATTTTGATATCGCCGATCTCCGATTGTACGAGCATCATTAATTCGAAAATCAAATGAATTATGGTAATTGATTCTATTATGAATGCGTGAATGTGGATTTCCTTTAAGGAATTCAATTTTAATACGGAGTTAACCAATTTGGGATCATGAATAAAATCTGTCGCAACATTATCCTTTAATGATTTCCTTTTTACTTAATGGTGTTTATTCTGACTTGATTTCTTCCCGTTTCTAAGAGGATTTTCTCATTCACACGTCTATAGAACATCAAACCCTCTTGTTTGCTGAGTTAGTGAAACGATACCAGATAAAGAAAATCTCCAAGAAACTTAAGAAATCAAGAGCTGCTACCACCTCAAAGACTGCTTCCATTACCACAATGCCAAAAGAAAAGCCAGCCAAGATAAATCTAGTTACGAATACTATGTGCCAGGGTCTCAGGAAGCTTTCCTAGGAATAAGTCTATAATTTGCTTGAAAAATAAAACCCTACAGTCACAGAGGTAAAGGCAACAGTGCCAGATGAAGAAACAGATTCAGATAATAATCCCCTTAAAGAACTCACAAATTATTTTCTTCATAGAATTGCAGCTCGGGCAAAATTTATTCCCATATTATGACATAATACGATGGGTGATAGACAACACCACCATCACAAACAGAACATTCGTAACAGCTGGGGGAAAGATGTTTGGATCCTTTAGAGCAGAAGACATCAAAGCAATGTACCATCTGCCAAATCCTCAAAATACCTACAACAAAGCCTTCATAGAAAATTTCACCTCAAGCAATGAAATCGAATCAGACCCAATTAAATAATGGAGACAAGCTCCAGACAAACATAAGCACAATGCCTCAAGTATGTATTCTGTAGAGTCTCTCGCACTTCCATATTGCTACGCTGCTGCAATGATATGCTGCCTCTTTGGAGTAATAATTCGGCAAGGTTTTCTATTCAAATGCTACCCCTAATTAAGGCCATTGTAGGTTCTATTGTTATGGATTGGTCAGTTATTCTATTAGGAAAAATAGAAAATAAGATTCTGGATTATAGAAGAAATAAGCATACTGGAAATGTTGCCCCATTTCATTTCTGTGCTTATATTTTAGATGCCTTGTGTTTTAATTATGAATTTCCTATTCTGGGTTGGAAATGGACTCCTCAAGATCCTATGCCTATACACATCTACCATAAGTATTTGTCGAAAGCCCATTTCAAGAACCATGTATACAGAATTTGCCATGGATACATGTTTCCTATTTACCAGACCATTTTTAACCAACCTCCTCCTCGGCTCTTTGATAAGACAAAACTTGACTTATCCCAAATCAGAAATTGGTTTAGTGAAGAGAATTTCACCTATATTAGAATATTTAGAAGCATTGTTGAGCCTCATGTCTTCCCTCTATATGTCCCTGATAAACTTTTAGTTCAAGAGATTTCTTACCAGTTGACAGAAAGAGGGATGTCCAGGTGTTTAAATAATTCCAAAAAATTGATGTGGCCTACCTTTCCTTTTCATTGTGGAACCTATACCCTTAATGATTTTAAGCATGCTAAAAAATAAGTCCTTAAGATAAGAGATCTTAAGCTTGCAACTGCTCTAGGCAGAGAATATGATCCAAATAAAGTAGCTTTTGATTTCACAACTTTGGTCCAAATTGCTAAGTCTGAGCATGAGGCTGATGATTTTGATGATTTATTTTTCTCAATTGAGAAATTTTCTGAAGTTTATGATCTAGCTAAATCTAAGTTTCAAGCAGAAGATATGAATAATTTTATCCAATTCAGAAGCCAGAGATTACTTAAAGTTTCCCTTAACGAGATGAGGATTCCTTTAAAAGCAAATAAAAGTATTGAAATAAAACAAAAGAAAAAGGAAGATATATCCAACAAAATAGAGAAAGAAGTGACAGGTAGCAAGCCTGGCGTGTAGTCCAAAAAGGAGAATACAGGTAGCAAGCCTAACGTGTAGTCAGAGAAGGAGAATATAGGTAGCATGCCTAATGTGCAGTCTAAAAAACAAGATACAGGTAATAAGCCCGATGATCAACTTGAAAGAGAAAAGACCTCATAGAAAGAGGGAAATTCTGCTGAAATGATTATTACTCCCCATTTGCTAAAGTAGTATGAACAATTCGCTCAAAAAATAGGAGTAAAAAACAATCCTCACGTTTATAATCTGAATAATCAAGATATTGAGAGCATTCCTGAAAATCCATCTGAAGAAATTGTGCTAAAAGTTGAAGACATACCTCCTATGGATATCTTTTAAAGCCCTAAGCATAGGACTATTGTCATAAAACAAAGAAAGAGAAGGAGGATTGATCAAGGACCACTTAAAACTTCACAAGTTGAATTAATGAATGTTGTTTGGAAAAACACTGAAGTAAATCCTTTAAAGGATCTTAGAAAACTATTAGAATATGCAGGTGCTTATAGTGAAGCCACTATAGATAAAGCTACTGAAGTCACTCAATTGGTAAACAAAAAGACTTACATATAACATTATTAGTAGAAAAAACAACAGGTTATCAGCAAAAGATATTACATTTAGTGAAGAATTTAGAAGAAGAAAGACTCAGAGTCAACAATTAGAAGAACAATTGAGTATTGAAAAGAAAAAGCTTGATCAACAAGCTTCAAATAAACAACAACAGTTGTCTCAAGAGGTATCCAAATTGCAAAAATTACTACAAAAATGAAAACACTGCCAAAGAAGAGCAACGTAAAATATTTCAAGAGAGATTGGATAAATTCAAGGATTATCCTAAAATTGACCAATTCAAAACAGAAGCTCTGGAAACAAGTAAGTTGTTATCCCAAGATTTGGATGATCTGTGTCAGAAAATTGCTCAAGATGAAACTTTATGTGAAATAACATCATCTCTCAATAATGAAGCAGTCAACACAAGAATAGAATTTGAAAATGTAGATGAAAAGATTTCAAAATTTATTTCATGGTAGGACTCAGAATAGGGAAAGATTGCAAATCTTCCTAGAATTTGAAGAAAAAAATAGAGAGATTTTATTTGCTAAATGGGAAACATCGCTGATTAAAGAAGGCCATGCTACATCAAGAGCAAGAACCATAATGAACAATCTGACATAATTGGTTAATGATAGTCTATATGCAACTAATTTAATTTCGGATTGTACTCAAGGAAAGCTGCCAAGGGTAAACGAAACTGATACTAGGTGGAAGCAGGAATTAGTCAATCAGAATCAAAAAATCAGTAAAATACAAGAAATTACGTGGGATTTCCTATGGAAATATTTGATTAAACCACATAGTCAGCAGATGGCAATCAAATGCCTTTCTAATGCCATCAATTTCATCATTCCAGAGCTTTCCAATGCCACATACACCAGTCAGTTGCATTTGAGGTTGAGTCATCCAACCGAAGTTAAGGATATGCTTGAAATATGCCAGCTTAGCACATTGGGGATTGAAGAAATTCAATGAATCCGTTTTATTGGATATTGCAAGTCTATTCTCGGATCTCTAATGATCATTTCTAGCATAAGTTTTAGTTAATTTTTTTTCCAAATTTCCTATTTAAACCCCTTTTAAGAATTTTAGAAAGGGTGGTGAATTTGTAATATTTTTGGGCTTGGACAATACATTTCTGTACTCCTTGACTATCCTATTTTTATAAAGGATCATATCTTGTGATTTCATGGTGAATTATTTTTTAGAGTTTCATTTATGTACTTTGAAGATTGTTCTAAGTTAAAGCACAAGATTCCTATGCTTTCATGGTGAAATATTTTTGAGAGTTGCATTTCTGTACCTTGAAGATTGTTCTAAGTTAAAGTGTAGGATCAGAATATCGAATTGCATCAGGAAGATATCAAATGTATATGGTATTTCTATCAATTCCATTTTATTTTCTTTATGTGATGAAATATTCTCTTTAAAATTTGATATCGCTTATATATACTTGCTTCTCAAATATTTCTTTATCATATCATTTCTGAAGATAGAGGAATATCATCTTTCATAGTGTGTGTAAACGATATAAATTTATGAATGTGATGTGCTATTATAACTCTATTTAACTTCTTAAACAAAATTATCATTATATGATACTGCATCTTTCTTTGAAGTAAATAATACATTTTCATGGTATTTGTTAATTGAAACAATCTTTAAGTCGTATTCATATTTTATACCCGGGTTAGTTTTAGAGTTATTTTCAAGTCATAGATTAAGTTATATAGATTATTTTCAATTAGTTAGTTTCATTATCCACTTGCACAAACACCCCATCACCAATACATTTCATCATTAGGAATTTGGTCCTACAAATTCAGTCGGAGCCACCATCCCAAATGGAGAAGGAGCTGTTCTAAGGTCCGTACTAGGTGGTTTTCCCCTAATGTTCGAAGCAACGATTTTCAAGGCTTCAACATTTTTGGCACTAAGAAGAGGGTGTAAGCTATGAATGGCAAGTAAAGCTAAACCTACGGGCCATTCCAAGAGTAATTCACCATCACCTTCTTCAATTTCTTCAACATCTCAGATCTCTAAAGAAGAAATTGAGAGGAACATCAATACACCCACTACCAAAGCTTTAGATCTATCAGACAATCAATCACTTGAGTCCCCTGAAGTGCAATATTTAATTCATAAACTCCAAGGGTTCTCATTATCTTTAGAAGAATCTAAATTATCTGAAAGTAGTGTTACTTCACAATTCGTATCTTCAAAACCTCTTACTAGGTCACAAAGCGAAAAAGTTGGTATTCCTCTAAAGGAATTTCCTTCACCTAGTCAAGTTAAAACTAGAGAAACACTGTTGGAATTAGGTAGTGATATTATTTCTTCATCAAAAAATCACTGATCTACTTCCCAAACTCAAACCCAGAAGAGTACAATTATCCCAACAACATCTATTCAAACACATGTTGTCTCTTCAAGTCCCTCAGTCGTTATCACAAAAATGGCACAAAGACCATGGAATAATCTAGGAGATGTTGAAATTCCTGCACCTTTGCATGATTTACCAGATCATCCTGAAAAATGGCTGCCAAAATTTAGTCCTGACCTTGGCATTCAAGCAGAATAAAATATTAATAACTTTATGTTGTCTGTAAATTTAAATGCAGTAGAACATGAAGATGTTGTGGTCAGATTATTCCCTTACACTTTGCAAGGGGCAGCAGGATCTTGGTGTTTTTCATTACCATCAGGATCTATTACAAGTTGGGATATGTTCCAGGAACATTTCTTAACCAAATTTGGAGTTGATAGATTAATAGCAACTTTAATCAATGATCTCTCCAATTTGAGAGCAGAATCCAAAGAACCTATCAAAGATTTCAATTCCTGATTCAACAAAATTTTGAACAAAATTCCTAAAACATCAAAACCCAGTGAGCAAGTCTGAAGTGAATGGTATATAACAAATTTACCTTCAAATATAGCCATCTTTGTAGATCGAGCTGCTAAACCTACATTAGTTGAAAATATGAAAGAAGCAATTGCAGTGGAGCGGTGGATCATTGCTTTGGATAAAAAGAATGCTAATGAGGAAAGAAAATCCAAAAATTTTAGTTTCAAGGATGATTCAAAGAAGAAAACACCTAGGGATCCTTATGAAAGGGAAGGCTTACAAAAATTATTGAAGACTATGTCTAATGAAATAGTTGAAATTAAAAAACAAGTAGCAGAAACTTCCACCAATAGACCCTTTAGGAAATTCAAAAGAAATCAGAAAACTAAAACTAAACCACCCAATTCAATATCCAATGCAGAGTTAGATTTAGAGGAACACGAAGAAGAATATACACCACCAATATTAGAATAAGAAGAAGAAGAGGAAATAGTTGAATTACATGGGATGTGGGATTTCATTTTGCCTAACTCAGACAGTGAAAAAGAACAAGAAGCCCTGCCAGTAAGTACAAGAAATAAATCAAATGTAGAACCTGTTCAAACAGTCACCAAGAAGAAAAATTCAACCCTAAATACCAAAGACAAAACCCTTGTAAATAAAGCTTCTCCTTTGCCTACTCAAAATCAACCATCATCTTCTAATCCTGCTACAACAACATCTAAGACTCTGGTAGTGTCTGATTCTATGGATTATAATATTATTGAAGACATGAAGAAAACCAGAGAAAATATCTGTTTACATGAACTCAACAAGCTCAAGCATCAAAAAAAGCTGTTGTTTGAAGAATTAAATGCAACACCTAATTCTCCTCTACCAAATGGAGTAATTTCCAAAGCAACCAAATGATCAGGTAAGCCACCAGATAAAGTAGATGCTACTAATATTGTTCTTATTGGAGATAGATCTAATTCTCAGACACCTCCTTTTCTCTTGACTTATGATATATATACAAATAATTTACATAATGTCTTGATTGATTCAGGAGCATCATCAAATATAATGCCTACTTCACTTTGCTCGAAATTAAACATTGAACCCCAAAAATCTGCAGTACATATTGTTCAATTAGATTGAACTAAAGTTTAAGTTGTGGGAGAATTTAATTCAATCACTGTTAGGTTAGCCTATAATCCCAGGATAGTCAAGAGAATTGATATTCTAATTGCATATATTCCTGAGTTTTATGGATTAGTATTAAGAAGGGATTGTTCTGCGAAGCTTAATGGTTATATCGCCACTGATTATTCTCATATGTGGCTTCCCTACAAAGGGAAACCTAATCAAATCAAGGTTGAGTGAGAAAAACACATGATGTATACTGTAACAGAATTTGAAAAATAAAATCAACCTGTGGCTTTTAATAGTAACATTCTTGGAGGTTATTCTGCTGAACCATTCCTTGGAAATTTCACAGCACCCGAATCACCTTTTTCTGTAAATACTTTTACTTCACAAATTGAAAAATTTTCACAAACTGATTCCTCAAGATGCGTTAATATTCCTGATCAATCTGTAAATAAACCTGTAGATAAGTCTTTATTTTGGTATTTGTATTTTGATGGATCAAAATCCAATGATGATGTAGGAGCGGGATGCATTTTATTTGATCCAAAAGGGGAGAAAACTATGCTGTCTTGCAGACTAGAGTTCGAGTGTACAAATAACACTGCAGAATTTGAAGCCTTTATCCAAGGGATTTAGAAAACAATAGGGTTGAAGGTTAAATACTTGAAAGTGTATGGTGATTCAAAAATTGTTATCATACAATTAAGA
The DNA here is from genome assembly GCA_034641835.2 of Pinus albicaulis. Taxonomy (NCBI): domain Eukaryota; kingdom Viridiplantae; phylum Streptophyta; class Pinopsida; order Pinales; family Pinaceae; genus Pinus; species Pinus albicaulis. The sequence goes on along the minus strand of CM076582.1, from coordinate 1,178,770,278 downwards.
AACACTATCCATTGTATTTTAGATCATCTTAAACATTATCGATCCCTTGTTCAAGATCTTACCACTTAATTTTTAGCATTCAACATCTCTACAATCCCTAGGAATTAGAATTCAACAGCTGATCTATTAGCTAATGTTGCTTCCAAACTTCTCCCAGCTGAAGATTATAGTCCAGATAGGTTTTCAGTTGAATTAATTTTCCAACCTTCTGTACCTGATAATATCGCCAAATGGGGAGTATTCTATCATGATGAAGACATCTTAAATTTCTTGACTTCAGAAAAATCTTATGATGACCAAATAATTAATGAAAGTGATCATGATCTTCAAAACACATCAAAAGACAATGAAAATTTTATTCCCAAATTGGCAGTTAAACTTGAAGACCTATATGATATCAAAGATAGATTCAAAGAGGTTACCAATGCCAAACTTCAAAGTTCTACTTTGAAGTTTGAATTATTAAATCTTGGTACTGATTCTAAACCACAAAATGTTAATTTAGGGCTCAAGTTAACTTCAAAGGAAAGGATCACTTTCATCAAGCTTCTGAATAAGTACAACAATGTCTTTGCTTGGAATTATGAAGATTTGAAAACTTATGATACTTCTGTCATTCAACATACCATTCCAATGCTTCTCGATGTAAAACTAGTGCAACAGAAGTTAAGAAAAATTCATCCCAATCTGGAAATTCAAATCAAGACAAAATTGAATAAAATTTTGAAGGCTAAAATTATTTTTCCTATAAGACATTCTAATTGGGTCTCAAATATGGTGCCTGTCAGGAAAAATAATGGAGATATTATAATTTGTATTTATTTTAGAAATCTGAACAAGGCATGCCAAAAAGATAACTTCCCATTACCAACGATGGAAAAAATACTTCAAAACGTAGTTGGTTCTGAACTAATGTCTTTTCTTGATGATTTTTCAGGTTATAACCAAATATTGGTACATCTAGATGACAGGCTGAAAACTACCTTCAGAACCAAGTAGGGAAATTATGCCTACCAAAAAATGCCTTTTGGTTTGATTAATGCAGGAGCTACTTTCCAGAGAGCTATGGATATAGCATTCAAAGGGTTGATTAATAGATCAGTTGTTATCTATCTTGATGAAATAACTGTCTTTTCAAAGAAAAGAGCTAATCATCTGCATGATTTGAAACAAATATTTGAACGATGTAGAAGGTTTGGCATTTCTTTAAATCCAAAGAAATATTTGTTTCTGTCAATGAAGGAAAGATATTAGGATTTGTTGTGTCTAAAGATGGCATATATATTCACCCTGGTAGAGTGAAAGAAATTTCTGATATTTCCTTACCACATATCAAGAAATCCATGCAATCCTTTTTGGGACAGATCAATTTTTTGAAAATATTTATTCCTGATTTTTCTCAAATAGTTTTACCTTTGTAGAATATGATTAAGAAAAATTAAGTTTTCAAATGGTTACGTAAAGAAAAAAAAGCCTTTGATTCAAACAAATAGGCAATCATTATTGCACCTACATTGAATACTCCTGATTTTTCTAAACATTTCATTCTATATACTTTGGCTACTGAAACATCCTATGCTACCATTTTGACACAACCCAATGATCAACAAGCAGAAGCACCAATCTCTTTATTTAGTTAAAATTTTCAAGGGGCTGAACTTAACTACTCTAATGCATAAAAACAAGCCTTTGCTGTGTTTAAATCAATAAAACATTTTAGACCATTTCTCCTAAAGAGACATACATAAATTATTGTCCCATTCTCTGCAGTGAGAAAATTGTTAGTACAAAAGGAAGTAGGAGAAAAGAGAGCTAATTATGTAACAACTTTATAAGAATATGATATTGATATTAAGCCAGCTAGAATTGTTAGAGGACAAGGTTTTGCAGATTGTTAGCAGGAGCTTCCAACATACCAGAAAATCAAGATCAAGATAATACTGTTCAAGTAAATCAGATAAGTGTTATTGATTATGAATCTCAATATGCTCATCTAATCTTTTATTTGAAAAACGAGTATGCTCCTTCTAATCTCAGCTATAAAAATAAGTGCGCTTTAAGATTAAAAGCCAAACACTTTGAAATCATTGATGATGTGTTATTCAGAAGAAATTATGATTCCATTCTATTAAGATGTCATGAAAAAACTAAAGCACACAAGGTGTTGCAGGAATTACATGATGGACCAGCAGGTGGACATTTTGGAGGAGACACTACAGCCCAAAAAATAATCCATGCTGGTTACTATTGGCCTACCTTGTTCAAAGATGCACATGACTATGTAAGGAAATGTGAGACTTGTCAAACTACCAGTGGGAGACAAAGGAAACTAGCCTTTCCTTTACAACCAATAAATATTGAGCAACCATTTGAACAATGGGGACTTGATATTATTGGAGAAATTTTTCCACATTCATCTAAGCAACACAAATACATCTTTGTAGCAACGGATTACTTTACAAAGTGGGTAGAATCAATTCCTTTAAAGGTAGCCAATTCTGATGCAATCATTGAATTCATTGATCAGTTCATCATTACCAGGTTTGGTGTACCTAATGCCCTTTTTTTTTATAATGCATCTAATTTTTTTGGAAATAGTATAATGGAATTTGCAATCAAGAGAGGTTTCAAATTGAAATATTCAACAAATTATTATCCATAATGTAATGGTTTAGCTGAATCAAAAAATAAGAATCTCATCAAAATCATCAAAAGAACAATTGATCAGTGTCAAAAGAATTGGCATAAATCTTTAATTTTTTCACTATGGGCTGATCACATAACTCAAAAAGCTTCAATAGGTACTTCACCTTTTAATCTAGTTTATGGAAAATAAGCTGTTATACCATCAAACCTAGTACTTCCATCTCTGGCCCTAGTTCAATTTATTGAAGAGAATCCTTCATCATCTATTCAATTAATGTTTGATAAAATTATTAAATTATAAGAAGATAGAGAGAAAGATAAAAGTGTTCATACCAAACATCAACCATTCATAAAATTTTCTTTGATTCAAGTTCTACTGGATCCAAAACATTGCAAATTGGTGATCTTGTTCTGAAATGGGACAAAGCACATGAAGATAAGGGTAAGCATACCAAATTTCAAAAGATGTGGCCTGGATCATTTCAGATTGTCGAAAATATAGGCTCATCAACATTCATATTCCAAGATTTAACAAGAAAGAGAGAACCTCTTCTTGTGAATGGGCTTATTTTGAAAAAATTCTTTTCTTAATAAGGAAACCCCTTCTTACCTGTACATATTCCATTGTGAAAGATTTTTGTTTACAAATAAGGTTGTTAATAGTCTTTAATTGACTTTTTACTATTTGAAAATATCTTTGAGAAAATATTATAAATACTTATTTATGTAAAAAATAATTTTTAAGGAAATGATTACAGTTTTAGATAGTTTAAATAAAATATTAAACTTTGAAAATCTATTTAAACATTTGCAAAATCTTCCGAAAACTTGAAAATATTGTAAATCATTTTAAAGTTTGTTGAGCAGAGAGATGGTTGCCCATAAAAAGTAAAGACTTTTCCAATTTTAGCACTCAAAACTCTAAAAATTGTCATCCATTCACTTTTAAGGAGAAAAATCATTCACCCCATCCATTAAGGTTGTGATTTTTTAGAATGTAATTCTAAGAAATTATCTGTCTAATATTAAAAGATAAGAGGTCTCATCACGAGCCTGCTTATCATGATCATAAGAAATAATTAAACTGACATTACCACTACTGCATACCAAAACAGGGTAATGTCTTATAATCATAAGACAAGGGGTCTCATCACGAGCCAGCTTGTTCCTTTTAGCTACAACTAGTGAATGGAATTGCTATCAACTAGCTACCAAACCAAAACAATGGCTTTTAAATTAAAAGAAAAGAGAAAACACAAGATAGTATATCTTATGAATTTATCATTTAAAGGGCCATGCTCTTAGATGTATGGGACAATGAAATATTGATGGTTAAAAAGTAACCCTGTCGAGACTATGGATGTTTGCAGGCAGCAGAGGCAATACCTATGACAATAGAGTAAATCACAAAGCTAAGAGCGGAGAGGCCCCGTATTTTATATTTATTAACCAATCAAAGCTTAATAAAACCAAAAAAAAAAGTTTTTTATTTTTTAGGAATTAAAAAGTGGTTGTAAGTGATTTTTATTTCTTTTTCAGAGTTAGATTTTATTTAAATTTTTCTCAAATAGTTTTCATTATCTTTAAAACTTTTTACTTACTAAAAGTATAGTGTTCATTTTATTTTTCAGACATAACTGTTTCTTATAGTGAATCACCAGTTGTTGTACTGTACAACAACTCTCCCCATTTTAAAATTTAAGAATAAATTTCATTTAGAAATGGGTTCCCTTTCTTTTTAGATAGAAATAAAAACTTTGAGGAAATATGATCATCATAAAATAAAACAATAAAAAGATTCATCAACTATAAATCTTATATCACATCGACAGAAAGTATAAAATTCTTCATGTTAAAAAGTCATATGTGATAAAGTAAATCGCAATCGCAAATCGGTAGAGAGTTATGTTTTCATATTTTCTTTGCAAATCTCCAATGTGATGTAGCTCATCGCAATCGCATTTTGAATAAGTTTTATTTCATTCAGGTCTATTTAATAAACTCCGATGCGATGTCATAATCACAATCGCATTTCAAAAAAGCAACATCACAACTACTTGTTTTATAAAATATCCGATGCGATGGACCCCACTACAATCAAAATCACATTTCGGAAAATCACATTTACAATACAATTCCATTGGAAACTTCCTATGCGATAAACAATGCGCATCACCAATCACAATCGCATTTCGAAAATCACATTTACAATACAATTCCATTTGAAACTTCCAATGCGATAAACCATTCGCTATTTATATTTCACATTACACATCGCCAAATCGCAATCGGAAGTTCCAAAAGGTAAATCTTGCATCAAGATTTTGATATCGTCGATCTTCGATTGTACGAGAATCATTAATTTGAAAATAAAATGAATTATGGTAATCGATTCTATTATGAATGCGTGAATGTGACTTTCCTATAATGAATTCAATTTTAATGGAGTTAACCAATTTGGGATCATGAATAAAATCTTTTGCAACATTATACTTTAATGATTTCCTTTTTACTTAATGGTGTTTATTCTAACTTGATTTCTTCCAATTTCTAAGAGGATTTTCTCATTCAAAGGTCTATAGGGTCTATATAACATCAAACCCTCTCATTCACCGAGTTAGTGAAATGATACCGATAAAGAAAATGTCCAGAAACTTAAGAAATCAAGAGTTGCTACCGCCTCAAAGACTGCTCCCATTACCACAATGCCAAAAGAAAAGCTACCAAGATAAAGCTAGTTACGATACTACATGCCGTGGTCTCGTGAACCTTTCTCGGGAAGAAGTCTATAATTTTCAAAAATAAAACCCTATAGTCACATAGGTAAAGGCAACTATTTCAGATGAAGAATCGGATTAAGATGATAATCCCCTTAAATAACTCGGAAATTATTTTCATAGAATTGTAGCTCAAAGAGAATGTATTCCCATATTATGACATAATATGATGGGTACGATGGGTGATAGACACCACCACCATCACAAACAAAACATTCGTAACAAGCTTGGGGGAAAGATTTTGGATCCTTTAGAGCAGAAGACATCAAAGCAATGTACCATCTCGCCAAATCCTCGAAAGACCTACAACAAAGCCTTCATAGAAGATTTCACCTCAAGAAATGAAGTTGAATCGTACCCAATTAAAGAATGGAGATGAGCTCCGCATAAACATAAGCTTGATGCCTCGTGTATGTATTTTGTAGAGTCTCGCACCTCCATATTGCTATCACAAGCAATGATATGCGATATTTTGGGAGTAATAATTCGGCAAGGTTTTCTATTCAAAGGTAATCTTGATTGAGCCATTGTAGGTTCTGTTGTTATGAATTGGTCGGCTATTCTATCTGGGACAAAATTGCAAATAAGATGCTAAATTATAGAAGAAATAAGCATACCGAAATGTTCCCCCATTTCATTTTTGTGCTTATATTTTAGATGCCTTGTGTTTAAATTATGAATTTAAAATTATGGGTTGGTAATGGACTCCTCAAGATCCTATCCATATACACATCTACCATAAGTATTTGTGGAAAACCCATTTCAAGAACCATGTATATATAATTTGCCATGGCCATAATTTGCCATGGCTACATGTTGCCTATTTACTAGCCCATTTTTAACCAACCTCCTCCTACTCTCCGATAAGGAAAAATTGACTTATCACAAATTGGAAATTGGTTCGATGAAGAAGTTCACCTATATTAGAATATTTGTAAGCATTGTTGAGCCTCATGTCTTAGCTCTATATGTCCCCGATAAACATTTAACTCAAGAGATTTCTTACCAACTTGACAAAAGAGGGATGTCTAGGTGTTTAAAGAATTCCAAAAAAATGATGTGGCCTACCTTTCCTTTTCATTTTGGAACCTATACCCTTAATGATTTTAAGCATGTTGAAAAAGAAGTTCTTAAGATAAGAGATCTTAAGATTGCAATTGTTCAAGGTAGACAATATGATCCAAATAAAGTAGCTTTTGATTTCACAACTTTGGTCCAAATTGTTAAGTTTGAGCATGAGGCTAATGATTTTGATGATTTATTTGTCTCAATTGAGAAATTTTCCGAAGTTTATGATCTAGCCAAATCCAAGTTTCAAGTAGAAGATATGAATAAATTTATGCAATTCATCAGCCAGAGATTACTTAAAGTTCAAGTGACTAGCCTAAGGATTCCTTTTGTCAGAAAATAAAAGTATTGAAATAGAACAAAAGAAAAAGGAAGATACAAATTTAAAAACAGAGAAAGAAGTGACAACTAGCAAGCCTACATGCACGAAAAGGAGAATATAGGTAGCAAGTCTGACGTGAAGTTAGAGAAGGAGAATACAGGTAGCAAGCCTGATGTACAGCGAAAAATAAGATAGAGGTAATAAGCCCGATGATTAACTTGAAAGAGAAAATACCTCATGGAAAGAGGGAAATTTTGCTGAAATGATTATTACTCCCCATTTGCAAAAACAAAGATGAACAATTCGCTCAACAAATAGGAGAAAAAAACAATCCTCAAGTTGATAATATGAACAATCAGGATATTGAGATCATTCCTGAAAATCCATTTGAAGAAATTGTGCTGAAATTTGAAGACATACCTCCTTTGGATATCCTTTATAGCCCTAAGCATAGGGATGTTGTCAGAAAACAAAGAAAGAGAAGGAGGATTGATCAAGGACCACTTTCAAATTCACAAGTTGAATTAATGAATTTTGTTTGGAAAAAAACTGAAGTAAATCCTTCACAAGATCTTACCATTCTATCCCAATATGCAGGTGCCTATAGTGCAACCACTATAGATAAAGCTACTTAATTCACTCAATCGGTAAAAAAAAAATATTTACAGATAACATTATTAGAAGAAAGAACAACGGGTGATCAATAAAAGATATTACAATTACAGTAGTAGTTAAAAGAAGAAAGACTCAGAGTCAAACAATTAGAAGAATAATTGAATATTGAAAATAAGAAGCTTGATTAGCAAGTTTTAAATAAACAACAACAGTTCTCTCAAGAGGTATCGAAATTGCAAACATTGCTGCAAAATGAAAAGGCTGCCAAAGAAGAGCAAAGTAAAATATTTCAAGCGAGATTGGATAAATTCAAGGATTATCCTAAAATTGACCAATTCAAAACAGAAGCTATGGAAACAAGTTGTTATCTCAACAGTTGGATGATCTGTGTCAGAAAATTGCTCAAGTTGAAACTTTATGTGAAATAACATCATCTGTCATCGATGAAGCAGTCAACACAAGAATAGAATTTGAAAATGCAGATGAAAATATTTCAAAATTTATTTCATGGCAGGACTTAGAACAGGGAAAGATTGCAAATCTTCCCAGAATTGAAGAAAAGCATAAAGAGATTTTATTTGGTGAATGGGAAACACAACTGATTAAAGAAGACCGTGCTACATCAAGAGAAAGAACCATAATGAACAATATGACACAATTGGTTAATGATAGTCAATATGAAACTAATTTAATTTTGGATTGTACTCCAGGAAATATGCCAAGGGTAAAAGAAAAGTTGATACTAGGTGGAAGTAGGAATCAATCAATCAGAATCAAAAAATCAGTAAAATACAATAAATTACGTGGGATGTCCTATGGACATATTTTATTAAACCACACAGTTAGTAGATGGAAATCAAATGCCTTTCTAATGCCATCAATTTCATCATTCTAGAGCTCTCTGATGCCACATACACCATTCAGTTGCATTCGAGGCTGAGTCATCCAACCAAAGTTAAGGATATGCTTAAAATCTACCAGCTTAGCAAATTGGGGATTGAAGAAATTCCATGTATCCATTTTATTGGATATCGCAAGTCCATTCTCAGATCCCCGATGATTGTTTCTAGCATAAGTTGTAGTTAATTTTTTTTCCAAATTTCCTATTTAAACCTTTTTCAAGCATTTTAGAAAGGGTCCTGAATTTGTAATATTTTTGGGCTTGGAAAATACATTTCTGTACTCCTTGACTATCTTATTTTTATAAAGGATCATATCTTGTGATTTCATGGTGAATTATTTTTTAGAGTTGCATTTATGTACCTTGAAGATTGCTCTAAGTTAAAGCGCAGGATTAGAATATCAAATTGCATCAAGAAGATATCGAATGTATCTGGTATTTCTATCGATTCCATTTTATTTTCTTTATTAGATGAAATATTATCTTTAAAATTTGCTATCGCTTATATATACTTGTTTCTCAAATATTTCTTTATCATATCATTTCTGAAGATCGAGGAACATCATCTTTCATAGTGTGTGTAAATGATATAAATTTATGAATGCGATGTGCCATTATAACTCTATTTAATTTCTTAAACAGAATTATCATTATATGATATTGCATCTTTCTTTTAAGTAAATAATACATTTTCATGGTTATTTGTTAATTGAAACAATCTTTAATTTGTATTCATATTTTATACCTGAGTTACTGTTAGAGTTATTTGCAAGTCATAGATTAAGTTAGATAGATTATTATCAATTAGTTAGTTTTATTATCCACTTGCACAAACACCCCATAACCAATCCATTTCATCATTAGGAAACTGGTCCTACAAATCGAGTTGGAGCCACCATCCCAAATGGAGAAGGAGTTGTTCTAAGGTTCGGACTGGGTGGTTTTCCCCCAATGTTTGAAGCAAATATTTTCGAGGCTTCAACAGACCCCCAAAGAAAAGTGGAGGCACTGGGACAGGGAGACAACGATGGTAAAAATGATATGTAGAGTGTTAATGGAGAACCAGAAATATGAGAATTGTTAGTGAAGGCCAATTTTGGGAACTTCTCAAGGAGATGGTGAGGGAATTCACTGAAAATTTTGTTATTGGAAACATTTAAGTCCCATAAGAACTTAATATCCCTTAATGATATCGACAAATTGACATTCTGCATAAACAAGTTACCAGTCATGTGAGATTCCATGTCCCCGATGGAATCGATATCTAGAGATTGTTTTTAGAAGCCTGAAGACTCACCAAGTGCTTGAGTTGAACTCTCATCAAGAATCCAATCCACGATTTCATTGGAAGCAAAGTAGAGAAATATGAGGTTGAAGCAATTTGACAATGAGTCCAAGTTATTGTTGAGTCGTTTTCCTAGAATATCAAGAACCTAGTGTTGGTCAACTGAAGAAACATGATTGACGAGCTCTCATAACTCATATCCTGAAAGTGAAATGAAGAAGGATCTTCCCTTTTTGTAGTTTATTCCCTAGTAATTCCTATTGTAGGCATCGACCAAGCTCCAATTTTTTTTAAGAATGTTGTGGGACAATTTTAGTTATGGATTTGAATTGGATTAATTCCTATGTATTATGGAAGCTCTCCGTTACAGTAATTAAAATCATAGGAAGCAACATTGTAACTAATACTATCATAAGCCATGGAATCATAACTCACTTTGATACCACTAATCCATATCTCAGGGGCTAAGATGCAAGAGCCATGAATGTAGAGAGAGAAGAAGAGGGAGCTCAGATATATACCCTAAAATCATTCTTCTAAAACAATTACACCAAAAATGCATAGTAATAACCTAAAAGTGTATGAAAATAAAATCATTCATTATTAAATGGAGAAATCCTTTCTACTACATCGTGGTGGATGAATCTATCATTTTACATGGTGAGACACATTATTTATAGTATTTTTGGTTCTTTCTTGAGTGATAATACAACAGGTGAATACCATAGGTGGTTACTATAATTAATCCAATGGGTGGATGTCACTTACCATTTAGATCACAAATATTGGTTGAAAAATCACTGAGAAATGGCGAGGAGCATGTGGAGTCTCATATCAACACTTTTAGGGGGAGTAGACCACAAGACATATTTTCTACCTATTTAGCCTTGAGAAATATCCCTAAATCCAAGCCTTGTACCTTTTAGGAGGCATCAAAATAGCAGGCTTAGAGGGATTCCATGATGGAAGAGTGTAGTTCCATCATGAGGAAATATGTTTGGGAGATAATACCAAGACCTGAGGGGAAGTCGATGGTCACTTCTTGATGGATCTTCAAGATAAAACATGCAACATATGGAAATATCGAGAAATAAAAAATGAATTTTGTGGTGAGCGGGTTCTCCAAAAAGGAGGGAGTAGGCTATGAATATATATTTTCTCCTCTCACCATGGTGGTCATTTTTATTGCTTTATAGATGGAGTGGAGGATACATGAAATGGATGTGAAGAGAATCTTCCTTAGTGGGATGATTGGGGAAGAGGTGTATATTGAATAGCCTCAAGGCTTTGCAATGCATGGGAGGGATTCCCATGTAATCCTATTGAAGAAGGCCTTATACAGACTTAAACAGACACCTCACACATGGTACTATAGGATTGATGGGTATATACTTGGATTGGCCTTCACCACACATGAGACAAACTCTTAACTTGCCCTATGTACTTATTGATGGTGAGACACATAGATTGGTATTGTATGTTGAAAATATCCTTTTGATAAGGTTGGAGAAGCCCATAGAGATGTGTAAGGAGGACCTTTCTTTAGAGTTCAAGATGAATGAAATTGGTTTGATGCATTATTTCTTAGGATTAAAGAAGTGGCTGTAGATAGGAGATATCTTCCTTGGGTAGCGGAAGTAGGTAGTTGACATTCCAAGGAGATTTAGGATAGAGGAGGATAGGCCAATGTCTACACATATGATCACCAAATTGAGGAAGCTAATCTCTTATGAGGTTGAGTTGGTGAATCCCACCTTGTACAACTAGTTCATTAGTTCCTTGATGTATCTAGTCAACACTAGGCCAGACATTTATTTTGTTGTGAACATGCCCAACCAATTCATGGTGGAGCTGAGGAGGTTTCATTAGGTGAAAATGAATCATGTGCTTAGGTATCTTCATGGTATAATTGAGTATGGACTTAATTATTTTAGAGTTAGTGTAGTGGACTTTTAGGATTACACATATTAAAACTGGGAAGGGAATGAAATAGACAAGAAGAGTACGTCGAGTTATTGTTTTAGCTTCGAATCAACTATGATATCATGGTATATCAAGAAGTAGCACTCGTTGGCACTCAACTTAGTATATGACGACTACATGCAAGGGATTCTAGTGATTTTCAAGGTCATATGGTTTTTCTACTCACAAGATAATTTGATCTTGAGATGAGGCCACTATAATTCACTATGGCAATCACAATAGCATTAAGCTCTCTTAGAATCGAGTGTTCATGATAGGTCCAAGTATATAGATATCATATACCACTTCATCCAATACAAGGTCAAGAGAGGTGTTATGATATTGTAATACATCTCCATAGGGGATCAACCATCATATTTTCTCACCAAACCACTAGTGAAGGGGAATTTTGTGTTTTACAAAATAAGGCTAGGGTTGGTGGAGAATCCCTTCCTTTCCAGTAGGGAGTTTTTATTATTTGCATTGGAAGGTCTTATACATTGGCTTGGTGCCATAACACGAAGAAGATATTTGGTTTCCTCTTTATGTGCTTTGTTGGTTGGGTGAGTGATTTTATGATTTCTTTCCTAAGGTTAACATGGGAAAAGTATAACAAATAATTTAATTAATTAATGTGGACCATTTTAATTAATTAATTAATTACGATAATGTTCTAAGAATAAATAATAAAATTATTTTTGACTTACTTGTAATCTCAACCATTAATCTCAAGTGAGGCTTATGTTTTTAGCCTAGCCATTGATCACTTAGGAGGTTAGGGTTAGGGATTATGGCTTAATAAAATTATAAAATAAGCCTAATGGAGAGGTGAAGCAAGACAATTGTTGAGGAAATGATTTTCTCGAGAGTGACATGCTTGATTAGACTAAAGTTTAGTGATGATAATTGCAACAAGGAATTTTGAGAGAAATTTCATGGAAGCTAAAGCTAGGAAAGTGAGAGGTTGATTTAGCTTAATAGGAGGGCCAAATTATTGGAGGTGAGCCAAAATATTCAAAATATGAATTTCTCAGGTGCGCAATGGTCGTATGAGAGAAAAGGGAGGGGCTGAATTGCTGGCTAGCATGGTTAAATTGTCCAATGTTCTAGTTTCTTTGGTAGTGCCAATCTCTAGGGAATGGCTTCCTTGAGGTCGACTTTTCCTAGTGAGGTCGAGTTCTAGGTTCTTGTAGTTGTATTTTTTTTGTGTATTCTTTGTGGGTCTAGGCTAATTTTTTCCTTGAGAAATTTAATCTGAAGGAAAATTATAGTGGCCAGAAATATATTCTTGTGGTATAATCCATTTCTCCATTTTATTTTTGTTATATTGTATTTTTCTAAATTAATACAAGAATATGTTTATTATATTAATAATTTCATTAATATTTGTGATAAATATTTTTTAGTTATTTAATAACCGTTAAATTAAATTCTATTCAAATCTAATATCAAAAAATTTAACATTTAAAAACGTAGTATGAACTCTAAAAAAAATCTAAATCCAAGTTTACTTCAAATATTTTGGAAGAGATAATAAAAGTGGAAAATATAGTAAAATAATGATAAAGGTATCCTTTAATAATATATTCTAACAAACTTATGTAATTTGACATATGAATAATTTTTAAATAGTAACAAGAAATATTTTTATGAATGAAAGTCCTCATAGGAGTTTTTGGATGGGTGATCTTTCAGGAAGTGCCCTGGAAGTGATAATTGACGTTATGTGATTCATTTCACTAGTTTCAATCCCACTTCTTCACCCTTGTGAGCATCACCCGATGCAATGAATGTCAAGTGGACTATTCAAAAATCCTGAGAAATTAGTCACTTATGACTACCTCTCATGAAAATGGTCATACATGAATGACTTACTTAAAGCACTTGAATCCCAAAAAATGATATCTAATGAAAACTATATATATATATATATATATATATATATATATATATATATATATATATAAGTTAAGTGGATAAATAAATACGTTTTTTAATATTTTTTTTGAAATTTTATGGTTTTCTTTGTTTTAAAATAAACTAAAATTTTAATAATAAAATTTATAATTATAATAATTTTTATTAAATTTGTATTTTTTTGAGAGTTGTATTTATTAATTTAGTTGAGGTATTTTATATTTTATTTTCTGGGTAGATTTTGTTTATATATATATATATATATATATATATATATATATATATATATATATATATATATAATTTTGTTTTTTGTGTTTAAAATGTATTTCTAAATACATAAATAAATTTAGTATTTTAGAAAATATGTAAAGAACTCAATTCTAAGAATTACAAAATTTTAGAAAATTTGACAAAAAAATATAATAAAAAATGACAAAATCATAGAGAAATTCAACTATAATATATTTATTTAGCTATTAACTTAATTTTTTTTATAAATATTAATTCACATTATATAATATAATTTTAAAATTTATATTTAAATAAATAATATTTACTCATTTTGAATAATTATTAAATTTAATAAAAAGTAGATTTCCATTTTTTTTATAAGGTTAATTTTTATTGATAAGCCAGAAGATTACATCCGGACAGCCATCTCGTATGCTGCCTCATGGCAGTAGATTGTAGTAAATAGAGTGTTGGATTGAGAGGCGAAGTCACCAAGCCGATGAGGAAATGCAACCAAAATAATACTTGCCCCTTAGTGCAAACTGTTCCCTTTGTCCAGGCCGAGGCTCCGAGCAGAAAACAACAATGAGAACATAGAGAATTATTTTCATTTCTTTTATTGAATGTATTTAAATTTTACTTTTATTTTCTCATCTTTCATAAAAACAAATTCTTGATTAATTAAAAATATTTTTAATTATATTGAAAGAAATAATAATAATATCCAAGATTTCATTACAAAAACTATATATATGAATGATTAGTTTTTTATACTAATTTATAATAACTTCATTTACATATAACCATCTATGTTATTTAATATCCAAAATAGAATATAAAATATGAATTACGTTAATACTAGCAGTTGCCCCAAGAGGTGCAAGGAGAGGCCGATAGGAATATCATTTGCTAATTATTAATTTTAAGTAATTGTAGTTTTTGAGATGAAGGAGATTTTGTAGAATTTTTGCACAAAGATGATGTTCAATTCTCAGTTGTGCAGTAACAGGCTTATTGCTCAATTCTCAGTTATGCAGGTAGAGACTTATTCGATGAGTTGTGTAGGAACCTTTATAATTAAAGGTCTGAGATCCAAAAGTGATCTAAGATTTCTGATCATTGTTACATGTTAAAAAAAGGTTAGCAGAACAAACGAAAGATTCAATACTCTTCAGTTGGCTTTGATTATTCAGAAGAACCAAGGAATCTGAAACCAACCTTCAATAGTCAAAATCGAAGTAATTCTTTGGTCAAAATCCAAGAATCTTGTTACTTAGCAGAAAACAAAGTACATGAAAGAAGAAATGCAAATATCTACTGTGAAGTAAATAACCATCTTGAAGAAGTAAATCATAACATAAATGTATATTCTAAGAAAAAGATTATTGTGGCCCTGTTGTAGGAGCTCCTTCTTCAGCTACCACCACTGACATCAACCTTATTACAATATTGTCCATGTTGCAGTTTCCTTTGTATGCCTGTCACTATTAAGCATGGCTGCATTAAGCTAGTTTTTCTCTTCTTCAGCTTTCATTAAACTCTCAGTAAAATGTCTCATTACTGCTACTACATTATTTCCTCAAAATGTCTCGTTACTGCTACTGCATTATTTCCTCAAAATTAGGTAACTGAAAGTGCCTTCAAATTGGGCTACAAATGACAGAATCTACATCAAAAAACCCACCAGAAAGGAAAAACTGCTAAAAGTCTGTGAGTCAATGACTGTAAGAGCAGCTGCTTTCTGACTCTATAGAATATATAATGCAATCCTTAAGCTTTTCTCGTCTATTAATAATTCTTCTCAGGTGGCAGAAGCATCTACAGTGTAATCCAGAAAATATAGGACTCTGTAATTTGATGTAACGAGAAAGGCTGCTTCTTTTCAAACCAATCTCAATGACTTTACAGAAACCATGGAAGATAAATAAAGCTGTAACTTCCCAACTGGCTGGACTTGCCTCTGTGTAACAGCAGAGCATCAGTTGATGCATCAATCCAGAAACTTCCAATGTCATCATTACTACAACTGTTCAAGCCCAGAGAGGAGGCTTTGCACTTTTCTTCTCTGATTGCTTGTGGGGGGTTTTCCAGCGGATGTGCAATACAGGATCATACACAGATTGGCAGAGAATATTTCAGTATAATAAAAATACTGAAAGGAAATTCCATGCACCACAAAGTAAATTTACAATTCAATTCAATAAATACGTGTGCCAACATAATACTTTTAAAAAAACATGTTCTTGAATTGTACACCACAAAATGCAGAAATGAAAGGAGATTGTTGGCATAAGGGTACGGAAAAACAATGTAAAGCTTACACATCCAACTCTGATTATAACTTACATCTTCACTGATAACATCCTCTATAGTACACCCACTACCTGTACAAAATGATAGCACTGTACTGGGGAATCTGCTAACACAAATCTTAAATGATACAAAAAACATTGTTAAAAATATTGTAATGAGAGATGATGAATATAGAGTGGCTAGAACTAACCCTGGCAGAACAGGGCCAGAGAGGCCTTTTTATATCCTCAAAAGCACATAACTTCTAATTAAAAAAAAAGAACAAAAATAAACTCTGGACTTAGTCACAGGAATATGCTATGGGGATTACAAGGTCACCTTAGGCTCGTAGACAATTTTGTTAGTAGTAGCACATGGTCCATCAGCATTAGGAAACTGTTGCCAATAAATAAGGTGCAACTGTTGTCCACAAAAGGATGAAATGTGGCCCTTTATTACTGTCGAGAAAAGGTAAAGTAACTTGTCTAGTGACTCACTAACTGGCAGAATGTTGTCATAATAATTGCAAATCAGCTCTATTAGTTGGCTGCAATATTTCTACCAAATCCGACAAGATTCCAATGCCTAAAATAGGTGAGTGAAGGGTGAATTTAACTCTAGAGGAATGCACCCTCCAATCTAGTCAAGAATAAAGCATTTAACTGTCATCATGAAGGCATGAAGTCAACATGAAAAATTGAAAGAAATTGCGGCTAGACTACTATCATACTAGCAACCTCCATACTGCCATAACCTACTAAAATCAACACCTCAAACAGATTTTCAAATTAGTTGTCACAGAATGTCATATAACTTTGTTAAGATACTGCCCAAAATAGGATTAAAACCTAATAGAAGATATGCCTTTCTAGTTGATACAATATTGTACCCTAGTGCTATCATAAAAGCTGACATACTTATGAAATCCTTTTTCAGAATAGGTTGTACCTGTAACAGCCATCATCAATGCACCCTTACTCTGTCCGGTATTCACCTAAGCAGGATGCTTATATTTCCTTGGAAAGCGCACATTTCAGAGCTGTTGTAGCTCACATCCTATGCCACCCACTCTTGTATTGATACCGTCAAATCTACCTTGAATAGAAGACCCAAAATGTTAGAAAAGGCCCTCAAAGTCAACATGAAGCCACCTTGAAATCTATACCAAAATTCAGCCAGTAAAAGTCTGAAACATGTCCACTAATATGATCTTAAAATGTTGATTTGGAAATTTGGGTTGTGTCTTTGTTTCTAAGTGTGTATTCAAAGGTTAACAGTTACTCCAACTTGGGGCAACATCCCCCTACAGGATGCTGAGATTCCTGGAACTCCAGATGCTAGAGAAACTTGAAAACAAGTGAATGACTCAAATCAACCCTTCAAAAACAACTTCTATATTCCAAGACCAGTGACATATAACACAGCCCTAAAACAAACCATGTTCCCAAGTCAACTCCAACCACATGATTCAGGCTCATCCCATCAACCTAAAAATCCCAAGACACGTTGAAAACCAAAATTGTAAAAGGAAAAACTACAACTTAAAAAATATTAACCCGGACCTAACCTAAGATTCTAAACTAACCAAACATAATCGAAACTGATCAATATACTTAGATGATAGTGCAACTAGCCATGGAGGTAGTCAATCTGACATGACAACTCAAAGTACTCAACATGCCAGTGTAAATAAACATGCAAATTGATCTTGGAAAACTATTCATGATTGAACATCTAGTGTAATAGGAAATCCTTGGTATAAGATGTATCTATATGCTCAATCATAAAAATAGGTAATGGAGACAAACCTTCCCAAGAAAGAAGGGGCACTTCTACGCCATCTTCCAGAAGAAGTTATACATGTAGTGCCTTATCGAATTTCCATAGCTACCATAGATTAATATAGGCAATGGTTTGAAAAAAACAGATGTTGAATACAATGAAAATGAGAAATCATTACCTAATTAGAGCATTCACAATATCTCTATAGGATGCTCTTTTTGAAGGAACTCTTACAAGAAAGGAAGGTGGTCACTCATGTTGATACAAATCTTGGTAGATGGGCTATTGCATATCGTCTTCCAGAAAAAATTTAAGCTATTATCCATTTTCAATCTTGACCAGTTTATTAGACATCGTAAATTTAAACTTAAATCTACTTCAAATACATCTCAAACTCTCCAATTAGAAAACTGAAGAAAAGCAACAGGAATTCAAAAGGTAAGAAGATCTCAATGTATTATGTCCCTGACCCCACATATACATATATCATTTAAAAAATATACATATATGATTTAAAACCTAAGAAAATCTCGAGCACATGTTGGATCCGTACAATACTCTATGGCCAGGCCAAAATCAAAGTTCAGACACTGATATTAATTCTGGAAAAGGACGACAAAATTGTCTATACCTGCAACAAAGCATTGTGTTGTGGTTGAGGCTAAAGGTTCAACCAATGATTTACCAACCAGAACCACTACAATTTACTGCACCCACCAATTTAATCTTGAACCGCTGCAATTTACTGCACTGGCCAATTTAATCTCGAATAAATATATATTGTGTGTCTTGTTCGTTTTTTTTTCTCCACGACATCTCCATTAACTGCAAACCTAAAAATATATTACAAATGACAAAAAAACTCTGCCTCAAATGCTAAAAATTCATGTAACATGGCTTCATAATGGAACATAGAGCTCTGCAATGATGCTTCACATTGAAAACATTTTTTGTAAATTAAATTATGGATGGAAAGAGAAAAAAATTAGGAAAAAACAAAAAACAAAAAATGCCCATTTCAAATATGAAAACCTCTAAATAGAAAAAAACCTAAAAACCTAAATAATCAAAACTACAAACCAAAGAAAATTAAACCAATAGGCTCATTTAGTGTGAACTTTACCTTGAATAGCTTTTAGAACAAACAATGTAAAGCTTACACATCCAACTCCGATTATAACTTACAACTTCACTGATAACATCCTCTACAGTACACCCACGACCTGTACAAAATGATAGCACTGTACTGGGGAATCTGCTAACACAAATCTTAAATGATACAAAAAACATTGTTAAAAATATTGTAATGAGATATGATGAATATGGAGTGGCTAGAACTAACCCTGGCAGAACAGGGCCAGAGAGGCCTTGTTATCACCTCAAAAGCACATAACTTCTAATTAAAAAAAAAGAACAAAAATAAACTTTGGACTTAGTCACAGGAATATGCTATGGGGATTACAAGCTCACCTTAGGCTCATAGACAATGTTGTTAGCAGTAGCACATGGTCCATCGGCATTAGGAAATTGTTGCCAGGAAATAAGGTGCAACTGTTGTCCACAAAAGGATGAAATTTGGCCCTTTATTGCTGTCGAGAAAAGGTAAAGTAACTTGTCTAATGACTCACTAACTGGCAGAATGTTGTCATAATAATTGCAGATCAGCTCTATTAGTTGGCTACAATATTTATACCAAATCAGAAAAGATGCCAATGCCTAAAATAGGTGAGTGAAGGGTGAATATAACTCTAGAGGAATGCACCCTCCAATCTAGTCAAGAATAAAGCATTTAACTGTCATCATGAAGGCATGAAGTCAACATGAAAAATTGAAAGAAATTGCGGCTAGACTACTATCATACTGGCAGCCTCCAGACTGCCATAACCTACTAAAATCAACACCTCAAACAGATTTTCAAATCAGTTGTCACAGACTGTCATATAACTTTGTTAAGACACTGCCAAAAATAGGATTAAAAACTAACAGAAGCTATGCCTTTCTAGCTGATACAGGATTGTACCCTAGTGCTATCATAAAAGCTGACATACTTATGAAATCCTTTTTCAGAATAGGTTGTAGCCTGTAACAGCCATCATCAATGCACCCTTACTCTGTCCGGTATTCACCTAAGGAGGATGCTTATATTTCCTTGGAAAGTGCACATTTGATAGTTTTTGTAGCTCACATCCTATGCCACCCACTCTTGTATTGATACCATCAAATCTACCTTGAATAGAGGACCCAAAATTCTAGAAAAGGCCCTCAAAGTCAGCATGAAGCCACCTTGAAATCTATACCGAAATTCGGCCAGTAAAAGTCTGAAACATCTCCATTAATATGATCTTAAAATGTTGATTTGGAAATC
This sequence comes from Pinus albicaulis, assembly GCA_034641835.2. Taxonomy (NCBI): domain Eukaryota; kingdom Viridiplantae; phylum Streptophyta; class Pinopsida; order Pinales; family Pinaceae; genus Pinus; species Pinus albicaulis. The sequence continues at coordinate 1,178,750,112 of CM076582.1, read as the reverse complement.
TGGGTTGTGTCTTTGTTTCTAAGTGTGTATTCAAAGGTTAAAAATTACTCCAACTTGGGGCAACATCCCCCTATAGGACGCTGAGATTCCTGGAACTCCAGATGCTAGAGAAACTTGAAAACAAGTGAATGACTCAAATCAACCCGTCAAAAACAACTTCTAGATTCCAAGACCAGTGACATATAACACAACCCTAAAAAAAACCATGTTCCCAAGTCAACTCCAACCACATGATTCGGACTCATCCCATCAACCTAAAAATCCCAAGACACGTTGAAAACCAAAACTGTAAAAGGAAAAACTACAACTTAACAAATATTAACCCGGACCTAACCTAAGATTCTAAACTAACCAAACATAATCGAAACTAATCAGTATACTTAGATGATAGTGCAACCAGCCATGGCGGTAGTCAATCTGACATGACAACTCAAAGTACTCAACATGCCAGTGTAACTAAACATGCACATTGATCTTGGAAAATTATTCATGATTGAACATCTAGTGTAATAGGAAATCCTTGGTATAAGATGTATCTATATGCTCAATCATAAAAATAGGTAATGGAGACAAACATTCCCAAGAAAGAAGGGGCACTTCTACGTCATCTTCCAGAAGAAGTTATACATGTAGTGCCTTATCGAATTTCCATAGCTACCATAGATTAATATAGGCAATGGTTTGAAAAAAATATATGCTGAATACAATCATAATGAGAAATCATTACCTAATTAGAGCATTCACAATATCTCTAGACGACGCTCTTTTTAAAGGGACTCTTACAAGAAAGGAAGGTGGTCACTCATGTTGATACAAATCTTGGTAGATGGGCTATTGCATATCATTTTCTAGAAAAAATTTAAACTATTATCCATTTTCAATCTTGACCAGTCTATTAGACATCGTAAATTTAAACTTAAATCTACTTCAAATACATCTCAAACTCTCCAATTAAAAAACTGAGAAAAAAGCAACAGTAATTCAAAAGGTAAGAAGATCTCAATGTATTATGTCCCTAACCCCACATATACATATATCATTTAAAAAATATACATATATGATTTAAAACCTAAGAAAATCTCGAGCACATGTTGGATCCGTACAATTCTCTATGGCTAGGCCAAAATCAAAGTTCAGACACTGATATTAATTCTAGAAAAGGACGACAAAATTGTCTATACCTGCAACAAAGCGTTGGGTTGTGGTTGAGGTTGAAGGTTGAACCAATGATTTACCAACCAGAACCACTGCAATTTACTGCACTCGACAATTTAATCTTGAACCACTGCAATTTACTTCACTGGCCAATTTAATCTCGAATAAATATATATTGTGTGTCATGTTCCTTTTTTTTTTCTCCACGAAATCTCCATTAACTGCAAACCTAAAAATATATTACAAATGACAAACAAACTCTGCCTCAAATGCTAAAAATTCATAAATGTAACATGGCCTCATAATGGAGCATAGAGCTTTGTAATGATGCTTCACACTGAAAACATTTTTTGTAAATTAAATTATGGATGGAAAGAGAAAAAAATTAGGAAAAAACGAAAAGCAAAAAATGCCCATTTCAAATATGAAAACCTCTGAATAGAAAAAAAAAACTAAAAACCTAAATAATCAAAACTATAGACCAAATAAAATTAAACCAATAGGCTCATTTAGTGTGAACTTTACCTTGAATAGCTTTTATTTTATTGAAAATAACAATGGCAGCTAATCTCTTCCGAGAATTATGTGCATCCATTACCCTCGAGCAACCACTATAAGCATAGAGGACATCTCATTCTACAAATATTTATTCATAAATAATTATTTAAATAAGTATATATATTCAAATTAAAGAAAACAAATCCTAACATAAGTATACCTGCTTGGCCCTTTCAGTGATTAGCCATAAAAGGAATCCAAATCAGAGGACTCTCTTCTACTCATCCATTTCTTCTTCAAATCTTGCAAAAAAACAAATTAGAGGACTCTCTTCTACTCGTCCATTTCTTCTTTAAATCCTGTAAAAAACAAACAAATTGACCAATGTGCAAATATGAAAATAAGAATTCAAACCCAAACAAAATTAAAAGAGAAAATGGACTGTAAAATCCAAGATGCAAGCCCATGCACAAAAAAATATGAAAAAAATAATTACCAGATCAACCAGCAACACAGCCCGCGAATAAGATAACCTCGCCCAATCTCTACCCATGTTACCCGCATCCTTGACCCTTAGCGACCTAATGCCCTACTTAACTTGCATTTGGTGGTCTTCCAATCAAAGTACATTTCCAAGTGCATGTAACCATGGGTAACAGAGAATTGAAGCGTAGAAACGCGCTTGGGTAACAGAGAATTGAAGCATTTCAATTTTCAACAACACAGCAATGGGCGGAGGTGAAGATTTTGTGACGGATGGAACTCTGAATACCAGGCTACGGTTGAGCTTATGGTTGGTTTCCTCCGTGACAAGAGACAGGAATTGAATCGAGCAGAGCAGGCATTGTGTTAAGAACAATAACCACCCATGCCATTGGAACTGCGAAATTCATTTCATGGACGTTGGGAGCCACCATATGCAACCACACAGCAAGATTCATTCTGCTATATTCTGCTAGTTTTGAAAATGAACATTCTAAAGGGTGCGAACTTGGCGAGTCCCATGTAGTCATCTTTTGATACTTCTGGAGGCTCTTCCTCCGCGGGGTTCGAAAAAAAGTTGCCGCTGTCATTGCTGCCACTACTCCTGCTGTGAACTAGATTCTGGAGATGAGACCACGCGATAGGGTGTCAGGAAACAACTGTCAGACAGAGATTAAAATTTTCAGGGAACACGTGTCAGCGAGACATTAAAAATGTTGACGATGAAAAACTGCATCTCTTTCAAAAGAGAAGGCCTATCGGCCTAAATATAGTGTTTTTTTAAAGTAATTATAAACAAAAAAATGCCCATTTCAAATATGAAAACCTCTAAATAGAAAAAAAAACCTAAAAACCTAAATAATCAAAACTACAGACCAAATAAAATTAAACCAATAGGCTCATTTAGTGTGAACTTTACCTTGAATAGCTTTTATTTTATTGAAAATCCCAATGGCAGCTAATCTCTTCCGAGAATTATGTGCATCCATTACCCTCGAGCAACCATATAAGCACAGAGGACATCTCATTCTACAAATATTTATTAATAAATAATTATTTAAATAAGTATATATATTCAAATTAAAGAAAACAAATCCTAAAATAAGTATACCTGCTTGGCCCTTTCAGTGATTAGTCATAAAAGGAATCCAAATCAGAGGACTCTCTTCTACTCATCCATTTCTTCTTCAAATCTTGCAAAAAAACAAATTAGAGGACTCTCTTCTACTCATCCATTTCTTTAAATCCTGTAAAAAACAAACAAATCGACCAATGTGCAAATACGAAAATAAGAATTCAAACCCAAAAAAAATTAAAAGAGAAAATGGACTGTAAAATCCAAGATGTAAGCCCATGCACAAAAAAATATGAAAAAAAGAATTACCAGATCAACCAGCAACATAGCCCGCGAATAAGATAACCTCGCCCAATCTCTACCCATGCTACCCGCATCCTTGACCCTTAGCGACCTAATGCCCTACCTAACTTGCATTTGGTGGTCTTCCAATCAAAGTACATTTCCAAGTGCATGTAACCATGGGTAACAGAGAATTGAAGCACAAAAACATCCATGGGTAATAGAGAATTGAAGCATTTCAATTTTCAACAACACAGCAATGGGCGGAGGTCAAGATTTTGTGACGGATGGATTTAAATCTGAATACCACGCTACCGTTGAGCTTATGGTTGGTTTCCTCCGTGACAAGAGACGAGAATTGAATCGAGCAGAGTAGGCATTGTGTTAAGAACAATAACCACCCATGCCATTGGAACTGCGAAATTCATTTCATGGATGTTGGGAGCCACCATATGCATCCACATAGCAAGATTCATTCTGCTCTGCTCTGCTGGTTTTGAAAATGAACATTCTAAAGGATTCCCTTCCAATATTTACAACATTCTCTCCCCTCGCAACATATTACAAGCATAGAGAACAGAAGCAACAATGCTAGTATTTGTGAAACCTCTGGTCTGCTAAAAATAAAAGTTTCTACTGAAGAAGACAACCACTTTAAGATATAGTAATTCGAACTTTAACCCATTCAACTAACCTGTATAGTACAAGCTCTGTGCCATTCGATGAAGGTGGCTCCTGTTGGGCAGCTACATTGCCGTCAGCAACAAGCCCCTCTAACTGTTGATCGACTGCTGCAGGAAGAAGGTGAGGATGCTCCTTCATGAGCTGAGAAAGAAATTGGCCCGTAAGCAACTCCAATTGAAGCGGAGCAACCGTTTAAGGTTTTGGGGGATCGTGTAGAGCATGATGCGGGGAATCATCATCTCTGAACTGCCATGGCACTCCTTGGTTGCATTACCGACCAGCCACCACACTGTCCCAGAATGTCGTCATTTAAGGGTTGGGGGATCATGTACAGCATGATGTGGAGATTCAGAACTACAATGGTCGGTCGAGTTTTGAAGCTACACGCCAAAGGGAGTCTGCGGGGACGAAAACATAATTCCATATGATGCAACCGGATTCCCAACATGGTTTGGAAGGTCATCACTGACCCAGTCTCATAGAGGAATGCATTTGTTATTTCCAATTTTTTTTAAAGAAAATCGCCATTCAGAAAATCACCTCGGTTTATAAAAACACATTTCTATTTTGCTTGAATTTTTCGTCAAATTATTTCTTAATATTCACATAACATTTTTATATAATTCAAGATCTTGGAAGTTTCCAAGATATATACATTTTCAAGGTGGTAATTTGAGGTCGGCAAATGTTCATCGAATTTCAGCACTTAATGAGACATAGAATGATAAATGGTTTATAATAAATTTATGTAGGTATCCTTGCCTATGTGCTGGAAAGTTCCATTTCTGAGAGGTCCAGCTCAAACGAATCATCTTCAGGGGCAGAGACCGCGCCTTCACTTTCTTCATCTTCTTTTGGTTCTTCATCTTCATCATTGACTATGTCTTCCTTCAATTCGACTATATTCTTGTCTTGAAGAGCCCTGATTTCATCCAGGTCGATGACTTCCTCCTTTTCCAGGTTGTCGACAATTTCTTTTTCCAGAGGTTTTTTGGCAGCTCTAGGTTTAAGGCTTCCTTCTTTTATGAGTTCTTTCCTGCGCAGAGCAACCGCCTTGTCGACCTCGGTGAATAAGTCTCCTTCATCATGTTTACTGTCGAGTCTAATGATTTCAGGGCCTTCTTCTTCGTCTTTCACAACTGTTTCGTCTTCGTCCAAGCCAATGGCGGACAGGAAGACGTGTTTGTCCCACTCGTATTCCTCGACCTCCACTACTCCTAGCTGTGAACAAGATTCTGGAGATGAGACCGCGCGACGGGGTGTCAGGCAATAGCTGTCAGCCAGAGATTAAAATTGTCTGGGAACACGTGTCAGCGAGACATTAAAAATGTTGACAATGAAAAACTGCATCTCTTTCAAAAGAGAAGGCCTATCGGCCTAATTATATGCCATATTTCTCAACCTATCGCTTCAAAATGAAGTATGTTTCTCATAAAATAAATTAGTAATGAAGCAACTATAATTAGTGATAATCAAGCTGAAATAACAAAAGAAATAATGAAAATGATTGAAAATTTTAAGGTAAAGTGATTAGTTCCCGGAGAATTAATGCATGACCTTATTATTTAATCCAAGGCCAAAATCTCAAGCTATAATAAAAAAAAAAAATGTAACTTACATTTAATTGAATCCTGTAACCTACATGTAAAATTTAACTTTATTTTCTATTTTTTGTCATTATCCTTATATTCATTATTGCGCAATAATTTATCTTCTTTAGTGTTTTTAAATTATTTCTTTTTATTCTTTATATTCATGATTGCGAAAATATGCCATAGTGAATTATATATATTACAAGTAAACTTTGATTTAAACATACTTTTCTCAAGTATGCCCTATTGAATTATAGATACCACATTCAAACTATGATTTAAACGCACTCTTTCTCTTTTTATGCGATTTTGATGTATTAAAGATTTTATAGAAGGTTTTTTTAACTACAGATTAATAAAATGTTTTTATATTGCAAATTAATATAATTTTTTAATCTTGTTTGTTATTTTATAGTTTTTATAATTAATTATTTTATTTTTTTATAATTATTCAAGTTTATATGATTACAAATTTAACTAATTAATTAAATATGATGATAATGTTTTTTTCGAAGGAATATTACCTATTTCATTTTCTTAGAAGCGGGAAGCAGTGTCACGATGATGTACATTGAAAATGCATCAAGTCATTAGCATTATTGTAATGATTTTTTTATCTTAATGTTTATTGGATAGTATTATTAGTGAAACTAAATGTTTTCAAATTTTCATTAAACATGAATATATTTTTCTTAATTAGAAATGCATAAAGTCATTAGCATTATTGTACTGATTTTTTATCTTAATTTTAATTGGAGAGTATTATTAGTGAAACAAAATGTTTTCAAATTTTCATTAAACAGGAATATTTTATTTTTATTTTTATTTTTAATATGTTTATTTTTTCACTGTTTAATTAGATAGGATTACGAAATAATTTTTTGTCAATGTTAATTAGATATGATTATGAAAACAAAAGAAACAAAAAATTCCATTATGTTATTAGCATTATTGAACTAATTTTGTTATCTTAATGTTAATTGGACAATATTATCGATCAAATAATATTAGAACTCACCACAAAATGCACAAAACCGGAAGATTTGGGTCATAGCCGCATGCAAGTATGTTTATGGGTGCGGTTGGAGCCTCATAATTGCATGCAAAATGTTTTATTGGTGTGATTTGGGTGCCAAGCTTGTAAAAATTAGTTCCAACTCAAGAATTGATCATGAGGGGTGTGTGAGGCTACTAAGTGAGTTAGTGTCCCTGAGCAATAGTAGTATACCTTACGGTTTGTAGGCCCCACTTCCATAACTAGAACTTGGGGGTCTGTACATATCATAGTATCACTCAACTCATGTTTACCATGGAGAGCTTGTAAAAGCGGGTAAGCATTGGAGGAGGTAGTTATAGAGTGGTACCATAGCGAGGTTGCAGCACTCGACCTTGGGGTAAAAGTAAATTGTCATGCAGGCCTATATGTTTAACATACATTAATGATGATTAGCTGATCATTGCTATTATGGTTACATGTATGATAGATGCTAGCTAATTCGTGCAGTCATATGCATGTGCATTGATTATTCATACATGATAGTTAATTTGTGTTTATATGAATTGTGGTTATGTGCATGATGATTATTGTGAGTGTGGTTTCTTGCATGAAAATTAAGTTCTTGATATCGTTATATATCATGCTAATCTCGGCTGAATTGTGCAAATGTAATAGCCTCCCCTAAGATACACTGAGGTATGATTTTGATTATGTATTCTATTTGGTTTATTTAACATGGTATGATTACATGACAATATGAGGATAAGGACGAAGAGCAAAATGGTGGACTCTAGTTCACATGACTCCCCTTACAGGCATGATGTGAATTCTACAGAACGAGAAATGTCAGTTGGGCAACAAGGGGAAGAGTATTCTCCTCATCTAGAAAATACACAGAGAAGTATGAGGCAAAAGATTAAAAGTTCCAAGGAAAGTAATTAGAGGTGGATTAAGCTAGAAGAAAATGCTTGTCCATGCTTAGGAAAATAAATTCGAGATTAATGCACTGTTTCTTTAGAGCCTTTCAAATTTTCCAAAGCAAGGAAAACTAGGGATTAGTAATGGACATGAAGAAACGACTAATGGTGCAGATGGAAGTAGGTCTCAGAAGGGGTACAGGATGGTCCAAGATAATATAGTGAAACATGGGATATCCTTAGATACACTTGACAGAATGGCTAACACCCATGTATTTAATTCTATCCTTGGTTCCGATAAACATCATCTTCATCGCTGCCAACATCATTATAGGACGAGTGAGAGGGGTACTCGCTAGATGAGTGTAGTTGACTAAGTGAGAAGCTAATAAGCATGGTTGCATGGGATGATATTAAAGATTTATGAGGAAAAAGTATGTTCCTGATAGGAATTATGACGTAAAAGTGAAGGAATTTTATGATCTTAGGATACAGGTGACAAGGAAAATGTGGCACCTTATAAGAAATTCAATGCAGTTGAGAGAGAACATGGGTCTCAACCAGTGGAGTAGTAGAGTAAAGGTAATGGCACATAACCATTTTAGTATTGAACATGTGGTGGAGATAATATAAAGAAGGATTCCTCTTCGTATCAAAGTGGCACAACAAGATTGTGACATACCTCAAATCTATAGTGTGCAAGAGGAACAAAGTTTTAGGGATGTAGGCCAATGCATTCTGTAATATTCCTACTTAGCCTAAGCTAAAAGGAATACACTTTTTTGTTTTACTTTCTGTTGCACAAATAAATGAATAAAGGAGGACATGTAAAACTCATAAAAAGACTGAATAAATCAATGCCCATATGAACAAGGATAAATCAAGGCCATGTAAATAAATCACTTGTAGGTGTGAAAGGGGTTTGAGCTGTGAGACTGGGTCAACCTTGACCAAATCTACAGCGTTGTCTACGTTCAATGTATCTCATGAAGGGACAACGCAGTTCTAGAAGGAGGCCCCTCATGTGAAAGGAGCTAACTCATCAAGGTGGTTTAGGGTTTGCAAAGTCTTTCATATTATAAAAGGAAGGGGAAGGCAACAAGGGAAGGTTGTTGATTGATTATATTTTTGAGTATATTTTCTATTTAGAAAAATACTATTCTCTTTTGTTTAGTGGAGGATTATGCTGCTTAGCAATTGGAGTTCATATGCACGGATTTCACCTCTTCCCTTGAGGATTCTTGGAGGATTTTTTGCTGATTTGATCCACTATCAAGCTTTGGGCCAAGCTCTACTTCCAACTGCAGTGCAGATCCAGTGAGGGTTTTCTTGCTTTTGTAAGCTGCCGCAAGTGGAATTCTAGATCTACTTAGATCTAACTTGTATTCGAGGCTCTTCTCATGGAGTGTGTCTTTTAACCTCCTGGAAGAGTGCATCCACTATTTGAGCTTCAGATTTGTATCTTGGCATCAGGCCATCATTTTTATTCAAGCTACAATGCAGTTTTCATTGGGGAACTGTGTTATTTTCATTAGAGGTTCTGCAGGGTGTTTTGATCCCATTTTTTATGAGAGATCTCTAGTGATGGGCTTGCCCTTTCACTTTGGTGATCCATGTATTAGCTTGCTAATCCATGTTCTATTTAGATCTGATCTATTTTAATGAAAATTCATCTTCAGAAATTTCTGAAGCATTTTGCAGATTTGCAACTTAAATCAGATCTACTCTTTGTTATGCATGATTTGGTCAAAACCCAAGGGGATCTTGTAAATAAGACTATCTAGTTTCCAGATCTGAAATGGATCTAATGTTTTGTCCACAGATTTGTCCTAGATCTGAATTGTAATATTCAGTTACTGTAGCTCCTCAAAATAATGTTCTTAAGCCATTTTACATTTTATATATGTGTTGCAGCCTTCTTTTCTAAAGATTTCTTGCTCTATTGTCTCATGTATTCTACTGTATATTGAAAGAGCTTCATTGTAATTCTAATTTGTTGTTGTATACTCATAACCTAATCATATTTGATGGCCTCCTGCTCAAACGATCCAATACTTTGTTTTTTCTAAAGCAGTCTATTGTGCATAGATGTAGCCCCTCTTGTAGGGTGTTTTTCAGCTAGACTAGGTGGTGGAAGATCCGCATACCACGCCTATTTTGATTTTTTTTTGCTCCCCTTTTGAATCTAGACTCCATATCTGCTGATCTAAAGTATACAAGGACTGTAAACTCATTTATATGCATCAATATTCTAGGAGTGTGTTATTTCAACAGGCTTGTTGTGCTATTCCAGATTTGGAATATTATAGTGGTATCAAAGCTCCTTTCTTGGCACAAAGTATGCTTTCCTTGGAGCACCACAGCCATGTTTCATTCAGAGTAAGATGAACCTATTACTGAGAGGGAGAATAGGTATCATAACATAAGTCACAAGAATTATGATTACACTATTGATGATCAAGACAAGAGTAAAGCCCCTGAGACTGCAAGTGATAAAGAAGGATAAGAGTTTGCAAGAACTTTGTTGGTGGCCATGCAAGATCTTACCAAAGAGATCAAGGAGATGAGGATGGACAGAATGAGGGAATATCCTGGGAGATTTCATTTGGGAGAAAGCTTTGACATGTCTCATCACTGGACTGGTCAACCAGTGAACCTGCCACAAGCCCCACAAGCTTCACAATGCTCCACTATTCCTACCTTATTGGCTGTGGAGAATGAAGGACCACAAGAGCAAGATTCCCTTGAAGAATACTTTGTGGAGTATGAATATTAGAATCAGAGATTATAGAACACATGATTTTCCAAAAGTTCTGTCACCCCAAGGACAACAGAAGACCAAGACAACAGTATAGAGATGGTGGGTTCTTTCATAATCAGGATAGACACAACTCTATGGGCAGATTATTTTTTCCAAAGTTTGATGGATCATCCTCCAGTTCTGCCAAGGCATGGATAGAAAAACTAGATATTTACTTTTAGTTGAACAAAGGCCCTGAGATTGAAGCCATCAAGATTGGAGCACTGCACTTTGAAGGTGAAGCACACAATTGGTGGTTCCATGGGTTGTCTACATTAGGACATATCAATGTGACTACCTATTCTAATTTTACTAGAAGACTGGTGGAGAGGTTTGACAGTAAGGATCCTGAAGCACCCTTCATAAGCCTTGCAAATCTGAAGCAATTAGGGGATGCAGAAACTTATATCTCCAAGTTTCTGAGATTATCAGTCATGGTTCCTGATCTATCTGTAGCAAGGAGGTTTTACATGTTCACTGATGGCCTGGAGTAACCTTTGCATGGGTTGGTTAAATCTACCTAGCCCATCACTTTGCATGATGCCATTGAGAGGGCTAGAGACCTCCAAGATGCCTTTCCAAAAGCAAAAGCAACTTTCTAGAGCAAGGCCCCTCACCTTTCCAAGGGGAAGGAAGGAAAATTTTCTCCTTCCAAGGAGAGATCCTTGAATAAGCCTCTTGATATTGAATTCAGGAGGGAGTTGCGAAAGAAGAGATTGTATTTCACTTGCCAAGAGTCATGGGCACTAGGACATAGATGTGCTACTGGGAAAGTACACTACATAGAAGTCTTCTCAGATTTTGAGGAGGAAGACGAATATGATGAACCCAGGAGAGATCACAGCGCTAATAATGATGACGAAGATCCAACACCATCCGGAGATGGGTATGGAGCCTTTTCTCCAATAAGTGGGACTCTTGAATCTTTGAGAGGAGTACCTAAGTACTTGACCCTAAGAGTACAAGGTTCAATCATGAATTAGAGAGTATCTGTGTTGATTGAAAATGGGGAAACCCACAACTTTATTGATTCTCATCTTGTGTAAAGGAGAGAAATCCCCACTAATACTTTTGAAGGATTATTTGTTTTAGTCCTAGAAGATAGGATCATGCAATGCATGCAATATTTCCCCTCATTCTTAGTCACTATGGGATCCTACACTTTGGAGGATCACTTTTTTGTAGTTGACATACCAGACACCAATATCATTCTGGGTGTCCAATGGTTGATTACTTTGGGTAAGGTGACCACTGATTCGAAAGCTTTGCATATGGAGTGGGTGGACTTGAAGAGTGGGAAAGGAAAAATGATTCAAGGCATGAGCACTTATCCTTCACCTAGTACTTCCACACAAACAACAGAGATGGATTTGCGCAGTGGAATCACAGATCTGATAGTCCCTGCTCTTATGTTCATAAGGATGCTGCAAGGGACATTCCTATATAGTGGCAAGCCACCTAGGATGCCACCAGATTCAAATCTTGTGGGGGAAGCCTCATAAAGTGCTACTCCAAATATATATCCAGGAGGGATTGGAGAAATTAGAGACCAAGCTATAGTGCTGGAGGGCTTGGGACAACTCAAGGATGAGGGGGATCTTCTTCCTGCATCACTATCACTCTCTCTATTTTTTGAATCTGCGATATGGGAGGAGAAGGATGGGAGGATTAGCCTTCCAAAAAACAAATTTGGCATGAGAAATGTCAAAAAGGAAATCAGCAACATGACAAGAACTTCCATGGATGTATCAGTAGCACTGTTATTGTTGAGCAGTGTGGATCTGTACTGGAAATCTCAACTCCTTATAGAGTATTCCAAAGATCTCCACATAGGTATGATATTATATGACATGCAACAAGAAGAGGGCTACTTAGTCCAAGGGGAAGTCATCTATTATCATGCTAAGGTCTTCTTGGCTAGAGCTTCCAACCTCAAGCAGAAGATATTACAAGGGGCACATGAATAATTCTTCCTCAACCATATGCATCTAATGAAGATCTATACCCTGGTCATGAGGAGCTATGTTTGGGAAGGAATGAAAGAGGAATTACATCATCAATTTCAAGAGTGCATTAGCCATGGAGGATTGGGACAGCTAATGGACTTTGTGCAAGAGTCATTTCAGCCAGTTCTTCCTTTGCTTGAGAGGAGGGAAATGCTCATGCACAACTCCATGTGTATGAAGGACTATGATGGTAAAGGATCTGATCATGCCAAGGAAGTTGTATTTTCTGATTTATCACATTCGCCATGTTTTTGTAGGCTATGACTCCTAAAGGGAGTGAGAGATCATGTGGATATCATGGTTTTTGGTGGGCCAATAGAGATGTTGAACTTGGCCACCCCCTTATTGTGCAAAGGGAGATTCCTTCTCATGATGGGCGCTTTCCAAAGGCACCAAAATTATCTATCATCTTCAGCCATGTTAAGTTGACTGATGCAGAAATGTGTGGTGGAAATGCCACTTACCACACCATGATCTAATGCAAGCAGGTGATGCATTGCGTTGGCTTCACATGTGGGATTTTGACCCACCTCCTCCAGTTTAGATTTCTGTTTGCATATATGTAGTCTTGCTTCCATACTTGGATGATATGGTTGTATTGTTTATGGGGTTGTATGGAGGGAATATGGGCAGTTTGTATGTACCACATGGTTTGGAACTTCTACCTGTACCTCATGATACATGTTTTGGATGGAGCAATGCTCCAACCATGTTTATTTCTATTGAGTTTTTCACTCCTGGTGCACATTTTATGTTGACCTTGGAGGAACAATTCTTGATGTATTGGCTTGATGAGCACTTGGCTTATGAAGAGGACTTGATCATTAATGATGCCATCAATGAAGGAGGGGAAGTACTACAGCTATCACCACATAATTTTCCTAAGGACAGACAACATTTTGTAGGGGAGGGCTGTAATATTCCTACTTAGTTTAACTTAAGAGGAATATACATTTTTTTTTACTTTCTGTTGCATGAATAAATGAATAAAGGAGGACATGTAAAACTCCTAAAAATACTGAATAAATCAATGCCCATATGAACAAGGATAAATCAGGGCCATGTAAATAAATCACTTGCAGGTGTGGAAGGGGTTTGAGCTATGAGACTGGGTCAACCTTGACCAAATATACAGCGCTATCTAGGTTCAATGTATCTCATGAAGGGACAACACAGTTCTAGAAGGAGGCCCCTCATGTGAAAGGAGCTAACTCATCAAGGTGGTTTAGGGTTTGCAAAGGATTTCAGCTTATAAAAGGAAGGGGAAGGCAACAAGAGAAGATTTTTGATTGATTATATTTCTAAGTATCTTGTCTATTTAGACAAATACTATTCTCTGCTGGTTAGTGGAGGATTGTGTTGCTTAGCACTTGGAGTTCCTATGCAGGGATTTCACCTCTTCCCTTGAGGATTCTTGGAGGAGTTTTTGTTGATTAGATCCACTATCAAGCTTTGGGCCAAGCTCTACTTCCAACTACAGTGCAAATCCAGTGAGGGTTTGCTTGCTTTTGTAAGCTACAACAAGTGGAATTTTAGATCTACTTAGATCTAGCTTGTATTGGAGCCTCTTCTCATGGAGTGTGTCTTTTAACCTCCTGGAAGAGCGCATCCAATGTTTGAGCTTCAGATTTGTATCTTGGCATCATATCATCATTTTTATTCAAGCTACAATGCAGTTTTCATTGAGGAACTACGTTATTTTCATTAGAGGTTATACCGGGTGTTTTGATCCCATTTTTTATGAGAGATCTTTGGTGCTGGTCTTGCCCTTTCACTTTGGTGATCCATGGATTAGCTTGTTGATACATGTTTTGGCTAGATCTGATCTATTTTAATGAAAATTCATCTTCAGAAATTTCTAAAGCATTTTGCAGATATGCAACTTAAAACTCAGATCTACTCTTTGTTATGCATGATTTGGTCAAAACCCCAAGGGGATCTTGTAAATAAGACTATCTAGTTTCCAGATCTAAAATGGATCTAATGTTTTGTCCACAGATCTGTCCTAGTTCTGAGTTGTAATATTCAGCTACTGCAGCTCCTCAAAATAACATTGTTAAACCATTTTTCAGTTTATATATGTCTTGCAGCCTTCTTTTGTGAAGATTTCTTACTCTATTATCTCCTGTATTCTACTGTATATTGAAAGAGCTTCATTGTAATTCTGATTTGGTGTTGTATATTCATAATTTAATCGTATTTGATGGCCTCATGCTCAAACTATCCAAGACCGCATTATTTCTAAATCAGTTTGTTGTGCATAGCTGTAGCCCCTCTTGTAGGGTGTTTTTCAGCTAGACTAGGTGGTGGGAGATCTGTTTACCACACCTAGTTTGATTTGTATTTTCTCCCCTTTTTTATCTAGACTATATATCTGCTGATCTAAGGGATACAAGGGCTATAAACTCATTTCTATGCATCAATCTTCCAGGAGTGTGTTATTTCAGCAAGCTTTTTGTGCTATTCCAGATTTGGAATATTACACATTCCTAGGATCTATGCAACAGTGGATAGTAGGCATGTATATCATAAAGAATACACCATCAATATGGAAGGTGGATGTAGAGGGAGATTTCTTGGAACAAACTCAATGCATATTATAGCTGAAGGAGGTCATGCTCCGAGACCAAGAAATAGTGCAAGTTAAAATGTGTGGAAGCACTTTAGGGTTGGGGAAGATACATGGAATATGGTTGATTAGATGCAGGCATAAAAAATAGTTTCCACTTCTAACTAAATTCGGCAAAGGAATTTGAATTCCTTAAGAGATTATTTGTGCAAGTGTTCTTTTGTAGCACAATATGTTGGGTGTTAGGCACCTATAAAAATTTGCTATATCAAATGGTGGCTAGAATTTTTTGTAGCCTTCAAGAAACAATTTTATGACCAAATTGTGAGTTCTTGAAGTCTTATGATGATATTTATCCTTTAAAATAATCTTCACTGTTGTTTCCCTCATTAATCCTGAAAAATCTGCTATTTACCAAAGGAAGACTGCTCAAAAAAACCATTTTCCCCTTCATTTTACCCCTCCTTCCAGTCCTTAATAACACCATTTTCATCTCATTTTTCTTTATAAAATTCCTCCATTCCCCTCATGTTCCTTCATAAATTCCCTTTGATAAGGTTTAAAAAATCCTTTTTTTAACCTTATCAGAACCCTCAAAAACCTCTGAAAAACCCTCATTTTCGCCTAGAAACCTTCATTTGTCTATAAGGCCTTAAGCCCCTTTTGGCCTTAGCTACAACTCCTTTTCTCTGCATAAAACCCGGTGCCGTGACTTGGAGTTTACCCCCATCGCGCAATCGCAATCGAGGTTTTCTATTTCCTTATTGCCTTTTACTTTGAAAACTCCGATTGCGATTAGCCCTTTTCTTCCTAAAACCCCGATCTCCTCATCTTTTTCACAAGACCACAACCCTGCAATCGAGCACTAAAAAAATAAAAAAAAAAACCATTCCCCGAACCCCTTTTTCCTTTGTATTTCATAAAAGACGACCTTTTCATTGTGTTTTAATAAAACCCGACGGTTCAAATTTACAATAAATATTGACCATTGATCTAAACTGATCAACGGCCATCGGCTCATCACATCTCACCCATTCTTCATTCTACCTCCTGTCGATGCAATCTTCGATTTAATCAAGACCGTTTATCATCCTTTGATCCGACAGTCAATACTTCATTACATCGCAAAAATTCCTTTTTTCCATTCCCCTTCCCTCCTCCGATTGCAATCCTACAATTAAATCTCAGCCACTGAATCCAAATGAACCAACGACTCAAATTTAATCGCACTTCATCATAAGCCCTCCGATATAAACCCGCCGATTTGATCCTAGCCGTTGATTTCTCCTAGATCTAATGGCCCGTGCTTAATATCATCGTTGCATTTCATTATTTCTTTACCTTTTGTCCTCTGCCGATGTGATCCTGCGATCAAATCTGGGAAGTCCATTCCAAAGATCTAACAGCTAAGATCTTAACCCAACTTCCCTTTGTTATTTCATAAGCCCGATAGTATAATTCTTCGGTGGAGATCCACCGTTGATCTTTTCAGATCAACGGTCTACATTGCTCCCAATATCTGCCCAATCTCCTACCTCATATTCCTTTCATCACTCCATCTTCAAATCCAGACCGTAAAATTGTCTAAATACTATGCTCTAGATTTAACTCGCCGATCTCATTCCTTCGTACTCCTAGTCCCACCACCCGCTCCCTCTTTTCCCCTCATTTTCATTATTTTCCTATGTATTTGTCCATTCATAAAGATTTACTTTTTTACATTGGAAACCATGTTTATTTCTCATAATTAGTTTAAACCTTGGCTTTTATAAAGAATTGCGCCTTTCTCCACCATGGGACCCACCTCTTCTTTTCAATCTGCAACTCTTCATCCATCGCGCTCAACTCGCGCCATTGGATCTTCTACCCATCATCTAAGGGCTCAAACTTAATATCGCATAATTTTTGCTGTTGAATGTTAACACCAAAAATTTATGCGATATAAACGGTTTTGAAAAGACACGCGTCAAGCACAAACCTATATCACGTTTTTTCGACCAAAATATAAAACCACTTGAGAGCTGTGTGAAAACTGCTACTGGTTTTCTGCCTTACCACTTATCTCCGCAACACTAACTCTTTAATTCTTAATCCTGGCCATCGATTTCCCTAATCCAACGGTTTACATCGCATTATAACCTGAAGTCTTTTGTCCTCATCTATTCTCTGAGAAACTTCATTGCTTCATCCCCACCATTCATCCTTTTGATCGAATGGCCCGAACTTAATCCTACCACCATTCACCATCTGACCTCCCAATTTAACTCACCATTTGATCTGGACTATTGGTTGTTTTCATCCATTGGCCACGATTTATTCTTGCACCCGAGATTTCCAAAGAAACCTTTAAACCTATTCTTCATGGTTTTTCTTAATTTTGTTCGTTTTGTGTAGGTTTTTAAAGTATTTTCTACAGTTTTAAAAGGAAAAGAAGGATGAGGATGACGATCCTCCAGGCCATTATTTACGAAGAAAAATGATTTACAAGAGTTCAAACAATGATTTTACACATGCCTGATGAGCATTGGTGATATCCCGTAAATCTTCTGTGCACCTGCAACACAACAAAAAACACAGTAAATAACAAACAGACGAAGAGTATCATTGTCAAAGATAAAATCAAAGAAGAAATGAAGAATTAATGATTTTAAAATAGAGTATAAAGGAATTAAGGAACAAACTTAGTAAATCAAAGGCCTAATCCAGAGATAAAGACAGTATGAAGACCGGAAATAAATATCAAAGCCTAATTAGTTCTAAAAAACAGAGTAAAGTAGATTAATTTTTTTTTAAGAATAAACAAAGAAATCTATCAGTCTGAAAAGCCCCCACTGCCACATTTGAGGCAAATTGAATCCTCTCTGGCTACCAAAGCGCCACCTACATCTTTCAAATAAATCAGAAGAAGGCAGATTTATTTCCTTAGTCAGTGATATTTTGCCTAAAAGACAGCCAGAGTTATTGCAAATCCTGCCTGAAAGAGTTCTAAAGTCAACAAAATCTGCTAAGATGCTAAATACTTAATGAAAACCAATTAATACCAAGAAATATCAGAAGACTTCTCCATTGAGCCCCTCAAAGGCCTAGAAGCATTAAACTGTATTAATTGAACCTAGAGATCTTTTCTCTCATCCCACCTCCTCATTTCTTCTATAAATACTTCTGTAAAAGATGAGATAATGTTGGTCACTGCATATCTATTGCCTGTTAATAGTTTTTTGAAGCTGCTATGAGCACTGTTTGTAATTGAAGATACCTAAGCTTAGATGAGAAGTTTGAAGCTGTAGAGAACCACTGGATTTGATGATTGTAACTAGTTTGAACATCAAATACAGGCTGATTTATGGGATCTTGGTCTATGTCAACGGTGATGTGTTTCAGAAATTTTTGGTAAAAATCACATATAAGAAATTTGTGTCGATGCATTTCGAAGCAGATTTACTCTTACAAGTACCCTACTCTCACTGATAAGATTTATCTTTATGTTTTCCTCCAATTATGTATTTGAGAATGATTTAATATAGTCCAAGAAGTTAAGGAATGTTGGTGTTCCCACGTCTTACTATCTAAACTTTAAACGTTGTTCTTGAATGTTATTTTCATTTCATGCTAAGTAGAGTTAAACTAGGAAATTTTATGTTTTTACCTGTCTCCTAGTTCTTTCTCCAAAGGTTGTTTGAAATTTTCCCTGAAAGTATGTTGAAAGTAGGATAGGTTCAAATTCCTTACTTGATCTTAGACTACTTTTATGTTTATCTTCAATGTTTTTCTTTTGAATATGCTGAAAGCAGGATAGTTTCAAATTCCTTACTTGATCTTAAGCTATTCTTTGTGTTTTTAAATGTTTTCTATTGAAAGTGCATCAAAATTAGGCTAGTTTCAAAGTACTTACCTGATCTTAGATAAATTTTATGTCTTTCTTAAGTGTATGCCAAAAGCAAGATAGTTTCAAAGTACTTACTTGATCTTAGATAAATTTTGTTTTTCTTAAGTGTATGCCAAAAGCAGGATAGTTTCCAAGTACTTACTTGATCTTAGGCTTCTCTTTCTTCTTTATTTGTTTGATTCCCCTTCTTATTGTTTCATTCCATTCCGTTAAATCAACTTAAAGAGATCCTTTGACATAAATGACTTTCCCCATGGACCACTCTTGAACCTTGTTTTTTCAATTAAATCCTATTATGACTCCATATCCCAATGGATTGAAGCTGCTTCTTACCTATCCTGTTAGTTGAGTCACTCTTTCACTTTCATACACCTTCACCCTTCATTTAGACTTCCTTCAGCTTCATTTTATCTTTTCCCAACCAAAACCAAACAAAACCTTGTTCTTCATAACTAGGTTAATATTACATTTAAAGCCTTAAAGATAAATCAATCTTTGCACTTATAAGAGAGATCCCTCTCTAGATTCAGGAGGGCTAGATCCTAGAATCCGAAAGTGGTTCATAATGTTGTCTCTGCAATGTTAGTCTTGCCAATCTGCTAAAATTATAGAGGCCTAACATTTTTGGCGACTCTGTCGGGGATTTCTAAGTGAATTTCATCTTAGATACCCTTAAGACCTTAAGCAAAACCCTTGATTCAAGAACATTTTTCAGTGCAGTGTGAGTAGCCCTCCTCAAGCACTACCAAGAAAATGGTAATCATGATAAAACTTGTTTGAATCAGTGACAAACTAAGGAACCCTTAGGATTATCATAAGAGCTTATCAAACCTTGAAGGAATAAGCTAGATTAGCAATAAGAGTAAAATTTATTTGTCTCATCACCATAGCTAAGTGTTGAAATAGATTTAGGACACTCCTAGAACCCATAGGACTGAAAAAACTTAGAAAACCAAAAATATTTCAGATTGGTATTCAAATAAACATAGTGGTGGACCATAAAACCTTTTACCTCCAAAAGAGCTAAAAATTTCCACCTGGTGACTCCACAATCCTAAAAATACCTTAAGACTCCATTGGGAAACCCATTATGATCATAACATCATTTAAACTCAATTAAGAAGAATTTAAGGACAAAATTTTTCTTGTTTAAAGATCGGTTAGCCTCATAAATATTGTCATATTTGGTTAAAATTTTCTTGTTAAGTTGGGTCTAAAAAACATAGCATAGTGGCTCCTAGAAGGATTCATACTAGAGCCTATCCTAACCCAAATCCTCCTAAGATAGTTGATAATGATGAAAGAATACTTAGGAGGTATCCTAAGGCCAAATCTTCACCTATTGTCAGACCATTCCATAGAGCTAATTTTGTCCCTGAAAACCTTGCAGCTCTTCAAGAATCACAATTTGACTTAAGAAATCCATTTAGAACTAGGTCACTTGATGATATAGATCAGATATATTTAGAGTCTCCCCCTTCATCCCAAGATAGAGGTGAACATCTTGGTAGTAGAGAAACTACTCCACTTGATTTACATTTCCTTTATAATTTTGGTTTCTCTCATCCAAGATCAGCTCAACAGTCACTTGCTGGTCCATCCATTTTTGTTCTTCATACATCCATTGTCCAAAACACTTCACTTCAGCCCACTTTCCCTCTTGTTAATCCACCACTTGTAAACCCCCCATTTTTTCCATAACCTCCTATCATGGAAACATGGTATGCCCCTCTGGTCCTTCCTTTACCTCTAGTCAATCTACCACGGGACTATCATTCCAAGATACAATTATTTGATGCCAGTGGAGCTACCACTACTTCACAACATGTGGATAAGATGAATGAATACTTTGATAAAAATGAGATTGATGATGAAACTGTCAAACTTAGATTATTTGCTCAAATTTTAGGGGGAGAAGCAAGAAAATGGTTCCAAGGCTTAACCCCTCACAGTATTAAGGATCTCCAAGCCTTCCATCAGTTATTATTAAACAAATGGGAAGTTAAGAAAAACCCTCTCCAAATACTTTCAGACTACAAGAATATTCAAACAAACACTGGGGAAAGTGTTCAAGCTTATTGCACTAGGTTCAATAGTGTGTATAATGCACTTCCCCTGGATCTGAAGCCTCCACAAGGCTCAAATTTAAACAATTTTCCTGAAGGATATGATCCTGAAATGGCTTATCAACTTAGAGAAAGAGACCCTATGACTCTAGAAGATATGCATTAAAGAGCCTTAGCTGTGGAATTTAATTTAATGGAGAAAAGAGCAAGAATGAGGAATGAGAAGAAAGTGTCCTTTAGAAAGGAATCTACACCTTCCACATATAGCTCAAAGATGGAAAGAATGATGGAAGAGATGATGAAAAAGATGAGCATGCTTGAGAGAGCACAAGCAAGTCAGAATCATTCAGCTCCTCAAAACAGAAACCAATCTCAAAACCAAAATTAGAATTTTAGGAGAAATCAACCTCAAAATAGACCAAGAGATCCTGATCAGGATATTATACCTCCTTTTCATCAAAATTATGGGAGTGAGGTTAAAGAAACAATAGGAAAAATAGAGGAAGATCACATAAACATGTTGGGAGTGGACAATGATGATTTTAAAGTTCATTACAATAGGAAACAAGGTCTATACACACCCTATGATGATAAGAGAGAAGAAGGTGAATTTTATTATCAAGAATTGGAAAATGTCATCATAGAAACCCCAAAATAATATGAATTTAGGAGTAAAATAAATCAGGAAAATCCCAAGACTAATACCTCTAAAAACTCTGCAAAAAATAGCCCTGTGAATAAACCTAAAGTTACAAAATAGAAAGACAAAACAGTGGCCGAAAATTCTGATAAAAACAAAGAAAAAGGCACTCAAATTAATGAAAAATAGAGTGCAGACCTTAGCAGCGTTAGCACCTCAGCTAATGCTCTTGTTAAAACAATTTTGACCAATGTAAATAGAGGAAATCAACAACCTAATTTTGCTGATAGAATGGTGGTTAATAAGGCTGAAACAAACATTGTAAAAAATTAGATGCTTTTCAGTTTGGAACAGGAAATTGCCAAGATCAAAATCAGTTTCCCCCTCACTGAATTAGTCACCCAAGATGTATATAGATAACAAATTTTGAAGGCTTTTAACATAGAAGATAATAATTACACTATCAATCTTAATGATGACCAACCAAAGCTCATATTTGGTCCTAAGACTGAGGGTAGATATCAAGAAGGACCAGTTCCTCCTTTTTATGTTAGTTTGAAGATTCATGACAAAATTTTACACAACACTATGCATGATTCAGGGGCCTCTCATAAATTAATGCCCAAAGCTCTAATGGAGAGCCTAGGCCTTGAAATCACTAGACCATACAAAGATCTTTACTCCTTTGACTCAATCAGAGTGAAATTTTTAGGTTTGATCAAAGACCTCTGTGCGAACTTAGCACAAATTCTAGCCAAGTGTTTAGTAATGGATATTGTAGTGGCTGATGTACCCCCCAAGTATGGTATGTTTTTATCAAGATCTTGGGGAGCTAGGTTACAAGGAACAATGCAAATGGAAATGACATATGCTACCATCCCTATTTTTAATCAATCTAGAAGACTTTATAGGGAATCTCATATGCAATACATGGTTACCAGCCAAGAGAGACCACAAAACTCTCCTCCTTATTCTATACATATAGGCCTTGATTCATTTATCCTTTTCAATGATGAAATATTCATTGAACAAGAAACCTTAACTAAATTAGTGGTAGATATAGAAAAAGAGGAAGACAAGATAGAAGTATCAAAACAATTTGCCAAATCAATAAATCACAGCCAACAAATCACGGGTCTAGAGCTACAAATCATTCATTCATTTCTTTTCAACCTTGAGATTCAAGAGAAGAATCCTCAGCAAAAGGAAAAACATGAGGAAATAAAACAAATTCAACATAGTTCCGATCTACAAGAATAATCCAAAAGCACACTAGATGAAGAGGATAATAGTCAAACTAGTGAATCTGAAACTAGTCCTCTTTGGAGTATGAACTTTGATGGATATTGCACTAAGAATGATGCAGGCGTAGGAGTGTGGCTTCAAAATACAAAGAAAAATCATACTGAAGGGCATTCCTGCAAATTAAACTTTCAATGCACCAATAACATAGCTGAGTATGAAGCCCTCCTTTTAGGCCTACACTTATTGAAGAAATTAGGGGCCTAAAGAATAAAGGTTCATGGTGATTTTGAACTAATATCTAGGCAAGTGAATGAGAAATATAATTCCAAACATCCCAGACTTAGAGCCTATAGAAATGATGTCATGGATTTATTGAAAACCTTTGAGGAATTAAAACTTATATTTGTCCCAAGAAACCAAAATATCCAAGCTAATAGTTTAGCTTTTGCTACTAGAACATGCCTAGCTCCTTATGAAACCAAACAATGCACAACTCAAATCAAATTTAGACCATATGTCCCTAATAATGAAAAATATTGGCAAGTGTTCGATGGAGACAAACAAATAGAAGAATTCCTACAGTCTAGAAATGAATTTGAGCCACTAAGTTCAGATTCAGATTATGAATCAGACTATCCTATGGAAGAAAATGTGCTTGATGAATAAGGAAAGTCTCAAGAGATTGCTGAGATAAATTTATTAGCTAATAAACTTGAACAAACCACAGAAGTTAGCGCGGATTTAGAAAAAGAAGACTCAGAAACACTGCAATCTAACACTCAAAGTTTTCCAAAATGTCTGGTCCCATTAGAGGAGTTGTTTGATTTCAATAATGTTACCAAAAAACAAAAGCTAGAGCCTGTTGAAACTGAGATAGAAGAGTGTAATATAGGCAGTGAACTTAAACCAAAAATGATCAAACTGTGTAAAACTTTACCAGCTCACATCAAACTGAAATACATTGATTTGTTTAAGGAATTTTCTAATGTTTTTGCATGGAGTTATGAGGATCTGAAGTCCTATGACACAGAGATAATTCAGCACAATATACCTCTCAAAGAAAAGCAAAAACCTTTTAAACAAAAATTGCGAAGAATAAACCCTGTACAATTTCCTTTCGTTGAGAAAGAAATCAAGAAAATGTATGAGGCTGGAATTATTTTTCCTATTAGATATTCAGAGTGTATGTCTAATCTAGTGTGAGTTAGGAAGAAAACAGGAGAAATAAGGCTTTGTATTGACTTTAGGAATTTAAAAAAGGCCTCATTAAAGGAAAACTACCCTTTACCCAAGATGGATCACATTTTACAAAAGGTCGTTGGTTCTAAAAGAATTTCTTTGCTAGATGGCTTCTCTGGTTATAACCAAATATTGGTATATCCTGATGATCAACTGAAGATAGCTTTTACCACACCTTGAGGTACTTTCATGTATGTGAAAATTCCCTTTGGTTTAATGAACACTGGTGCTACATTTCAGAGAGCCATGGAAATTGCATTCTGAGAAGAGTTAGGCTACTTCATCATTATTTACCTTGATGACATCACTACTTTTTAGAAAACAGATGAGGAAGACCTAGAACACTTGAGAATAGTCTTTGAGAAATGCAGAAAATTTGGGTTATCTTTAAATCCGAAGAAAACAATGTTTGGTCTCCAAGAAGGCAAACTACTTGGAAACATTATATCAGAACAAGGGAAAAAGATAAACCCAAAAAGGATTGAGGGTATATTGCAAATCAACCATCCAAGGAACATCAAGGAACTTCAATCTTTCATTGGAAAGATTAATTTCTTGAAAAGGTTCATACCCAACTTAGCTGAACTCCTTAGAAACATAACAAACATGTTAAAGAAAGAACAAGGAGTCAAATGGACCTTAGAAGCAAAGAGATAATTTGAAATGGTGAAACAAGAATTAACCAAAACACCATTTCTCATTAGTCTTGATTTTTCAAAATATTTTTTCATTTTTTCATTTGCATTAGAACACACAGTGGTTGCTGTCCTACTACAGAAAAATGCACAGGGACAAGAGCAACCAATTGCATTCTTTAGTAAGGCATTGAGAGATGTGCCTCTGAAGTACAACATCATGGAAAAAAAAGCTTTTGCCTTAGTCAAAGCTTTAAAAGACTTTAGAGTTTACCTTTTACACTCCCACATAATTTCCTTTGTCCCAAATTCAGTTGTGAAAGACATTTTAACACAGGATCCAGATGGCAAAAGAGGAAAGTGGATAGATGTGATACTTGAATATGATTTAGAAATCAAGCCCACTAAATTCATAAAAGGCCAAGGACTATCCAGATTAATGGTTGAGTCGAATTTTGAAGCTCTTGATATAAACATGATAAATGCATTAGATGAACAAGAGGAATTGTTAACTCCCATTGTTGAAGATGATTTTACGACTTCCTCTTGGTATGCTGATGTTTTATATGTTTTTCTCAATTTGAATACACCTCCTGGTTTGTTTAAAATAAAGGCAAGATTTTTAAAGTTAAAAGCTGTTAACTACTGCATTTTAGATAAATGTCTATATTGGAAAAATGCTAGTGGGTTATTCCTTAAATGTTTTCTTGAGAATGATGCAGATAATATCAAGCATGAGTTCCATGAAGGATAATGTGGAGGCCACATCTATTGGAAGACAACTGCTAATAAAATCCTTAGAGCTGGTTAATATGAGCCCACCCTCTTTCAAGATGTCCATAAAATGAATATTTCCTATCATAAATGCCAACTCTTTGAAGGAAAAAGAAAATTTATTCCCTTACCTTTGCATCTAATAATTGTTGAAGCTCCTTTTCAACAGTGGGGTCTAGAATTCATAGGGGAAATCCATCCACCATCATCTGCCCAACATAGATGTATTCTCACTGCAACAGACTACTTTACCAAATGGAAAGAAGCCATCCCTTCTAGGCAAGCCAATGATTCTGTCATTATAAAATTCCTTGAAAATCATATCCTATCTAGATTTGGCTTCCCTAGGAAGATTATCACTGACAATGCTGCTGCATTTGGATCTAAAAATATGGTTGAATTCTGTCACAAATATCAAATTACATTGGGTCATTCTACTGCTTATTACCCTCAAGGTAATGGGCTGGAAGAATCCTCAAACAAAAGTTTGGTGAACATAATCACGAAGTTGTTGGAGGACAATAAGAAATCCTGGCACACAAAGCTGGTACATGCATTATGGGCTAACATATTAACACTTAAAAAATAAGTTGGAATGTCACCCGACCAGCTTATTTATGGAGTAGATGCAATTTTTCCAACCAGCCTAGGAGTGCCAGTCATGAAGCTGATCCAAGAAGTACAGTCTGAAGACAATGACATGATCAGAAGAATTAATCAGACCATACATCTTCAGCAAACCATAGAGCAAGTCTACAATAGAGCATTACAAAAGAAAGAAAGCATCAAGAAGCTTTTTGATAGAAGGACAAAGGTCAGTGATTTCAGCATTGGTGACAAAGTTTTAATGTGGGATTCCAAGAGAGAAGATAAGGGCAATCATGGGAAATTTAATAACTTATGGCTTGGTCCTTATCTCATTCATTCTACCACTGGTAACAATGCCTATTTTCTATAAGAATTGAATGGAGTTGAACTGTTTGGGGGTCTTGTCAACGACAGGATGCTCAAACATTATTTTTCTTGACCATATCAGCTTGGAAGCCTTTTTATTTTTTCTCATTGTGAATATCATACTCATCATTGCATTCAAAGTTAGAAAATGAAAAAATACAAAAACAATAGAAAGAGATAAGAGGCCAGATTGTAAGAAACAAGAAAGGTATAGCCCCATACCAAAAAAGAGAAACAAAGTCTGAAAGTGTGCAAGCTCAAATGCCACTCCTAAGAAACACACTCCTAGTTATTCATACAGCCTAATCATGACTAATTAGATTTCAATTTATTGCTGATAGGTTAGTGAAATATATTTTCCAAACAATTTAGTCTTGGCTTATCAGTTACGAAGATTAGGATAGAAGAAAAAGGGTTCAAACAAGCTCAAAATCTGAACCTATGAGTTTCAAAAATTTGCATGGCTTTAATCTATTTAAATCTTGAGCCAAAGACAGAAAGAAAACTGGTTCTAATATACCCAAAACATGAACCAGAGAACAAAGAGAAAAACAACTCAAACAAGCCTAAAAACAGAGCTAAAGAAAAGAGAAGGATGTTCCTAAATTTTCAGATCCTAAGCCTTCACCATTCTTTTTTAAATTTCTACAAATGACAGTCTATGTGCAACTTGTTTTTATGCCATAGTTCAGCAACAATTTAGAATGTTCAATCCTCACTTGTCTACTTCTAAATTTCTATTTTAGAATTTAGAGAATAAATTCTGTCAAACAGTCTAATCCTGACAAAGTGTAGTTAGGTAGAGAAGCTTATGAACTCAACTGCTTAATCTGAGTTCATGGAGAAATAAGGTTAGAAATAGACTAGTTTTATGCTTTCAAAAGAATAAAATGTTTGTAAAAATATTTTCCAATCCAAATGCAATTTGAAAGAAGAAAAAATGTTAGATCATTAGGATTGGGTAGGTAGAAAGCTTTTTTTGATGGAATTCCATTGTTTTTAATAGCTGCTAACATTGTCAGAGCAAAAGAAGATCAGAAAAGGAAAAAAAGTTGCAGCCCAATGGATGAGGCATTGATTAGCTTCCAAAGAAGATTTTTCTAAGGTTCTGGACACCTCGAAGGAGCTGCCATCCTGAGTTGGAGCCGCTGTTAGCCACCTATAAAAATTTGTTATATCAAATGGTGGCTAAAATTTTTTGTAGCCTTCAAGAAACAATTTTATGACCAAATTGTGAGTTCTTGAAGTCTTATGATGATCTTTACCCTTTAAAATAATTTTCACTGCTGTTTCCCTCATTAATCCTGAAAAAACTGCTGTTTACCAAAGGAAGACTGCTAAAAAAACCCATTTTCCCCTTCATTTTACCCCTCCTTCCAGTCATTAATAACACCATTTTCATCCCCTTTTTATTCATAAAATTCCTCCATTCCCCTCACGTTCCTTCATTCCCTTCATAAATTCCCTTTTATAAGGTTTAAAAACTCCTTTTTTTTAAACCTTATCGGAACCCTCAAAAACCTTTGAAAAACCCTCATTTTGGCCTAAAAACCTTCATTCGTCAATAAGGCCTTAAGCCCCATTCGGCCTTAGCCCTAGCTCATTTTCTCCGCATAAAACCCGGAGCCATGACTTGGAGTTAACCCCCATCATGCAATTGCAATCAGGTTTTTCTATTTACTTATTGCCTTTTACTTTGAAAACTCCGATTGCGATTAGCCTTTTTCCTCTTAAAACCCTGATCTCCTCATCCTTTTCATAGGACCACAGCCCCACAATCAGGTGCTAAAAGCATTAAAAAAACCTTTCCCTGAACCCCTTTTTCCTTTGTATTTCATAAAAGCTGACCTTTTCATTGTGTTTTAATAAAACACGATGGTTTGAATTTACAACAAATATTGACCATCGATCTAAACCGATCAACAACCATTGGCTCATCGCATCTTTCCCATTCTTCATTCTACCTCCCATCGATGCAATCTCTGATTTAATCTAGACCGTTGATCATCCTTTGATCCGACGGTCGATACTTCATCGCATCGCAAAAATTCCTTTTGTCCACTCCCTTCCCCTCCTCTAATTTCTATCTTGCGATTAAATCTTGGTTTTTGAATCCACAAGAACCAACGACTCAGATTTAATCGTGCTCCATCATAAGCCCTCTGATATAAACCTGTCGATTTGATCCTAACCGTTGATCTCTCCTAGATCTAACGGCCTGTGCTTAATTGCATCGGTGCATTTCATTATTTCTTTACCTTTTGTCCTCCACCGATGCAATCCTACGATCAAATATGGGTCGTCCATTCCAAAGATCTAATGGTCAGGATGTTAACCCAACTTCCCTTTGCTATTTCATAAGCTTGACAATATAATTCTTTGGTGGAGATCTACCGTTGATATTTGCAGATCAACAGTCTACATTGCTCCTGATCTCCTACGTCATATTCCTTTCATCACTCCATCTTCAAATTCAGACCATCAAATTGTCTAAATCCTACGGTCTAGATTTAACCCGCCGATCTCCTTCCTCCGTACTCCCGGTCCCACCATCCGCGCCCTCTTTTCCCCGAATTTTCATTGTTTTCCTATGTATTTTTCCATTCATAAAGATTTACGTTTTTACATTGGAAACCATTTTTATTGCAAATAATCAATTTAAACCTTGGTTTTTATCAAGAATTGCACCTTTCTTTACCATGGGCCCCACCTCTTCTTTTCAACCCGCAACTCTTCATCCATCACGCTCAACCCACACCATTAGATCTTATACCCATCGTCCAAAGGCTCAAACTGCATATCGCGTAATTTTTTCTCTTGAATGTTAACATCAAAAATTTACATGATATAAGTGGTTTTGAAAAGACACGCATCAAGCACAAACCTATATTGTGTTTTTTCGACCAAAATCTAAAACCACTTGAGAGCTGTACGAAAACTGCTGCCGGTTGTCCACCTTACCACTTATCTCCACAACACTAACTCTTTAGTTTTTAATCCTAGACATCGATTGCCCTAATTGGACGGTTTACATTCCATTATAACCCCAAGTCTTTTATCCTCATCTATTCTCTGAAAAACTTCATCGCTTCATCCCCACCATTCATCCTTTTGATCGAACGGCCTGGACTTAATCCTACCACCATTCACCATCTGACCTCCCAATTTAACTCCCCGTTTGATCTAGACCATTGGTTTTTTTCATCCAACAGCCACGATTCAATCTCGCACCCAAGATTTCCAAAGCAACCTGTAAACCTATTCTTCATGGTTTTTCTTAATTTTGTTCGTTTTTGTGCAGGTTTTTAAAGTATTTTCTATAGTTTTAAAAGGAAAATAAGGTGGGGGATGACGATCCCCAGGCCATTATTCACGAAGAAAAAGGATTTAAAAGAGTTCAAACAATGATTTTACCCATGCCTGATGAGCATTGGTGATATCCCATAAACCTTTTGTGCGCCTGCAACACAACAAAAAACACAATAAATAATAAACAGACAAAGAGTATTAGTGTCAAAGATAAAATCGAAGCAGAAATGAAGAATTAATGATTTTAGAATAGAGTATAAATGGATTAAAGCACAAAATCAGTAAATCAAAGGCCTAATCCAGAGATAAAGACAGTATGAAGACCGGAAATAAAGATCAAATCCTAATTAGGCCTAAACGCAGAGTAAAGAAGATTAAAAGTGTTTTAAGAATAAACAAAGAAATCTATCAGTCAAAAAAGCCTCCACTGCCACATCCGAGGCAAATTGAATCCTCTTTAGCTACTAAAGTGCCACCTACATCTTTCAAATAAATCAGAAGAAGGCAGAATTATTGCCTTAGTCTGTGATATTTTTCCTAAAAGACAACTAGAGTTATTGCAAATCTTGCCTGAAAGAGTTCCGAAGTCAACAAACTCTGCTAAGCTGCTAAATACTTAATGAAAACCAATTAATACCGAGAAATATCATAAGACTTCTCCATTGAGCCCCTCAAAGGCCTCTAAGCATTAAACTATATTAATTGAACCTAGATATTTTTTCTGTCATCCCACCTCCTCGTTTCTTCTATAAATACTTCTGTAGAAGATGAGATAATGTTGGTCACTGCATATCTGTTGCCTATAAATGGTTTTCTGAAGCTGCTGTAAGCATTATTTGTAATTAAAGATACCTAAGTTGAGATGAGAAGTTTGAAGCTGTAGAGAACCACTGGATTTGATGATTGTAACTGGTTTGAACATCAAATACAAGCTGATTTATGGGATCCTGGTCTATGTCAACGGTGATGTGTTTCTTATTATAAATTGCTATTTTCTTTTTGTTTCCATTCTGTCCACTTTCTCTGACAAAGAAAAACAAATACAGAGCTAGGATTTACTCTTACAAGTACCCTACTCTCATTGATAAGCTTTATCTTTATGTTTTCCTCCAATTATGTATTTGAGAATGATTTAATACAGTCCAAGAAGTTAAGGAATGTTGGTGTTCCCACGTCTTACTGTCTAAACTTTAAGCGTTTTTCTTGAATTTTATTTTCATTTCATGCTAAGCAGAGTTAAACTAGGAAATTTTATGGTTTTCCCTATCTCCTTGTTCATTCTCCAAAGGTTGTTTGAAAGCTTCCCTTAAAGTATGTTGAAAGCAGGATAGGTTCAAAGTCCTTACTTGATCTTAGACTACTTTTATGTTTATCTTCAATGTTTTTCTTTTGAATATGTTGAAAGCAGGATAGGTTCAAAGTATTTACTTGATCTTAAGCTATTATTTGTGTTTTTAAATGTTTTCTATTGAAAGCAGTTTAGTTTCAAAGTACTTACCTGATCTTAGATAACTTTTATGTCTTTCTTATGTGTATGCCAAAAGCAGGATAGTTTCAAAGTACTTACTTAATCTTAGGCTGCTCTTTATTATTTATTTGTTTGATTCCCCTTCTTATTGTTTCATTCCATTCCGTAAATTCAACTTAAAGAGATCCTTTGACATAGATGACTTGCCCCATGGACCACTCTTTAACCTTGCTGTTTCAGTTAAATCTTATTATGACTCCATAGCCCAATGGATTGAAGCTGCTTCTTTCCTATCCTGTTAGTTGAATCACTCTTTCACTTTCATAAACCTTCACCCTTCATTTAGACTTCCTTCTCCTTCATTTTATATTTTCTCAACCAAAACCAAAAAAAACCTTGTTCTTCATAACTAGCCTAATATTACATATCAAGCCTTAAAGATAAAACAATCTTTGCACTTATAAGAGATATCCCTGTTTGGATTCAGGAGGGCTAGATCCTAGAATCCCAAAGTGGTTCATAATGTTGTCTCTGCAGGTTTAGTCTTGCCAATATGCTAAAATTATAGAGGCCTAACGTTGGGTACAATAGGTAAGAAAACTAGTATATTGTGATATTTATTTATGCGCTCATAATTGCGTGTTTATGAAAATATGATGTAGGGAATTTCATGGAAAAAGAGAATTCCATAGTTCTTGAGGAAGGATCGGGCTGAGATTTCACTGATGAACCTTTGTAAGCATTGGGAACCATGGGGGTTGAGTCATAGTGTCTATTGAGTGTTTTGTGATTTATTTGTGCTTGATTTGCGATTTTGAGTGCGATTGGTGCATGTCCATGCCACTTTCTTTGTGTAATTAAATTGTTGTTTGTTTTTCCTTGTTTTATTTACTTTTCCTTCTTGTTCTTGCCTTTTATGCTTTGAGGGCTTTGGGAATTGGTTGGGGAAAGAGGAAGTTAATGGAGCTTAGGTAGAGCTGAGTGAAACCCAACAGGTAATGTAAGACTCGAATGGAGCCTGATGCATGAGTAAAGGGAAGCTAAAGGAAATAATATGATAACCAGTTGGGTTGTTTGGGTCCATTGGGGTAAATGGACAGTGGCGAGACATTCATGAGAAAGGTAACATGAAGGTAAAGTAAATGGATTTGAGGTATATTGTGAACTGTGGTTCTCAATGTTGTGAATACTTTGCATGGATAAATGAAGTTCTCTTAACCATGACCTTATGAATACTGGTAATTGTGTTTTGATCATGATTAAGCTAACTTATATCTGACAGGGTCATTAGGGATCATTCTTGTGGAAGAATGATTGTTTTATGTAAGTCAATGGCATCAAAATGTTATTTTTTTTAAGGGGAATCAAGTGGGAGGAGTAGCCCTTGAAGATATATGATGTTAGTATCATATGTATATGATTTTGATATTATGTGTATATAACTATGCATATGTTTATGCTATGGAAGACAATGTTGAAGGTTGTTACATCACAGGAATGAAACGAGTGTGATCAGCGGTATGTTGGGATAAGCATGGATAGTGGAAATCACTAGAGACTGTATATTTGGGTTGTTGATGAACAAAGTAAAGTATGGGAAAGACATTGGAGGTAAGGTTTCCTAGTAAAGATGGTGCAATCTCTAGATGTGCAGTACTAATATTGTGTACATCTTGTACATGTGGTGTTGTGTACATGTCGTACATGTTGCATTGTGTACATGTTGTACATAAAGTGTTGTGTACATGTCTATTGTAGCCGCTACAACACCATCCAAAATTTTGGGTATATTCAAAATTTTTGGTCCTCCTCTGCTCGCTTAGCCATTAGGGTTTTGACCTAGCCTATAGTCAGTGAAATCCCTGTGACCTGATTCTAGCCTCTCGCAAACCTTCTCATCAACATGACAAGATGATTTTTCTGCAATCACGCCATGTGTGGGGGGGGGGGGGGTATCATCACACATACACTTGAATCGAATATTTTCCGTACATAACATATGTCTATTAGAAGCACGTTCACAATATATCATTGAGGCATTGTATTTGGGCACCTGACCAAGTTCATAGTCCCATGTAGAGTATTTGGAGACATAATTCTCTAAAAGGTAACTACAAACTGATCGATATTATAATGTCTCATGCAGGACAATCCCACAGATGATATACCCAACAATGTCATCACCAAACTGAGGGAAAGAAACTGAAACTAAAACAACAAGGATGCAGTTCTGGAACATGACACTTTCATACCCTGTCCATATAGGGATGAGAACTAAGGCTACAGTTGAAAACCTTATCAAGGCGGATGACAAGGATCTGTAAAAATTAGTCCAGCTTTGGCAAGGAAACAAGTTGAGACTGTTGGTGAAGTGAAAAGTCATTTAAAACGCTTTCATGTAGAATTTTGGGATGCAAATGACAGAAGTGGATGGGGTAGTGTGAATGCGCAACCATATTGGGTCATAATGCTTGAGGTTCTTGACAATTTTCCACATGACCTTATCTATAGCAAAAATCAAAGTCCTCCTTGGATGGAGGTCCTGCTTGAGAGGAAGCAACACACGTCTTCCATCTTGGAGATATTCAGGCCCTTGCAAGACCCACTAATTAAAGGGTGCATGGACATTATCGAAAGGAAATGTGCTGATGCTGGCTAGGGCACTAGAGCATTTTTAGCAGCAAGAATAATTTGTTGAAGGATTGATCCAAAATCATAGAGAGCTTGGATTCCTACAGGTTGCTTACAACTATTAGAGGTTTTGGATGGAGCACTACCAAATATGTCTTTAATTATATCAGATTTTAGCTATCTACCAAATATAAAAATCTATGGTGAAAGGGGGCCCCTTAGTTTCATGCAAGAAAGGTTGTTGCACTGAAGATTATGTTTCCTACCTTGAAGCTAAGGGAGATGCAGACATATTCTTTCCAACGGAATTTTGATCTCAAAATGCATTGATCATTACCATGCAGAAGATGGTAGTGAATTGAGTAATGATAAAACTCTCAAACCAATCAAGAAATGACGGTCAACAATTCTTGATATGGCTGATTTTATGGTAGAGTTTGGTCTTCCATCGAAGACAAGGAAAAAATATGGTTATAATCCTCTTTTGGATGATTTTAAGAATACCAACATTTACCTCAGTGTGCCTACATATAACATGGTTCCGAAATAATTAGCCTATAAAAGGATTGAAAAAATGAGGAATGCCTGAGAAGTCAAAGATGAAGCTCGATAACATACTTTAGCTCCCCATATTAATGTCTTGACATTTTTACATGCACAACATTGCATGGAAGTGAGACATATTTCCAATTATTGATTTTTCACTAAGAAAATAGTTTCAAGTTTTATCTGATTGGACAATTAGTCGTATATCAAGCATAAAGAGAAATGGATGCTAAACCATGTTTCAAACCAAGGAGGCTATCCCATTACACACGCGTATGAAAGACCATATTCTAGGCTGTGAAATATGGAACGTTTTTTGGGCATAAAGCTAGCCCCATAAAACACCGCCTTATGGAGGACCACTATAGCATGCTCATGCAATTTAAAGGCTACGTGGTTAATCACCAGCAAGTCCGGTGAACTTCCAATAAAAGCTGAAGGGCGTAAATAGAAAAGAAGGCCAATAGTGTGTTACTGTTTTACAATTAACAGAAGAAATGCACGCATGAAGGGATCTTTTAAAGCACAGACAGGTCTATGTAGGAGATCTTCTGAGCAACCAATGTTACGAAGGTCATGCTACGTAGATGAATTAGGATGTTGTGCATTGCATGTCATGACCTTTCTCCGAGATGGAGCTCGAAAACCACAAAGCAAGCACACCAAGAACAACACATGCACTTACACATTTGACTTGTTGGACGATTCCCTCTCAGCATCTTAGGTGATGGAATATGTGTACCCGCACACAATGCTCGATGGTTGTGTGTCATTGGAGTAA
Source organism: Pinus albicaulis (assembly GCA_034641835.2). Lineage (NCBI taxonomy): Eukaryota > Viridiplantae > Streptophyta > Pinopsida > Pinales > Pinaceae > Pinus > Pinus albicaulis. The sequence continues at coordinate 1,178,714,880 of CM076582.1, read as the reverse complement.
GTAGGATCCCCTGTGCCGCACAACTGATTGGGCCCCAGTGTCATTTTATAGCCCCATCAATGGTATTTTAGTTTCTTTGTAGTAGTGGTCGGCATCCTAACATAAAAAAAATGCTCCTCTCTCACTAAGAATGAACATCCGAGAACCATTCTTGGGTGCTGCTATAGGTGCGGAGATGGTATCATGGAGGATGGAAGGGATCACACTCGCAAGGTAGATTAATATTCAATTTCAAAATGGGAAGCAAGGGGCTTCAGAGAGCATCAGGATGTTAGGTCACATAGTCGGATTTTTACTATAGCAGCGACAGATGTGACCCAATCCCGAGTGTGACCTTGCGACCGTTGTTCAAGTCGTAGGTACCCGCAGGTCACAAAGTCGCAAACCTCAGGGGAAAACAAAATTCGCGACCTTTTAAGAACTATGACTATGGAACTTCAATCGGTCACTATCCTCATTCAGGTTGCTAAGTCGCACATTGTAGATAGAGGTAGAAGGGATAAGCTGCGACCCTGTGACCACTATATGTCACAATTATTGCCAAGTCGCAGCCTCTCGATATTCTAAGGATGCACACTGCAGTCTGTCCCAGCACATAACAAGTGGTATTTTCCTTTGAAAATGAGATATCCAGTTGCAAACAACTATACATTACGGTCCTATGGTATACAAAAATTAGCAACTCAACTCTTCACCCCACTCCATAATTAAGAAAGTTTGGTATAGGCATGCACGATTTGTTCATAAATTCTTGTGCAAGATAGGACTACACAAGTGCTTGAACTAATTTTAGCTGCGATAAATATATTGCATTTCTTATGTCATTTCCTAAACGTATATATATATATATATATATATATATGGCTGATTTAAACTCATTTACTTACAGGTAATATGAGGAAAAGGAAATGTTGATTTAATTTTTTTTCTTGCAGGTAACATAAGGAAATAGTAATGTCCACCTAAATGAAGAGAGTTTATAGTTTTCTCCAGAGGATTCACAACTGGGTTTCAAACCAAAAAATAAACCCATTTCATGTGGACATTCGAGACCTTGTACAAAATGGGAAAAAATCACTCTCCCATTTATCAACTCACGCAAATTCCCTTAACACTGCAATGGCATTACCGTCAGATAGAAGATGTTGGTTCGTGTAGCGAGATCTAAGGCTATCCTCCGAGGATCAAGGTTCTGATATCTCCAAGAGAGGAGTGTAGAAGGAAAGCTTGTGAGTCTTGGTAGTCAAAGAGAAAGCTCATTTGTGTCAATATCTTCTGCATCGTATATTAAAAATGCATGTGCTCCCGCAGGCCTGTCAATAGAAACACCTCATCCTTTTTATGCCTTAACAACTACTGGTATTCCTTGCCCTCTGTGTTTTGGTATTGCAATCTCCAGATGGGTTGATTTGAAGGTACAACAAGGTTATGGGTTCGTTGTTTCATAGTCGCTTATTGCTTGTGCATGTGGCAATGGTAATTCACCTATTCATGCCAGAAACTCTTTTCTATGTTTGAACATGGCCCAAGCCAGCACCACATGCGTACCATGGGGTAGCTATTGAGGAAGTTAGTTCTAGTTTCCATGTGGCACATAATTCAGTAGGCTTTAACTTTCTAGATGCCATTGCTTGTAGCTTTTCATCTTCCCAAAAACTTGCTATTATATATGGAGACCACAGCCTTTATGTGTGGGATTTACATAATATATCAAATATTTCTAGGGTCTGTGCATAATTTTCACACAATGCCTATATATGGGATATTACTAATATTTTACCAAATCAAAATATGGAAACTAGAAACCCATTACATTATATGGGAGATTGCACCAGCCGAGGGTATTTTATCCTATCGATGGGCTTCACTGCAAACATTCAGATCCCGGGAGAAATCAGTGAAGACCACGCTGTGGCACAACACTTGACCACACAGGTGTCTAAGTTTATTATTTTCTAGATCATTCCTTCTGCTAACTAAATTTGTTTTAGCATCAATATTTTAAAATACATGTGACCCATGTTACTTCATTTACAGGTAGAGGTAGTCGATGCATAAAACCGAAGCTAGGGTATTCTATGGCATGCAAGGTGGATCCTTTCAAATCTTGAAAGTACCTCACTTTAAGCTCAAAGGAACTTGGTCACTTGCATAAGGCTGATATGCAGAAAAGGCATCTTTCTGTGAAAAACAGAGATCACTGAAAGAGAAATGCAGAAGGGATATGAACAAAGGTCGCAAGTCGTGAACTGCCAGAGGTCGCTAGTTGCAGATTTCTTGAGGTCGCAGGTCATGGATTTCTTGAGATCGCAGGTCGCAGATTTTCTTGAGGTCACAGGTCGCAGATTGCTTGAGGTCGCAGGTCGCAGATTTCCCAAAGTTGCAATCCAGCCCAATGGTCGGGAAGACCAAGACTCAAGGGCAACTCAAGAGTCATCTCAGCCTATATATACAACTTCGAGAAGGAGTACAAAAGGATTTTAGCTCAACAATGAAAGCCAATATGATAGAGGAATTGTGGCTAGAGATCTAAAGGCACTGAGCTCTTGGTATCAAGAGAGAGAGAGAGAGATAGCAAGGTTAGGGTTTTGTACCATGCATTGAGATGAATAGCCCATGTCCCACTATTGGGTTTTGACGAGTTGTAAACATGTATTTGACGTTAGAGCAGCATTAATAATATATTCTCCTTTCTGGCACGGATTCACGTGCTTGTTTGTGGTGATAGTACTAGTTTTTTAGTACTTCATTATGTTGTACATTTGCTTTCATGCATGCCACTATTTATGAAATTTTTCTCAGTGGTTGTATGTATGTTTGCTTTTGGACTAGTGTTTATTTTTCTATGCCACGATGGTGATCTATTGTGAAATAATTTACAGTTAAATTCTGGCGTGTTTTCTTTCATGTGTGTTTGACTAGTTTTCAGCTCACTGATCCCAGTTACGGCATATCCCCTATTATTTTTTCTACTTAGAATTGCTTGCATCTTTCTTTATGGTTTGTTAATATTTTGCTGATTTTTCTTTGGTGATTGGTAATTTCATCTTTGCCTCTGCTCCATTATCTTCTCATCCAACAACCAAGAGTGGAAACAATTATGGCAGAAGCTGGGCCCACATACCAGATGGGGATCCTATCCCAAATGGTGTGAGGTCTAATTGGGACCTTTCAGCGGGGAGACCACCCTTTTTGTTGGCAATACAATTTTTCCCATCAACAAATTCGCGCTAGAAGGAGGGCTAGATGACAAGCTGAGCCTTTAGAGCCTACAGTTAGTCTCATATATGTAATGGCTCATCCCGAAATCATTCTCTCGAGATGTTTGTCAGATTTATCTGGTTCTCGATACTAAATCCCCGATTAACCTCTGTATCACTTGTCCCGGTTAAAATTCCATGGTGAAAATGGAGTTTCCATAACCGAACACATTTCAGATTTCTGTGAATTTTGTGAGTGTTACGAAATTGACGATGAAGAGTTGGCTTCTGTTCTTTTATCCCTCAATCTCGAAGGTCACATTAAGAAATGGTGCCGCACATTGCCAACAACTTCCATCCATTCATGCGAGCAGCTCATTGGTGATTTACAACAAGCTTTTCACAGGTATGATTTTCAAAATGTATTGGTAAAGTTAAATGAGATCAGAATGGAACCTCAAGAATCTTTAGAGGATTTCTCTGTCAGATTTTTTCATTATTTTTTGATTTTCCTAAAGGGGATGTTGATTAGAAATATTTAATTGAATAGTTTTGGTAGGCGGTTTTCATTTCCCTTGAACAATTTCAATCGAAAATCAAGCCTAATCCTAGTGTTTGCTATGATGACCCTCAAGTTACCAGCTATTCAGAAATTGTCCCTAATGTTGCCTTGTCTATCTCCCTAGGTCCAGAGCACATTCAGGCCTCCAAGAAGAGTATTACTATTTGTGATATTCCTATTCCTCCTCCTGAATTTCCATGTGATGGAGTTGTGGTTGCAAAGGTTTTGAGTAATTATAGGCCTGGCCCAACATCTCTCCCGATTGATGAAACCTATCTCAAGTCCACTAAATGTTTCCCTGGGCAGAGTCCTAAATATTATTCGCATACTAATAATAAATTGACTCTTGCCCCAGATGAAGTTGATTTCCTTACAAGGCCTGCGAGATCATTGTTCTCTCTGGATGACACGAATGTGTGAGATGAAAGTCCTTGTACGGTTGATACCTCGGCGTCTAAGTAATTTCATCCATTATTCCCTAATTTATTTCATGAGTCTACCACACTAGTAATTTCTTCAAGTCATTCAAAATTTTCTTATACTTGTATTGGCGACAATCATAAGGACGTGGGTGGTGTTTCACAATCACACTACAAAATTGATGAATATCTTATATCTGATATTTTTCATCCTAAATATTTAAACAACCAAAGGAGTGACTTCCTATCCTGGCAACCTCAAGATGTCTCTTTTATTGATCCATCCCAATTGTTAACTCCAAGATATCCTAACGTACCAGGTACCCAACCTGATAAAACTGATGGCTCTAGTGATCACTGCTTTTCTGAAAACATATTCACTCATACCGCTGAGGACTGTCGCTTGTATATTTTTGTCGACCATATGAAGACGCCGAATTTTAATGATCTGCTTTGTGAAGATTCAAGGACCCATTAGGAAATCGAAGCAATTCAACTCCTGCTAGTTGTTACCTCAAGTTCTTACAATCCTGATGAGACCCCTCAAACAAGTACAGCTAGGGTTCCTAAAATTAGGGTTTCTGAAATGATGGTTCCCACGTATCACACTCCTCTCATCATAACCGCGTCATATGTTAGCTCATCCAAGTAGGTCTTCCATTTGAGTGATCTTTCCCTGAGCACAGATCTCTATTACCTAACGGCTAGTATGCAACAACCGATATACCCTAATTTATTCACTGGAAGGGAAACACCGGCCATTGTCTCTAATCTTTCCAATTTTTTCCCAGCCAGTACCAGTTGCACTTAGGTGCAAGCGTGTCATGTTTGGAAAACCTCTCTACTGCCTAAAAATCTTCCAGTCAATTCACCCCATCCTGGGAAATATAAATAATGTAATACATTGGATTGTCAATCTGTCAGTGCACAAACATTCGGCCGAATTGATACAAACCCCACTGACATTTTTCCAATCACCACAATTAATGGCCACACCCAGTCACCAGTTAATCTCATGAAACCATCAAAGTTTGGAAGCCCCTGGCTTGAAGGTCTAGAGTTGGTCCAAGACAGTGAGGCATTTGAGCCTCTGCTAATAGTTACTTCGGATTCTCACATCCTCGGTGAAACCCAGGAACAATTTCGAACTAGGGTTTTCAAAATTGAGGTTTCTGCACTTGGATTCGCAAGCACCTCAAATTTTCTTGGCATATGCCTATTTTTTCCATTCCATCAAATTTATCCTCCTCAACACCATGATGAGATTCCCAACTAGTTTTACAGGCCCTATCTGATGAATATACCTACAAATAGGCAATGTCTTCCCTCACTTCTATCAGACCTAAGGTTGTGCATGGGTGGATGTGTCTCATTTTTAAATGATTTTAGATTTCGAGTACATATTTCTGTGTATCAGGATGAAAGTGCAATTTGGCTTGAGCAATCCATGTTGGCACGTTCTCTGCTAAGTAGCCACGACCTTCTTATTGTTGCACATGCTCTTCAGGTAAGTCTTTTTGTTGGTGTGCAATTTTGTAGGCTAGCTCTGATTATGAACACTGTTGTTATTGCAAGACAAGCACTAATGAGGTGGCTGCACTGGAAAGCTGATTTCACATAACCTGGTCGCCTCTTTGGTTAAACTAGGGTTTTAGGTTTAGGCTACCTAGGATCTGTTAATAAAAGTTTGTTAGTTCAAGTTGTTAGTTAGGTTTACTTGCGAAAGTTTTTCTTTACAGTTTAAAATTATGTCTGTTGTCTTTGCTTACGATTAATATCTTAGGCGTCATCATTTTACATTTATTTTTCACTCATTTCTCTTTTAGTTTACTTATTGATGAATAAATTTAAGATAATCACTGCATGTGTTTTTCCTTGTTTTCCACCTACAACTAGTTGATCTTTCTCGCACATGGCATTTCATTGCACCATAAGCCTCATTTTTTCGCATTGCATCGTACACTTTCTTCCTCACATCATTTTCACAAGTTGTTGACATAGCTTTGAAAGTTTTGGTATATCGCATAACACTGCATGAGCCCTCATTGAAACCTTGATGACCTTGTTTACTTGTTTGCCTCGATTGTTGAAACCATAAATCCATTGTTTGCGTGAGGCTACAGTGGTTACCTCAAGAGGCAGCTTCTCCCAGGATAAGTCATCAAAGTGGCATTCTCAACATAAAGCCTATGAGTCTAAATTCATTAGCTAGGGAGATATGAGCCGGTTGTTTGTGGGGAACCCTAATGAGTGTGAATGGCCTATACCCGTAACCTAAGCCTTGTGCCTAGCATAGTCTCTAACATATTAATGGTCTATTTTGCACGTTTCGCCTATGGGTGGTAGATGGGATGTGAAGGCTTGGCATGAGGGAAAACCCAAATCAAGATATCTTTTAGTTTCTATCAAACAACCTCTCTTCCACGTAAAATAAATTGGGATCCCTCATCCGCCCATGCAAAATAAGTGCCACGAGCACATGAAATTAAGTGCTACAAGCACGTGAATTGAATAAGGGTAAAGGATTGAGAAACGCTTCCAGTGTAGAGAGTTAACGCAATGACTCCACCGAGGTATTGACCAAGCCCGCCAGCAACAGAGCAACATTTGTGATTTATTGAGGTGAATCCATCGGGGTACTTTCCAGGCTTGCTGGCAGTGGAGCAACACCATAAAATTATTTTAAAAATTCTAAATATAATAAGCCCGCTACCTTATTCTTTACATCATCATCAAGGTACTGGCATCCATTAAGTTCTTCTTTGACGTGTTCTGATTAGCGAGACCTAACTGAGGCACAAGGACTGGGCATATCTGTAAAGGTCAAAGTAATAGAAAATGATACCCGCAGAGCTTGTTCAATATTCCCTTGCATCACTATCTGGACTCAGAATACTGCTGTGACGTTGATAGAGATGCTGGATCCTACCATTGGTTCACCATTTTTTGTAGCCACTACAACACCACCCAAAATATTGGGTATATTCAAAATTTCGGGTCCCCATCTACTCGCTTAGCCATTAGGGTTTTGACCTAGCCTGTAGTCAGTGACATCCCTCTGACTTGATTCCAGCCCCTCACAAACCTTCTCATCAACATTACAAGATGCTTTTTCTGCAATCACGTCATGTGTGGGGGGGTATCATCATGCATACACTTGAATGCAGGCTTTTATGTACATAACATATGTCTATTAGAAGCACATTCACCATATGTAATTGAGGCATTCTATTTGGGTACCCCACCAAGTTCATAGTTCCATGTAGAGTATTTGGGGACATCATTCTCTAAAAGGTAACTACAAAATAATGGATATTATAATGTTTCATATAGGGCAATCCCACATATGATATACCCAACAATGTCATCACCACATCGAGGGAAAGAAACTAAAACTAAAAAATCAAGGGTGCAGTTCCAGAACATGACACTTTCATACCCTGTCCATATAGGGATGAGAGATAAGGCTACAGTTGAAAACCTTGTCAAGGCAGATGACAAGGATCTGTAAAAATTAGTCCAGCTTTGGAAAGGAAACAAGCTGAGACTGTTGGTGAAGTGAAAATTAATTTAAAAAGCTTTCATGTAGAATATTGGGATGAAACTGACAAAAGTGGATGGGGTAATGTGAATGCACAACCATGTTGGGTTATAATGCTTGAGGTTCTTGACAATTTTCCACAGGATCTTATCTATAGCAAAAATAAAAGTTCTCCTTGGATGGAGGTCCTGCTTGAGAGGAAGCAACACGAGTCTTTCATCTCAGAGATATTCAGGCGCTTGCAAGATCCACTAATTAAAGGGTGCATGGGCATTATCAAAAGGAAACGTGCTGATGTTGGCTTGGGTGCTAGAGCATTTTTAGCAGCAAGAATCATTTGTTCAAGGATTTGTCCAAAATCACGAAGGGCTTGGATTCCTCCAGGTTGCCTGCAACTATTAGAGGTTTTTCATGGAGCACTACCAAATATGTCTTTAATTGCATTAGATTTCAGCTATCTACCAGATATAAAAATCTATGGTAAAAGGGGCCCCCTTAGTTTCAAGCAAGAAAGGTTGTTGCATTGAAGATTATGTTTCCTACCTTGAAGCTAAGGGAGATGCAGACATATTCTTTCCAATAGAATTATCATCTTGGAACGCATTAATAATTACCATGCAGAAGATGGAAGTGAATTGATTAATGATAAAACTCTCAAAACAATCAAGAAACAATGGTCAAAAATTCTTGATACGGCTAATTTTATGGTAGAGTTTGGTCTTCCATCCAAGACAAGGACAAAACATGGTTATAATCCTCTTTTGGATGATTTTAAGAATACCAAGATTTACTTCAGTGTGCCTACATATAACATGGTCCAAAATAAGTAGCCTATAAAAGGATTGAAAAAACGAGGAATGCCTGAGAAGTCAAAGATGCAGCTCGGTGACATACTTTAGTCACCCATATTAATGTCTTGATGTTTTTACATGCACGACATTACATGGAAGCGAGACATATTTCCAATTATTAATTTTTCACTAAGAAAATAGTTTCAAGTTTTATCTGATTAGATAGTTAGTCGTATATCAAGCACAAAGAGAAATGGATATTGAACAATATTTCAAACCAAGGAGGCTATCCCATTACGCACACGTATGAAAGACCACATTCTAGGCTGTGCATTATGGAATGTTTTTTGGGCATAAAGCCAGCCCCATAAAGTGCCACCTTATGGAGGACACCAAAAACACACTCATGAGATTTAAAGGCTACATGGTTAATCACCAGCAAGCCCGGTGCACTTGCAATAAATGCTTAAGGGCGGGAATATAAAATAAGGTGAGTGGTGTGTTACTATTTTACAATTAAAAACATAAATGCATGTATGAAGGGATTTTTTAAAGCACAGACAGGTCTATGCGGGAGATCCTATGAGCAACCGATGTTAGGACGTCTCACTACATAGATGAATTGGGATGTTGCACATTGCATGTCGTGACCTTTCTCCAAGATGGAGCTCGAATAGCAAAACGCAAGCACACCAAGAACAACGATTACACTAACACATTCAACCTATTGGAAGATTCCCTCTCAACCTTGTAGGTGATGCAATATGTGTACCTGCACATAATGCTCGATGGCTGTGTATCCTTGGAGTGAGTGTGATCCCCTACACCGCACCACTAATTGGGCCCTCATGTCATTTTATAGCCCCATCAATAGTATTTTAGTTCCATTGTAGTAGTGGCTGACATTCCAACATAAAAAAATGCTCCTCTCTCACTAAGAATCAACATGCGAGAACCATTCTCGGGTGTTGCTATAGGTGCGTAGATGGTATTGTGGAGGATGGAAGGGATCACACTCGCAAGGTAGATTAATATTCAATTTCAGCATGGGAAGCGAGGGGCTCCAGAGACCATCAAGCTGTCAGGTCACATAGTCACATTTTTTCGACACCAGTGCAGATGCAACCCAATCCTCAATGTGACCTTGTGACCTCTGTTCAAGTCACAAAGTCAAAAACCTCAGGGACAAATGAAATTCAGGACCTCTTAAGAACTGTGACTATGCAAATTCAATGGGTCGCTATCCTCGTTCAGGTCACTAAGTCGCATGTCGTAGACAGAGGTAGAAGGGATAAGCTACGACCATGTGACAACTATAAGTCCCAATTCTTGCCAAGTCACAGCCTCTCGATACTCTAAGAATGCACACTGTAGTCTGTCCTAGCACATAACAAGTGGTATTTTCCTTTGAAAAGGAGTTATCCAGTTGCAACCAACTATACGTTACAGTCCTATGGTAGACATCAGTTAGAAATTCAACTCTTTTCCCCACTCCATTGTTAAGAAAGTTTGGTATAGGAATGCATCATTTGTTCATACATTCTTGTGCAAGACAGGACTACACAGGGATCTGAACTAATTTTAGCTGCGATAAAGAGAGTTGTTAGTTTTCTCCAGAGGATGCACAACTAGGTTTCAAACCAACAAAGAAACCCATGTCATGTGGATGTTCTAGACCTCACAAAAAATGGGAAAAAATCACTCTCCCATTTATCAACTCATGCAACTTCCCTTAACACTACAATGGAATTACCGACAGGTAGAAGGTTCTAGTTCACGTAGCGAGATCTAACGCTATCCTCCAAGGAGCAAGGTTTTAATATCTCCAAGAGAGGAGTGTATAAGGAAAGCCTGTGAGTCTTAGTAGTCAAAGAGAAAGCTCATTTGTGTCAATATCTTCTGCATCATACATTAAAAATGCATGTGCTCCCACAGGCCTACCAATAGCAACACCTTAGCCTTTTTAGGCCTTAACAATTGCTGGTATTCGTTGCAATCTACGTTTTGGTATTGTGATTGCTATATGGGTTGATTTGAAGGTACAACAAGGTTATGGGCTCGCTGTTTCATAGTCGCTTATTGCTTGTGCATGTGGTAATGGTATTGTTCATCTATTCATGCCAAAAACTCTTTTCTATGCCAGAACATGGCCCAAGCCAGCACCACATGGGTACCATGGGGTAACTATTGAGGAAGTTTGTTAAAGTTTCCATGTATACATAACTCAGCCGAATTTAACTTTCCAGATGCCATTTCTTGTAGCTTTTTAGCTTCCCAAAAACCTGTTGTTATATATGGAGACCACAACCTTTACGTGTGGGATTTACATAATTTATCGAAGATTTCCATGGTCTGTGCATACTTTTCGCACAATGCCTATATATGGGATATTAGTAATCTTCTACCCAATCAAAAGCTGGAAACTAAAAACCCATTACATTTTGTAGGAGATGGCACTAGCCGATGGTCTTTGATCCTATCGATGGGATTCGCTACAAACATTTAGATCCCGGGAGAACTCAGTGAAGACTACACTGTGGCACAACACTTGACCACATAGGGGTCTAAGTTTATTATTTTCTATATCATTCCTTCAACTAACTAGATGTGTTTTAGCATCAATATTTTAAAAGACATCTGACCCATGTTACTTCGTTTACAGGAAGAGGTAGTCAGTGCGTAGATCCAAATCTAGGGTGTTCTCTGGCAAGCGAGGTGGATCCTTTCAAATCTTGAAAGAACCTCACTTTAAGCTCAAAGGCACTTGGTCACCTGCACAAGGCTGATATGTAGAAAAATACATCTTCCTGTGAAAAATAGAGATCACTAAAAGAGAGATGCAGAAGGGATATGACCAAAGGTCGCAAGTCGCAGATTTCTCGAGGTCGCTAGTCGCAGATTTCTTGAGGTTGCGGGTCACGAATTACTTTAGATCGTAGGTCACATATTTTCTTGAGGTCGTAGGTCGCAGATTGCTTGAGGTCGCAGGTCGTAGATTTCCCAAAGTCGCAAGCCAACCCAACAGTCGGAAAGGCGAAGAGTCAAGGGAAACTCAAGAGTCATCTCAACCTATATATACATGTTCGAGAAGGAGTACAAAGGGATTTTATATTGACAATGAAATCCAGTATGATAGAGGAATTGTCACTAGAGAGCTAAAGGCACTCAACTCTTGGTATCAATAGAGAGAGAGAGAGAGGTATCTAGGTTAGGGTTTTGTGTCATGCATTGAGATGAATAGCCCATGTCCCACTATTGGGTTTTGACGAGTTGTAAACATGAATTTGACATTATAGTAGCATTAATAATATATTCTCCTTTCCAGTACTGATTCACGTGCTCATTTGTGGTGATAGTACTAGCTGTCTAGTACTTCATTATGTTGTACATTTTCTTTTCTGCATGCCATTGGTTATGAAGTTTTTCTCAGTGCTTTTATGTATGTTTGCTTTTGGATTAGTGTTTATTTTTCTATGCCATGATGGTGATCTATTGTGAAATAATTTTCAGTTAACTTCTGAAGTGTTTTCTTTCATGTATGTTTGACTGGTTTTCGGCTCACGGATCCTAGTTACGACATATCCCCTTTTATTTTTGCTTCTTAGACTTGCTTTCATCTTTTTTTACGGTTCGTTAATCTTGGGCTGATTTTTCTTTGCTGATTGGTCATTTCATCTTATCCTCTGCTCCATCATCTTCTCATCCAACAACCAAGAGTGGAAACAATTATGGTGGTAGCCAAGCCCACATATCAGATGGGGCTCTTATCCCAAATGGTGTGAGGTCTAATTGGGACCTTTCACCAGGGAGACCCCCCTTGTTTTCGGTAGTACAAATTTTCCTGTCAACAATGTCTTACATGTTGTGTTTTTTATTTTTGGTGCTATGTCATGTGCATTGTGTATATGTATGTTGTAAATCTTGTGTAGTTGTATGTTTGGTGTTGTACATTATTCGTATTTGTATGTTTTGGGGATTAGTTCTCAATATCACTCAAGGTTGTTGGCTAAAGACCTAGAAAAACATGGATTCCCTAGAAGCTATGGGTTTGTGCCCTATAACAATTTGGGTGTCCTACAGCTTGTGGGTTGCAACCATGTAATATCTTCGGTCCCCTGGAGGCTATGGGTGAGGCCTCATGACAACTTGGGATTCCTTAGAGGGTGTGGGTGAGATATTTTTCCTGGGAGCCCTAGAAAATTTTGGAAGAGACTAATCTAAGTTGCTAGTATTAAGGGTAGAGCCTATTATTTGGATGCCCTTGTTGTCGATATTGTGTATGGAAGAGAAAGAACTAGGTGCTTGCTGGGTTTGGTAACTGATCCAGTGTGTATATGTGGTCAAAGAGAAGAGAAGTCACAGAGTGCTTTACAGGTTTGGAAATCTATCTGATGTGTATGGGAAGGACAAAGAACAAAGGCAGAAGAAAAGAACCATTCAAAGATAAGTATTAGTATTCCATTTTAGTTTTTCATTTCAAAAGTATGCACATAGTCTATGATTCTAAATTATGATGGTTGATTTTTTAGTTAACCATATGTGATATGTTTATAGATGATTATTTGACCAAAGAGCTAATATGAATTGTTGTGGTGAGAGGTAAATATAATTACAACTATACCTTATTGACAAGCTATCAATGAGGTATGATTTGAATTTATTTCAATTCATTTTGATTCTGATGTCAATTATGTGTTTGGTACAGGGAATCATGGAAATGCCTGATTTGGGTGGTTGGAACTTACTGTAAGAGTATTAGCATAAACAATAAAATGAATTGAAAAATGAAACAATGTGCTGGTAAATCATTCAGGAGTAGGCCCACTGTGGGACACTGGTACCTAATAGATTCCATTGATTTCCATCAACATGATATGACTAGTATGATGGTTTTGATGCAAGTATATGCCTTGGCTTTGGATCTTCTGATGCAAGGAAACCTTGTCAAGGGATTAATCGCCTAAGGGAATTGGTAGCGGAGAAGGGGATGACAGGGAACTTGTAAGGTGAGTGATTGCATAAAAGGGGGCGACTGTATTTGTTGAAGGAATTAGAAGAAGAGAAGGGAAGAATGGGGAATAAATTTGTTTTGGTCATTAGAGTTTCAAGATTAAAGAAAAAGAACATTCGGAGTTTTCCCTACAAAAAAGATACAATAACTATTTGCTGAGAGAACAAGGAGTACAAGGATTGTAGTGTTCGAAATTGTAGGAAGGATTTTATTTTGGCAGTGGATTCTAGACTTTCTGGGAAGGAGATGAATCCTGGTACTACTTTTAAGCTGGAGGTGTGAGCCTCTAGAATCCCTTTTCGCCGATGAAAAAATCATATCCTTTTATTTGCTAGTTAGATAAAATTTTCATATGTATATTATTGTAAATACTGTATCAAGTTGTGTTTATAATGATCCACAGACAGTATGATTATTTGTTGGTTGAAGAAAATGTGCACATGTGTATGTGTATTTCATTGTAAATATTGCATCAAGATGTGTTATAAATATCTATAAGAAATATGTTTTGTTTGTCATAAGTGTCATAGAACATCGAGGATGGTGTTCTCTCAAGGGGGAGGGGTTTGTAGCAACCCATGGTTGATTTTCCATAAAAATATAATAAGACCAAGGTCATGGGACACGTATTCCAAGATGAACCGTGGGAAAATATTATAGTGGGTATCACTTGTGATTTAATAATGGCTATGGAAATTGACAAAAGCATTGTAAAATGGAAAGAGGAAAGAATTGGCATTTAATTAAGGAAATAAAGGAAAATGGGAGAAAAGGAAGGTGAAGAGACACTAATATGTACGGAAGGGAAATTAGAGAGAAAATGAAGGAAAATGAAAGAAAATAAAAAAGGAAAGGAAGAGTCTAGATATCAATGATAAACAGGAATTAGACAAGTAGTTCACAACTTTTTTCAGTTCATTTTTAGTTCTCTCCTTCAACAGTCTTACACTCTCACAGACTCTTCCACACTTAGAGAATTCTTGGATCATCATAACATTCACTTGGACTTGGATAAATCAAGAAAAGGATAATAAAGGAATTGGTGGGAAACAAAAAAAAAGATTGGACTAGTAGCTGCCACAGGGATACATTGCAGGTAAGAGGTTGCATGTGTGATCTCCTTACTAATATTTGGATGCATGATACATGAATTTGGTTATATGGTTATTTGCTATCATTGGCATGGATATTTTCCAAGATTGACAGTGGTTCCATCCTTTCCTTGGAATTTCCTAGATAACCATGATATAGTGGGTTCCCATTTTGGATTTCTAATTAGTTTGCAGGTTCCCTATGGCCGGAGGTTGGGATAGAATCTAGGGAGCCCTGGAACAAATTTGGTTCCCTAGAGGCTAAGGGTTGAGATGGGATATCTTTGGAGCCCTGTAAAAACTTGGATTCCCTAGAGGCTGTGGGTTGAGATAGAATCCCTACAGCCCTAGACAATTTAGGAAGAGACCAATCTAGTTGGTATTACTGATTTCTGGACAGGTTAGGTGAAATCAATGTGGTTGAGGGTAGAGGTGGTTTGGCCTATGGAATCCCTAGTTGGTTCTATTTTTGTTTAAACCATATGATCACAAATTCATGCTTGGAATATGGCATGGGGGTGATTGGCTGAAAGAGATATTTGGTTCAGCCCTGTCTATGGTTGGGTGGTACATATATGTCTATGAATTGGTTGGATTTTAGTATTATTAATATGAATTATTTTCCTATTGTGATTAATGAGCACATGTACTAGTTATCAAGTCTATATTATGGATGGTTTTCCATTGATATTATTATGGTTATATGTTGGTTATATGATGTGCTCTTAATATGGATCTTTTTCATGATTTGATAAGTTATAAAAGGGTTAATGAATGCATGGGATAACAAGTGTGGTTGTAGCTACCTTAAGAGGGAATTAGAATTTATTGATAATTCTCTGATGTAGTTCATAATTTTATGATCAGATATGCATTCATGACCTATAGTTTCTATGTTTACCATTTATTTGACGAAAAATGTACCATTTATTGGGAATGTATTGGTCAAGATATTGATTGAGTATTGGCTGCTCAGACTTGTTATCATTATTTATTGCATTTTGGAAAGCTATAGGCACTTCTCGATAGTGGCCTAAGGGCTAGCCCTGAAAAATTGGCATAGATATCAACAACGCATGCATAAAATTGGAATATTTATGTCACAACCAAATCAAATGAGACTTATGGGTGTAGTTGGATCCTCATAACCACACGAAAAGTGTGTTATGGGTGCGATTGGGGTGTCAAGCTTGTAAAAAGGAGTTCCAACTTAGGGATTGACCAGCAGGGGTGTTTGTTAGGATGTTGAGTGATCTGGTGTTCCTAAGAGGTGTTAGTATGTGTTTCGGATTGTAGGCCTTACTTAAAAAACTGGAACTTGGAGGTCAACTCATGTCATAGTATCACTTAACTCATGTTTACAATGGAGAGCTTGTAAACGTGGGTAAATTTGGGAGGATTTGGTTAAATTCTCTATCCTTCTTGATTTTATATATGATAGGTGCACAAACACCACTCAAGGTTTTTATAAACTTCTAATGGAAGCTGGTTAAGTCATGAAAGCTTCTAACCTAAAAATGCTCTTTGGTGAAGACAAAATTACAATTTCCTCTATTTTCTCTAGATCCATTTAAAATCCATCATTTTAAATGACAAAACCTATGTATACTAACTCAACATTCATAAAATTTCCTTTCTTCAAGTTAATTAACAAATTTTCTTGCTGTAATCTTTCCAAAACATATCCCACATGTATAGGGTGTTATTATTTTTTTTGACTAAAAATTAAGATGTCATCTAAGTAAACAATAACAAACATACCAATTAATTCCTTCAAGAATTTGTTTATCAACCGCATGAATGTTGTAGGTGCATTTTTCAATCCAAATGGCATGACTAGCCATTCAGAAAAAATTTCATTGTTATTTAAAGTTGTCTTCCACTCATCCACTTCTTTTATTCCTATTTGATGGTAGCCTATTTTCAGATCAATTTTGGAAAATTAAGTTTCTCCACTCAAGCAATCCATCATATCATCCATCGATGGCAATGTAAATCTGTATCAAATCATGACTTTAATGATTGTTCTGGAATATGTAAAAATCCTACACTCACACTCCTTCTTTGGACTTAGTAATGTAGGCACAACACATGGACTCAATCTCTCTCTTATCAACCCTTTATCTAACATATCTTGAACCTGCTTCCTTATTTCTTCATTTTCCTTGGGTGTCATTTGATATGCAACCTTATCTAGAAGGATTTATCATGATATAAAATCTATGTGATGGTTGATGTTTCTTTTGGGTGGAAACTCATTTGAAAAATTATACAGTATAATATAATTAAATTCATGCAACATATCCTAAATTTCATTAGTTAAATATGCAATTTTAGTGTGCATAATTATTACCTATAGCTTTCATATTACTGCATAACTAGCCACCTCTTTCTCCATCTATTGCATAAATTAATTACCACTTAACAACAATGCCTTTGGGCTACTTGTTTTAGCTGCACTCTCTTCCTTCAATGGTACAAGAGTATGTTTGATGCCATCCTTTTTTGTAATTATAGAAATTTTTCTCTCCATCATGTGTCACTTTCCTATTGAACTTCCATGGTTGACCCAAAAGGATGTGGAAAACATCAATTGGAATTATATAAATAGATTACCTTGTGCTTATATATTTCTATATCAAACTAAACTTCAATTTGATCATTCACTAAAAATTGGTGTCCCTTTTTTAACCACGATCACTTATATGACGTTGGATGTTTAATCCTCTTCAATCCCAGTTTTCCACCATTTATAAGGAAATGAGATTTTAATTCTTCCATGGTCAATCACTACCTTGCAACACTTCCCTTTGATGTCCACATAGTATTAAAAAAGGACCATATTTAGGTTGGTTCAATAGTTTATTTGGTTGGCTTCAATAAGATTTTATTCATCATAAACACCTCTCCAATTTTCAACATATTTTCTACCTCAGGTGCTTATGCTTTTGATGATTTTGGATGAATTATGTGTGCACCATGTTGTCATGCATTATCATTATCTAGACGTTAAAAATATCTGTGACCCATTTTTCCACATATGTAGCACTAGTAAACAATATCTCTACCTCTTACTCTAGCTCTCTGGTAAGGTCTTCCTCCTATGGTGCCACAATATTTCTTTGTTTATCCTTGCCATTTTGAGATGCATGCATTATTATCTTGTGTCAGAATATTTCTTCTCCTACTTTACTGTGCTTTTCCTTTGGAAAAATCACAAAATCTACCCGAGTTCTGATTTCTTACTATATGTTATTCGTGCTTCATGGCATACTGGTATGCTTATTCCATGGTCCTTGGAAAAAGAATGTTGATTTCATCTTGAATATCCAGTTTTAATCCATTAACATACCTTGTTGTATATTCTAGGGTATCTTCCACATAACTTTATCTCAATTTAACTTGATAAAAATATTCCTTATATTATTTTACTATTAGTGACCTTTTCTTAAGGTTATGCATCTTCCTGTATATATTTAGCTGGTAATATTTTGGTAAGAATTTACTCTTCATCTTTGGCACCATCTTGTGCTAGCTTTTTTTCAATGTATTATTATTCTTTCTCCTTTCCACTTGTACATTGTCCCATAATAATGGAGCATGAACCTTCAACCTAGTTACTTCAAAATTCGCCCATTTTTCCTCATCCATCTCTTGATATTCAAAGTACTTTTCTAATTCAGTGATCCAATCAAAAAAAAATTTAGCTGCTAGGTTACCATCATAGGTAGATAGTTCAGGCTTTAGAATTCAAGTTGAACCGAACAATTATCTCAATAAATTTACTTCTAGCGGTTCCTCACCAGGTCCTTCCCCTTCTTCTTCAGCTTCTTCTTCAAGCTCACTAATATTAATAGCCTTAGGATCTTGTTCTCTTCCTACCTCCATGGCCTCTAACTGAGCTTGTAATGTCCCTATCTCTTCTCTGAGATCTAGATTACCCATGGGTATGCCTCCTCGACCTCATCCTCTTCTTTCTCACATAGAAAACCCCTCTTGTGCAATGGTTTTCAGTGATACCACAAATTGGTGCAACAGGCAGGCCAAAAGGGTATTTTAGAACCAGAAAACACAATGCTGCAATTTTTTCTCAGTTGCTACAAAATGATTTGGTAGCATATGCTTCCAAATGAATTGTTCCATCACTACAAAATGATTAAATAGAGTTGTTTTCTACAGGATAATTTGGCATCGGATTGTCAAATTTTTGTACAATGATTTTGGGGAAGATGAATTGATTCATGCCCTTCCAAATAGACTTTCCACATACCTAGCTTTCTCCACAACATAGTAAAAAATTTACCTTTCCTTCCTTCACCAAAGTTGCAACGTTGATACAAAATTGGCAGTTGAAAAACCAATCTAAAAGGGATTTTGACTGTGTTCAAAACATGGTACTATATCTCATTCAATAACGCCTAGATTTCTTTAAAACCACATGTTCCTTACTATTGAATATAGTGATACATTCGTCTGTTGGTTTTGAATCCAATACAAAAAAACTCAAAAATAAAGTGGGCTATCACACACAATGAATGAATCCACAGGGTTCACTTTATTAATATAAATTAGTTCACAAGTTACAGGAACTTAGAAAATGTCTGTTATCAAAATTATTGAGTTCTCAATACCAAACTATAAATGAATATAAATTCTCAATAGAAACAAAATTGTAGAGTTTGATTAAATCTAAATTCATTTAACAATCATGCAACTTACAATCCCAAATTGTTTTTTATTTATTCCATTCACACATGAATATCTTCTAGTTCAAACAAATTGAAGGTACAGGTGGTTTTGCAAACATAAAAATTGTACTGCATAGAGAAACAACAAGTTCTTCTCTTATCCTCTATCTTTTGGAACTTCCCATCGCAATTCCCTTGAATCCCCCCCAAAAAAAATTGACTATGAAAACCAAGAGTCACGAAATGAGAATGATTTCCCCTTCTCCACAAAATAAGAGAAACTGAAAACTATATTTACAATAGAAAACAATTTCTATAACTTATTTCTAAAAAATCAGGGCTCACTCCTAAATAAAATATTTACAATTTATATAAAAAAAAAAATCCCAGCATTACCATGTGACCATCCCATCACATTGGTGAGCTCTCATCCAAATAATTCACATATTGTGCTTGGCCTATGCACCTACATCAGGTAGTTAGATGTTAGCTAACCTTGTTTTGGTCAACCTGAACTCCTCTATAAGAACAATTATGCTCCGAAAGATCTCCCCCATTCATAAGAAGATGAATATTTTCTTGGATATGTGAGAGTCTTATGTCTTCATGACTTAGAGGGATATTCGTCAAAACTAGTTAGGGCCCCCTAAAATGAGTTACCATAGGGTCATAGACAAGGCCTTAAAATATATTGATTATAGCTCTTTGAAAAGTGGTTGGCATAGGTAAAAGGGAAGAACCCTATATTAAAAGGTACCCTAGTAGAAGGTAAAGGTAATTTTATCATGATCTTCAAGATTAATTTATGTTTGATTATATACACCAAATAGATTGAAAAATGGGTACTCTTTTTCCACTAGGACATATAGTACTCAATAGAAAAAAGGAAACGGAAAATGATATTTTCAAACAACCTTATTAGGTTCCCTATAATCTACAAATATTTTTCATTTGTCATTTTGTTTTGGAATATGATTAAAGGTGAAATAGATTCACTATAAAAAATAGGTAGATGAATCCAATATCTAAGAGTTTCTATATTCCTTCTTTAAAAATTTCTTTTAATCCAAGGTTCGTCCTCCTCTAAGTCCACTTTATGGGTATATAGTCCTCTTTGATGTATATGTGGTAGGTTTAGATTTATGGATGGATTCCTTTCATCTATCTACACTCTCATGCAAAGGTTGCAACCTAGCTTTTCAAGATAGTTAATATTTTTTATCTTGATCAACAATGAGATTGGTGCTAGTTTTTCATAATTTTTGAGGGGTATGTTTTTATGGTTTTGATAGTAGGATTATGAACCCAAACTATGTATATTTTTTCACGTAAATTCCATTATTGATCAATATAAATTTTAGACTATTAATCACCATATAAGCCACATATTCTCAAAACATTAGATTATTAATTTTGCAAAGAAATATATATGAAGGCGGTTTCATCGACTTGTTTATTTCCTAGGGATATGTCGATGGTGAAAATTGGATAGGTGGAAACTTGAATAATGTTCTCTTATTCTTCTTATTCCATGCATATTATAAAAATCTTGTTCTATTAATGGTAAATTAGGAAGGTAAAGAACAAAAATTTTCTGGGACCAACTGTTGGGTACCAAATCTGTATACTTTCTCCACCATTTTTAGCCACCTTTCTATCTCTTTGTATCATTAATTGTTTTAAAACACACGAGGTAAATCCCTTTCCACTTTATTACATGGAATATTTGATTAATTAAGTAATTGTCAAGGAGGTTTTACTTATGCAAGTATTAACTTTGTTATTTCCACAGATTCTGAAAAATAAAGGGATTACATTTGCAAGCCATGAAGAAACTCCAAATTCATAGCGCTATATCAACATCCTGCAACAGATTCCAACTTACCCCAGATCTATTTCAAACTTTTCATGGTTTCCTTTCGACAACTAGTTTGCTATTGTAACAATTATATAATTGTAGATATTTAGTTATTAGAGGGAAAATACGGTTTCCTGAACATTTGTATAAAAAGGGCCTCAGGGATGTGAATTAGGGTTAAGCAGAAGGAGACGGATATTGTAACATAAGTGTTTTTAAACAATTGAATGTGCAACTTTTTGATGCTCCATTTGTGAGCTGTGAGTTTACCGCAACTCTGATCAGAGAGTTGGGCCCACTCTTCTGATCAGGTGCTATGTTATTTCCCTTTTTGTTGATTTCATATTTTTTTTATTGTTGTAACTGTTGTTCTAGTATGATTCTGTAATTGCTTTGAATTATTTTATAATTTTGCAATTTATCTTTAATTGATGTTACAACAGTTTTCTTGCTTTCATTAATTAAGCTTGTAATTCAATAGTGGATTATGTTATTTCTCCTGCATATATTATGCACCTTAGTCTTGCAATAATAAATGCACCCATATTGATAATTAATGTGGAAAAGGGTTTGAATATTTGTTCACATCTAGACACCAACATTTTGGTGTCGTTGCTGGGGAGGCTAAGAAGGTGCAAGAACACAGTCTGCAATTGATCTAAGGCTTGATATCTCATCTTCGGGAGGGAATTTATTGTCCTGCTCCAAGTCTTGAGCATAGTGTTCTATTTTCTTGCTTATTCATTATTTTTTTTAGAACTAATCTCTCGTCTTGGGGAGGGTATTTGTTACCCTACTCTAAGTCCTGAGTGTAGTGTTCTGTTTTTTTTTTTTCCATTGTTTTTTTTTAGAACTGATCTCTCGTCCTGGGGAGGGGATTCATTACCCTTCTCTAAGTCCCGAGCATAGTGTTTTGTTTTTGTTTTTTTTTTCATTGTTTCTCTTAGAACCAATGCCTCGTCTTGGGGAGGGAATTTGTTACCCTACTATAAGTCATGAACATAGTATTATGCTTTTCTAATTTTTGATTATTTTTCTTAAGGGCC
Organism: Pinus albicaulis; assembly: GCA_034641835.2. Classification (NCBI taxonomy): domain Eukaryota; kingdom Viridiplantae; phylum Streptophyta; class Pinopsida; order Pinales; family Pinaceae; genus Pinus; species Pinus albicaulis. The sequence goes on along the minus strand of CM076582.1, from coordinate 1,178,692,673 downwards.
AATTTCTCGTCCTAGGGAGGGTATTTGATCACCCTAATTCCGTTCTTACACTTTTATTTTCTTTTAGTTTATGTGATTTTATTTTTTGAACCTAATCTCTCGTCCTAAGGAGGAAATTATCCGTCCTACTCTGGATCCTGAGCACTTCTGTTATTTTAATGAACCCTTCCCACTAATTGCATGAAAAAACATCTGAATAAGAGGAGCAGAGGAAGATCCCAAAATAAAGGAAGGGATCTTGGAAGGAATATGTATATCCAGGAGATCATCGCAAAGGCTGAATCTGAAGCATCTTCTCATGTCGTTGTCAGAGTAATGGTTCAGAGAAAGTCAGAAGGACAGTCGGTTGAGCAGCCAGTGCCATCCATGGTACCAGAGGGAATTCTTTTGACAACAGAAGGAGTAATAAATAAGCTATTTTTGGAGGAAATACCCATGCCACCAGCAGAAAGGGAAGAAATAACAAGAAGAGGGTCAGAAGAATTGAGAAATTCCAATTGGGAAGAAGAAATCCCAAAGGTGTTTGCGTTACCACGAGACCAACAAAGTGTTGTGAAACCTCCTGCACTTGAATTGGGAAATTCCATTTGGGAAGAAGAGCTCCTGAAGGATTTCACATCACCATGAGACTAAGTGGGTGCTGTGAAACCTCCTACAGTTGAATCACCCAAAGTTCCAGTTGCAGAACTAGTTGAAATCCCGAGTGAGTATTGGGGGATATTCATGGCACCTACAAGTCCGTCTATTGATTTTTGAATTGCAAACATTATAGATGATGCACTGATGAAGCCCATTCATTTGATGACTTTGCCTAATTTTTATGGGCTTTCCTCTGAAGATCCTGATATATTCCTCTTCAAATTTGACATGGTTTGTTAAGGGTATGATCATATCGCCGATGCTTAGAAGCTAAAAATAGTTCCTGCTACCTTAAAAGGGAAAACCCTATGATGGTTCATGGGTTTAGGAGGAAAGACTATTTCCTCATGTGATTCAATGAAGGAAGTTTTTTTGGAGAAATAGTAGGATTACTGTAAATATCGTGACATCAAGGAGGAGATTTTTAAGTTTTCATAGAAAGAGGACAAGAATATGGAAGATTGTGTGGAATGATTCAAATATATATTGTAGATATGTGGCCATAGTGACTTGGATAAGGATATTCTAAAGATCATCCTTCTCTAGACACTTAGGGAAAATTTCCTACAACTTTTTAACATAGTAGGAAAGGAGCACATTTCAAAAGAATAATTCGACACCGTCAATGAGTTGTGCATTCAGTGTTCACAAGGGGCTGCAAGGAGTGGAAAAGGAATTAGGTCATTAAAGAATTCTAGTGGAGGGGTTACAAAGGAAAAAATCGGAAACCTACTGGATAACCTAAGGACTGATATCCTACGCACATTATCTTCCTAGATGGACACTCTGCAAGCGAAACAGAAACAAATAGAGTTGGAGAAGACTATGGCTATATTCTTCCCACAGTGCAGAAAGAAGCATCTGTTGAAAGAATTCCCATTAAATACAGTGGAAGCCTGCGCAATTTGCGAATAGACCCATGCGACCAACTTATGCCCTTCCTTGCCAAGACTGAAGGCATTTTTTCAAGGGGAAAGTGAAGAAAATGCAATAGATCAATGGTACTTCATGAGACCAAAAAAGCCATGGCACACTCGACCAACAGCTATGAAATCAGGTATGACTCAAGGCCCATCTCATTATTTTAATAATTTTAATATGGGTCCCCAGTCTGTACCTTTTTCACTGATGTGGTCTAAGTATCAATATCCCCCTGGAAAAAATGGGATCCCCAGACCAGTTCGAATCCTTCATGGAATCAGAACTGGCATGGACACTCTCCTACTGGACAATTTCCCAAATCTATGCCTCAAAAGAAACTTCAATTTCCCTCTAATGTACCTCCAGGAAACCCATATCTTCAACCCCAGCTTCCCATCCAGGCCAATATGAATCATAATAATAAAGAGGTCCAAAAAAGGACACTCTTAACCTTCCATCATATAGCATTTCTACTGCAGGAATTAATGAGATAAATTTATGATCTGGGTGGGTAGTAAATGCTCTGAATTCACCTATTATCATAGAATATTTTGAAAGTGAAGTTATAGAACCATAAAAAAGGATATTTGGGGATAAACTAGACTAAAAAATGATAAATCAAACACCTCCCAAACATGTTCTTAACCAAGGTTATATAATTACTCCATCATATCCTAAAAGATTAACCCTGAATAAACAAAGCCCTCAAGAAAATTTTGACTTCCTGGGGGAATTGCAAAATTCTTTTGTTAAAATACCCCTACTCCAAGCTATGATGGATGTACCTATATATGCAAAAACACTCAAAGATGACTGCTCTAAGAAACCTGGGAAGAAACCAAGGGATATGTTAACCATTCATGTGATGGGTAGAATGTCAAACATTATGCTAGGAAAGACCATGCCTGTAAAATATGGGGACCCAGGGAACCCAATTCTAACAGTACAAAAAAATGGGGTTGAAATCCCAAATGTACTAGTATATTTGGGTGTTGCCATTAATATCATTACCTCCGAAACAATGAATGCATTAGGTCTCGAAAAAATTAATTCAAACCCTACTATCTTGGAATTAGCGAATAGGTCTATAATTAAACTGGTAGTGAATTTGAAAGATGTGACTATTTCGGTGGACTCATAGCACTATCCCATGGACCTCCTTATATTACATACAAAATCCTTAGTCGGTGGTCATCCATTGATCTTGGGGAGACCTTGGCTCACAACCACAAATGCTTATATTAGGTGTTGATATGGACATATGATTATATCAAATGGGTCGGTTCCAAATAACCTTACTCTCGACCCCCCTCCAGAACCCATCCCATCTAGAAAACTATTATCCAGATAAAAAACTCCACCAATAGAAGAGGCTGAAGCTAAAAATAAAGAAGTTAGACCAATCCTCACCATTGGGCAGTCCCTTCAATTCAAAACAGAAACTGAGGATGATACCACTAACACTTGTATTAATGATCCCTGTTCTGTTTCCAATTCAACTCGTCAAATTTTAGAATCTGCTATGAGAGGTAAGACACAGGAAAAAATCAAACTAGAAGATGAAATTGAAGACATTCCTATAAATTCATCCCATGATAGTATTCCGATTGAAATTGAACCAACAAAGACACTCAATATCAACCCGAATTTGTCAGAATCCCAGACAAAGCATCTTTTAAAAGTCCTTCAAGACCATTAGGAAGATTTTTCCTGGGATTATACTGACATGAAGGGGATCCGTGATGGTTTATGTACTCGTCATACATATATTAAGGAATATTTCCGCCCTGTGAGACAAACCCAATGGAGAATCAATATTGCTCTAAAGAACATTGTCAAGGAAGAATTACAAAAATTACTGGATGTAGGTTTCATTTGCCCCATCTCGGATAACCAATGGGTGTCTCTGTTGGTTATTTTTCCAAAAAGTAATGGTAAATTGAAGATTTGAGTAGATTATATGGAGCTAATCAAGGCAATTCGAAAATACCATTTCCCTTTTCCATTCATTGACCAAGTCCTAGACACCCTGGCTAAGAACTAGTTCTTTTCCTTCCTAGATAGGTTTAGAGGGTATAACCAGATCTAGATAGCCCTGGAAGCCCAAGATAAAACAACCTTCACATGACCGTGGGGGACCTTTGCATACAGGGTCCTCCCATTTGGTTTGTGTAATGCACCTGCGACCTTTCAGATAGAAATTGTGGGAATTTTTTTTTATTTAGTTGATGTCAGTGTTGAAATCTATATGGATTATTTACTCCATATGCAAACCCATTTGAAGAAGGATTGGAAAATATGGAAAAAGTACTCAAACGATGTAAGCAGACACATGTATCTCTGAGTACAATCAAATTCCATATGATGAGGGCAACAGGAATAGTATTGGGAAATTTTCTCTTAACTGCTGGAATTTGAGTTCATCCGGCCAAAGTAGAGGTAATACTGCACTTCCCCGTACCCAAGACACCCACACAGGTACGTAGATTTATTGGTTGTGCTGGTTATTATAGACGTTTTATAAAAAACTTTACTAAAATAGCATATCCACTTTTTCAATTGTTAACAAAATATGCCGAATTTTTGTGGACATAAGACTGTGAAGCAACTTTCATGAAAACCAAGGGATTGGTTTGCAAAGCTCCGATCCTTTGAGGACTCGACTGGGAATTTCCATTTCACATACATGTTTATGCTTCTTAGATAGCAGTAGGAGTAGCCTTATGACATCAAAAAGACAAAACACTGTTTGTAGTTTACTATGTCAGCAAAAATCTAATTGTTGTAGAGGTAAATCCCCTCTGCAGACAGAGGCGATCCCTACTAGCCAAAATCGGGTCTAGAAACAATCATATCACACTATGATGCAAGTTCCTAATTGCAATATACCAACCTGCAATGAAGGCCTACCTCAATTCCAACACTGTTGTTTGTAGAGAAGATGGCGCTCTCGTTTCCTTGCTCTAGCAGATCACAATCCTCTCACTCACCGCGATCAAACACCTGCACACACAAGAAACACGACAAACAGAAGCGTAAAACATGATATATGCAATTATGTATCAGTCAAAGAGGACAAAAATTGTGATCATAATGAGAAATACGAGTAGAACCATAACCAAAGTCGCTTATCATTAATTCATACAAAGGAAAATATAACCTGGCTCTGATGCCGAATCTTCCTTCGGCAGGTCGTCAGCGGAATACATCTCAGTAAAGCTTGTCGGGAATGGGGACAAGCCTCTCTCTTCGATCTTCAATCTCCTTGCTATTGATTTGGCTCTATGAGGACCATTGCAACATTCTTTAGGCTATGAAGGCTCTTGGAGATTCTTGGAGACTAGCTTGCAAGGAGAAATGGCAAGCTTATATAGATGGTGGAAGAGGAGTTGGGATCCCTACAATCATGGGATTGGCCCTATCCTCAACGAAGATTCCATGAGAGGTGGCAAACTACTTCCTCTACATGGATATCCAGAGCCAAACGTCCCAACTCAATTTAGAGACTAGTTCAGGAGTTGGTTAGAGTCAATCTTCTGCCATTTTTTTTTTTTTAAAACCAATTATTAAACCTGGCGCGAGTGCGACTCTGAGACAAAGTGCCAACTGGTGCGCCCTCTTTGGAATATTTCCCCCATTGGCGTGGGTATAACACTGGCTAGTCGCGCCAAGGATGAAAAGGCTATTTTTAGGGTTTTTCACAAGGAGATGTCCTCAGGGGAATGAAAGTCCATGTCTAGGGGAATGCCATGAAAGTGTTTTCAGATCATGTTACTACTCACAGGTCACAGAATAATCCCTCCAATCTATGGGACGGGGAATTACAGGGACGGTGACAAATAGCTATGTAATAGATGCCCCCTAAAGCTTGAGGCCCGAAAGAGACAGAGGGGTGAAATGCTTTACGAGAACGTGTCCAACTGAAAACACTGTCGTCAGAAAAACTGTGTAGAGAAATACAACTGATATCTCAAATACATGATATATATGTGGTATGGGTGCAACCATCCATAACAGAGTATACAATAATCCAGATTCAAGGTATGGACACAGCCATCCAGTGGGGATCGATAAATAGACTCAGGTATGGTCACAACCATCCAATGAATGAGTCATGTAACTAATCATAATAATCCACAAAATCACAGCCTGGATTTCAACAGACAAAATCCAGGTTCTTGCGCTCCATCTCGACCCGAACAAAGTACAAGTTCAAGCATGCGAATAAGTGAGCTGAAGTCGAACATGGAAGAACATCGCCTGATTACCAGCCAATGATGAAAGCTGTTAACAGATGCAAGAGGTACCACCGATAATGATAATGGCCGTCAAGGTACTATAGGTACAATATGTGGCATGTGAATTAGTGAGCTGTCATCGAACACCCGTAGAATCACTCGATCGAAGGCCAATGATGAAAACCTCACGTCGAACGTGAAGAACCTGCCATTGAAGCATGTAGGCTCCAAGGTACCAGAAGGAAGTCTCTTGATCAGCTTCCTGGATAATGAGCTGAAATCGACAAGAAGTGACCTTAATCAAAGGTGGGCCATAGTGTTTCCCACATCATCGATGCAAGATAGAGGAACAGAATGTCTTTGTGAATCAGGATCAGATGAGAATCAGAGGAAGGTTGAAATTTTGCAGAGGTCAACTTCTCTTGAACATATCGGTGGCACGACAATGGATTTGGTAGTATTTGACATCAAAATATCAGAGGTCATGGTGATGAGGAAAAGAGCAGATGAGAGGTCAAAAAGGATTACCCAAACCCATGGAGGCAAACAAATAATGAGATGAGATGTCCCCAACCTGACACGAATATAGACAAGTGCCATGTTCAAGAGCGACATACTACCAACAAGACAATGATGCTGGTTCCATTTTTACCCACCATTTCTGGTGAGTACCTCTTTATTTTTACACAAGCTTGAAGAGGATACCATATGCTTGTCATATAAGTCCGTCCTTTGGATGAATCCATCCTAGTACATTTAACGAGCCCTAGGAAGGAGAAACTCAAATATCATCATTACGACTGAATCTAATGTCATCAGGGTTTAACGAGTCTAACAAAGGAAGAACTCTGCATCTTTTCATGTTTAGAGAGTTTGAAAAGACAACAGAAATGCAAACTCCAACGGTCCGTTTTCGTAAATAGTTCCTCAGACCCGAAAAGGTAGAAAACCACGTCTCAGAAAACCTCCTAGTCGCGATAGGCTAGGGTATTCCTTTTTCGTAAGTAATCTATCCCAGCTCAAAAAAGGGGTAAACATATACTGGGTAGATGTCGTTTCGCAGCCATTTTAACGAGATCAAAACGACAAGTGACTCGGCAATCTATTCATGTTTCAAGAGACAGAAAAGAGCTGAAAGATGACTCCTCCTAGAGGAACGAGTGGTATAAAGGGTAGCAACTGGTTCCGGTGATGGTGGAACTGCTCTGAACAAATAAAGGTCAAGAGGTTGGCTAACAAGACCACTCATCACAGTAGTTCCTCAGGAATGGGTAACACAATCAAGTGAAGGCATATGATCGGCCAAGCAGATAGTGACGATGGAGTGAGAAAACCAAGGTTCATCTCGCAAAAACAGGCTGATAAAATGGAAATCACATGAGGTAAAAATTGGAAAGGTTTCATTTTTACACAAGCTTGAAATCAGGAAACTCTGCTTGAAGTTGGTTTAATTTTTACACAAGTTTGAAACAAAGAGAAACTATGCTTGAAATTGGTTTCATTTTTACACAAGCTTGAAACGGAAACAAACTATTCTTGAAAAATTAAGGATGCCCTCAGCATGGTGACTCAATCCAAGGTGTATGCCCCCCAAGCTTTAGTCCATATGAAAGGCAGATGGAGTGAAGGTTCAAATTACAAGATTAAGAGAAGTACTCGACTGGGATTTTATGAGAACTTAACAAAGAATCGAATTAAACAAGAACGTGTTTCATTATTTTAACGAGGTTGACACATTAAAAGAACTATCCTCAGGACACCTTGTTTCATGGTTTAAGGATCTTGGCACAAGACAAGGAACTCTGCTCCGACAGCCTTGTTTCATTTTTTAGGGAGCTTGACACAAGACAAGGAATCTGCTCCGACAACCTTGTTTCATTTTTTAGGGAGCTTGACACAGGAAAGGAACCATGCTCTGACAACCTTGTTTCATTTTTTTAATGAGCTTGACACAGGAAATGAACCATGCTCCGACAACCTTGTTTCATTTTTTAGGGAGCTTGACACGAGAAAACGAACTCTTCTCCGACGACCTCATCATAATGAATAAGAAGACATCACTTCCAAGAGTTCCACTCCCGATGGAAGGAAAACATCCTGGAAGTCAAGACCCAATGCCCCTAGCACTTGATGCACAATGGCACTATCACTGAGCACAGGCACGGGGTAGGTAGCCACATAGTTGACCTATGGTGGGGTAGATACAATGGGTGGATAAAACGCAGGAAGGGATGATGGTGGGCCAACTACCATATCAGGACCAAAGAATGAAAGCTGATCAACGGTCACGATCCATCCTTCATGTGGAAAATAAACCACATGAAAAAGGGAGGAGACAAGCGCTCCCATGGCATAGGTGTAATCGCACCCCAATAGAAGATTTAAATCCATGGGGCCTGGAACAACCATCACATCCATATGGACAGTTTTACCTCCCAAAGTAACAGGTAACCTTGGAAGGATCCCTAACGGTTGACTAGTTCTTCTGTTGAACGTCAACAGATTTTGTGTAATAGGTGCAAGCGGCGGTGAACCGAAAGCTTGCTAAGTAGTTAAGGATAGAACACTAAGAGACGCGCCTTCCTCTATAATGGTGCTGGGTACGACCAGACCAAAAGCCTGTACTATGATCTCGAAAGGCACATAAGACGGAAGGCGGTATCCTGAAAATCGATTCCAATCAAAGGAAGCAACCAAACTACTCAGAGGGGCTACCATCGAATTGATATGGTCTTCCCCTGGTGTTACGGAAGAAGAAGGAGCATCCTCCACGACCTCCATCTTGAAGGTGGGAGGGGTATCCTCCAGGACCTCCATCACGGGAGGTGGAGGAGCAACTTCTTGAGGTATAAGGATAAGAGAATCATTCTCCAATTCTGACGAATCTGAAGAAACAAGAAGAACCTGAGGGATGTGAGGTACACTCTCAACGGAAAATACCTGGTGCACCGCTGACGGGACCAGCTCAACCGATCCCACGACCAATGGTTGGTCAGGGATGGATTCCTAAATTTGAATTTCCAAGGGAGCAGGATTGACAAAGGATGACTCTTGACCAATCATAGGATCAGCTGGTGGAGGACTCAAAGAAATTTTTTTGTAACCAGCCGGAAGGCACGACGCAGAAACAACCGAGTTGCCCAAAACTCTCTTGGATTCATCCATATATGGACAAAGGTGAATGGTATGGTTCCCTTCACACAAATACAGGGATTGGTGAGCTTACCCTACTTCTTAAGAGTTTTACTAGCACTAGCTGAAGACGTGCCCCCAACCCGACTCTCAGAAGCCAAAGGCAATGGTGGAAGACCATTGCACCATGCTTCTAGCACCTTGGGGATGCTAGGGAAATCTCGAAGAAGATGGTCTCCCATGCACAACATGCAAGGGAACTTGACTTTCCGTGGAGGGTTGGAAGTTTTATCAAGAGGAGATGTTTCGAAAGCAGTAGTTGCAGCCATAGCCTCTCGCTTATCGGACTTCTTCTTCTTAGCCACCTGGTTACTCAAATCCAGACTTTCACCAGGTGAAGTAGAAGAGGAGGACGCAGAAACAGGTGAAGAAGGGGAGAGGTCCACCTTGGAATCAACATGACGTTGTTCAGGCGGAGGAACTGATTGAATAGTAGGCGGGACATTCGAGATCACAGAGGTTGAGAACAACCAAACAGAGAACCCAACAACTAACCCAGGAAGGGACAACGTTGCCATATAAGGAGCACCAACATTCCCAAAAGGAGGAAAAAGACCCAGATTCCCATCGGAGGGGATTCCTTGGTTGGTGTATTCCGGAAAAGTTGCCATCAGAAACGATCTTCAAAACAACACCCTAAGGAAACTAACTATAACCAGGAATATTTCGTGGGCAGTTAATTTTTAAAACATTGAAACAAAACTCTACTGTTTCATCTTTTAAGAGTCGAGAAACAGGAAAAAGGTGACTCTATCACTTTAAGATTGAAAAGAAGCATGAAAGGACAAGCGCTTGATGACCTTTTCAAATTTAAAGAGTCAGAAAAGATCGAAATGACTACTCAGGAATTCTAGGCAAAGGGCGTACCAAATAACCGTGAACTGCAATATACACCTTGGTTTCAAAATGAAAGAGAAATCAACCAAGGACTTAACGTACGTGCAAGAAATCTCCTCGAATGTTGTGTCCGGTGTATCACGGGTATAGGGCGGCAAAATCAGCTTCCTATGGATAAAGGATAGAAACCTAGTGGGCTCTCCCTTTATATACGCGATGGTACGAGGAGCACAAGTCCGTGCTAGTGCTATCTAAAGCCAAGAGGCGAACGATAGCTACTAGGTTTAACGACGCCGGAACACGTCTCTAGCCTAGACCTCTAAAGATTTTGTTAATGTTTCAATGCTGCCTTAGTGTAAATTGAATAAATTTTATGGTTGATATTCAATTATGTCTCGGTTTCAAGGCCCTACCATATGTCATCTGAAAATCTCCTATATGCAGCTATATGAGAAAAGAAAACTTTTCAATTGGATGAATGCTATCTAGTTAAGGGAAGAGCTTCAAACAATGATGCGACATAAAACAACACTACAAACGAAGTCTTTTCCAAGCTAGACAACTTTCACTATCCAAACGTAATTTCAAACATTCAACGATGCGAATAATGCAATGTAATCTATGAAAAATCCTTTTTTTCAAAAACTATGCAATTGTAATCTATGCACAATTTCCTTTTCCTTTTCAAATTATAAGAATGCACTCACTGCATTTTTTGATGAAATGAGAATCTACTTACTGCATGCTTTTAATAAAAGAGAATGCAATCAAAGAGATTTCTAGTTTTCAATCATTAAACAATGTGATCTAAGTTCAATGATGAATCTCAAAAAATACTTTTCGATGAATTGTGATCTAATGCACTTTAACGAAAAGAAAACTATGAGACGAAAACTAAAATAACTCAAATCTTCTAGATGAATGCAAAAGAGATGTAAACAAACATTAAGAATGCAATCGTTGTTTTAAACACTTTGTAACGAAATTATCAAAAGGTGACAAAACACAAAGAGGACTTCCAAAGCATGAGATCAAAACAAGGCATTCATTCCCTTTTACATCAAGTAATCATGGAGAGAAGACATTTCAAAGAATGAGAAATGTAATCTATGCTCATACAGTGAAAAAAACAGAAGGGAAAGACACACTGGTGAAGGATTTAGGGAAAAATCTCAATTGTCACACACCCTGAAATTGGCACGACTTTATCATTGACAACTAGTGCCAACTGGCGCGACTTGCTCACTGAAAACTAGCGACAATGGAAAATTGGCGCAAGTTGCGAACTGATAACAAGTACCAAATCCTGAAAATGAAAAAACAAATAATTTCTCCCAACCAAGACCAGACTCACCACTTCAAGTAAAACCTAAAACAAACCGAGAAGCAAAGTACTGACCAAAAGAAACTTCCGAACAAGGGAAAACCCTATCACCTACAGGAGATGGCGCGACTGTCTGGCTATAATCCGCGCCAGACAGGGGATGGCACAAGTGATGAACTGTCAACCTGTGCCAATTAGCGCGACTGTCAAGGCAGAAATTGCGCCAATCAAGCCAACCATGAAAATATGAAAATTCAAAAACACAGAGGTCAGATTTGATTGTCTGGGGGCTGAACAGAGGTTTTACACCAGAAAAAAGCGAACCAAAAGTGCTGATCAAGCAAGAAAAGTAAAGAATCAACTGAAAAGACAAGAAAATACTCCAAATCAAAGATTACCAATGGAGTGGCCAATTTGTTGTAGAGGTCAATCCCCTCTATGGACAGAGGCGATTCCTACTAGCCCAGATCGGGTCTAGCAACAATCATATTATGCTAAGATGCAAGTTCGTAATTGCAATAGACCAACTTGCGATGAAGGCCTATCTCAAGTCCAACGTTGTTGTTTGTAGAGAAGATGGTGCTCCCGTTTCCTTGCTCTAGTAAATCACAATCCTCTCGCTCGCCGTGATCGAACACCTGCACACACAAGAAACATGACAAACACAAGCGTAAAACCTGATATATGCAATTATGTATCAATCAGAGAGGACACAACTCATGACAATAATGAACAATATGAGTGGAACCATAACCAAAGTCGCTTATCATTAATTCATACAAAGGAAAATACAACCTAGCTCTTACGCTGAATCTTCCTTCGGCGGGTCGTCAGCGGAATACGTCTCAGTAAAGTTTGTCGGGAATGGGGACAAGCCTCTCTCTTCAATCGTCAATCTCCTTACTATTGATTTGGCTCTATGAGGACTATTGCAACATTCTTTAGGCTATGAAGGCTCTTGGAGATTCTTGGAGACAAGCTTGCAAGCAGAAATGGCAAGCTTATATAGATGGTGGAAGAGGAGTTGGGATCCCTACAATCATGGGATTGGCCCTATCCTCAAGGAAGATTCCATGAGAGGTGGAAAACTACTTCCTCTACATGGAAATCCGGAGCCGAACGTCCCAACTCAATTTAGAGACCAGTTCAGGAGTTGGTTGGAGTCAATATTCTGCCATTTATTTTTTAAAAACACCCTTTATTAAGCCTGGCATGAGTGCGACTCTGAGATAGAGCGCCAATTGGCGTGCCCTCTTTGGAAGATTTCCCCCATTGGCGTGGGTATAACACTGGCTAGTCGTGCCAAGGATGAAAATGCTATTTTTAGGGTTTTTCACAAGGAGATGTCTTCAGGGGAATGAAATTCCATGTCTAGGGGAATGCCATGAAAGTGTTTTCAGATCATGTTACTGCTCATAGGTCATGGAATAAGCCCTCCAATGTGCGAGATGGGGAATTTCAGGGACGGTGACAAATTGTTGTGTAACACTAATTCCTGCTGAATTGAATTACACAGTGACTGAAAAAGAATTACTTGCTATAATCTATGCTATCAACAAGTTCTGACACTACATCACCCAGTCTCGTAATTTTGTACATACTGATCATGAAGTAATAAGGTATTTGATGAATAAATCTATCACTCCTGGTCACATTACAGGATGGTTTCTATTTCTTCAAGAATTTGATATCACAATAGTAGAGAAACCAAGAAAAAATATTGTAGTTGTTGATTTTCTATCTACAATGGATAACAATGATGAATGCACACCTATGGAAGATAGTTTTCCCAATGAGCGTCTTTTTTCAATTTCTATTAACCCTCTGTGGTGTGCAAATATTGCTAACTATCTTGCTACAGGGAAGGTGCCTCATCATTGGTCATACAGGGAATAGTGAAAAATGATTCATCAGAGTGCCTGTTATTCCTAGATGGCAGGGTACCTCTTTCACATAGGAGTCAATAAGAAGATTCGACACTGTGTATCTGAGGATGATATTTATGAAATGCTGAAGGCTATCCATGATGGCCCTTGTGGGGGGAATTTTTCAGATAAAAGAACAAGCAATAAATTGCTACAAATGGGATATTACTTCCCTTATATCTTTTGGGATGCACAAAATTATGTCTGGAGGTGTGATAGTTTCGAGTGCATGGGGCAGCCCAGTCGAGCTGATGAAATTCCTTTGTAGCCAGAGGTAGTCCTCGAACCGTTTGAGAAATGGGCTATCGATTTTTTTGGACCCTCCCAGCCAAAGGTTCACATTTTGGTCTGCACTGACTACGTGACTAAGTGGGTAGAAGCCAAAGCTTTTGTGAAAGCAACAGAAGAGGTGGTTTCATTTTATATTTGAAGAAAATTTTTCTCATTGCAGTACTCCAAGGGATATTATTTCAGATGGAGGAGCATAATTTACATCACACATTATACAAAATATTATGTAGAAATATGGGGTCAAGCACAGGGTGACATATCCATACGACCCCAGGCGAATGGACAAGTGGAAAGCACAAACAAGACATTGGAAAATATCTTGACAAAAGCTATGGCATACCATCATCGAGATTGGGCTCAGAAGCTGGCTAAAGCTCTCTGGGCATATATAATAGCATGGCAGAACACAACTGGGTTTTCAGAATTTGAGTTGGTTTATGGGAAATCCCCATTGTTTCCAATAGAATTTGAAATTAGTACGCTCATAACAGTTCTTGAAGTTGTTTTGGATCTGTCAAATGCCCAGAAACAATGACTGGCTGAGCTTAATGAACTATATGAAATCTATTCAATGGCTATCTAGAGGACTAATTCTATTTAGCAGTAGAGGATGAAATGGCCAAATAAGTTTATAAAAAACAATGTGCTTCATATGGGAGACTGGGCATTACTTTATGACTCTCATTTTAAAGATTTTAAGGGAAAGCTTTCCACTCGTTGGATAAGACCTTACGAGGTGGAAACTGTGTTTGATAATGGAACATTTAGGCTAGTTACAATTGATGATACACGTGCTTCTTTCATAGTAGATGGACATCGCCTGAGATTATACCACTGCCTAGCCTCTAAGGATTCTTTCATCAAACATCTCTCCAAGAAATCTAGTTTGAAGGTTATCAACGCAGAGAAATCTTCCTCTGTGTTACACCATCTTTTGGTCATCTAACCTACTATCATTAGGTGAACCCAAGTACACCATGTAAGACCAATTTTACCCTAAGTAAAATTGCTTTCAGTATGTGAAATAACTTAGTAAAACACCTTTATTAAGTTGTTTATGGTCTAAACAGGAAACCCCAAAAGAAAATAATAAAAAAATCTATATTTGTCTATATTTCCTGGTCATATTTAACCCAAAACAAGGAAATCAATTAAATAAATCCCTATTTATTTAAATATTTCCTAGGAACAAGTTATTTAAATCATATTTAAATAATATTCCTAGTTAAATTTGACTAAATCATTTATAAATAATTAAATAAATAATTAATTATTTAATTGTATTCCCACCATTTCCTTAAAATAGTAAATACATCATTTATTTATTTATTATTTATAAATAAAGGAATTGACCCAAGTCAAAAATCCTTTTCCCTCCAACAAATATAATAAAATATTCCTAAAGGGTGGTTCTAGAATTTGATTAATAATATTTTATTCATGCACCAAGTTTCTAGATTGCCCTAATATTTTGTTATAAATAGAAGGGTTCTCCCCATTCATTAGTCACCTTTTGTTGCCTAAAGATCACCTCTGGATCTATACACTTGGTCACATTTTCTCCATTTTTTCCTTGTGAGCTCCCATTGAGTTCTATGTCTGTCTGGGTTTTCTATACCAACAAGAGAGAGAGATTATAGATCTAAAGTGCTGAGGACTATCTAGAACCCATCCCACTGAGGAGAACCGAAAAACACCTTTCTTGTTTTCCTCTCAGGTGCCCCTTTTCAATATAATATAAAAATTATTTCAAATACATCGTTCTTGTCTTGTCTATTGGATGCATGGAGCCTCATTTTATTTTATCTTCTTAAAGTCTTTTATGCTTAGATCTAGATTTGTGCAGCATTATTTAGATTACCTGATTGCGGGTTTAAAGATATTTGGCAGCTATAATTGATGTTAGGGCTATTTTTTATGCGTAGCTAAAGTGGTCTTTTATGACGAAAGATTCATACTAACAATTGGCGACTCCACAGAGGTTTTCTTTTGCGACCGCTGTTATTTTATATATTCCTGCATATCCAGCTGTTTCAGACCCTAGGTTTCTCTTCCATTTTCTTCTTTTCCTATTTTTATGGTGTTTTTCACCTTTAAAACCCTCAAACATTAAAATTTTTAACTTCCGTGTGTTTCTAGCCCTATTGCGCAGGTGACAGACATCAACCGTAGCTGAGACGAAAACTTTTTCTGAAATATGCCACCGAGAGACCCGGATCTGCAGGTCACACTTATCGGCCCAAAAACTGTGACCTGGCCTTGAGGTCGCACTTTTTTTCCCCTAAACCTGCGACTTGGAGTGAAAACAGGTCAGAGCCTGCGACCTGCACTTTTTTCTACCATTTTCCAGCACTTTTTCTGGGTTTGTCTGAAGCTTCTGTCAGGGTTTTCCAGCCTCTGTCTCCGCCAGTTTAGACCTATTTCTGATCTGTTTCACTCAACTAAGTGGGAATATTTCCCTTTAGGGCTCTAGTACCCTCCACTTTTTATTGGCGAGTTTTGTTGTTTCAGAAGTCTGAATTTCCAGAGTTTCAGCATTATTTCTTCCAGATTTGATACCTCATTTTCAGATCCCTTTCGATCAGATCTTATCCCTTTCAAATCACCTCATCTAGTTTTGTTTGGGTTCATTTTTAGGGCTACCTCCTTGTCCCTTCTATTTTTAGCTAATCTCCTCCATTTTAGAAGCAACCTTGCCTCTGCCTCTTTATTGTTATCTGCACCTCTTTTTAGCAGATTTCTCCTTTAGATCTCCGTCCCTCCCGACCTTAGATCTATTGGCCTCTTTTTCATGTGCTTTGATTAGTTTTTTCCCTCTTTTAGACTAGTTTTGAGAGACCCGCCTTCTTGGGTTAGACTGATGCATTGTTAGCTATTAATTTTCTGTTCTTTCACTCTTAATTACTGCAGTTTTATTTTCTGTTACGCAGCGCATTTTTTCTTTTACTCTAAAAAAGTCTTAGTTTAAAAAATTAAAATTAACGCACACCACACATTGACCCTAAGTGAAGAAGAGCCGGGTTAACACCACCTGGCAAAGACTTTAAAATCAATTGACACTGCACCTCCCTTCCCTTGTTTCGACCTTGACCTCACTTGATTTTGCACCTCTCTGCCATTGTCGGTTTCTCTTCTTCCCGTCATCATTGTGCCTCCAAGGCATTTGTCCCAGAGACTTCTTGGCCTTCACCATTAGTTTCCGGTTAGTTGACTTCCTCCTTCCCGTAGTAATCAAGTAAGTCTTCCCCTGAGTCCGCACTCCGACTCTTCTTCTTATTTTTCGGGTTCTCCCCCTACTCCTAGTTCTCCCCCTATTACCTTCACCATGTCTAGTTCAGGGCCTAACACCAGTGGCAACCACAGTTCTACTACTGGGTCCGTTTCCAGTGGAACCACTACGGGACCTACCTCAACTGCTCCATTGCTCCCTTATATGGTCGGCCTTAGTCTCCCTGACTTCAATAAGCTAATTAATGATCCTATCCGCCACGATGTTAGTTTGCCTGCTATGCCAACCAAGCTCCCCTCCGACATTCCCAAGTTCGAAGGCCTTGCTAGTGAAGATCCCTCTAACCATATCCGATCTTTCCATATGTGGTGTTCATCCAATTCCATTACTGAAGACTCCATCCATCTTAGATTGTTCCAACGCACACTTACCGGCGAAGCTTCTAAATGGTATGTTGAATAGGCCACCTCCTCCCATACCACTTTTGCGACCATCGCCGAAGCCTTTTTATCTTATTTCCAGCTAGCTCCCCGATACAACACTGGTACCGAGCTTTTAACTTATTTCTGTCAATCTTCTTTGACTCGCCTTTCTGCCCATGTCCAGGAATGGCGGCAAAGAAGAAGCTTATGTCGCACTCTTCCCTTTGAAGATTGGGTTTATATGGACTGGTTCCTTCGCTCTCTCTTACCTCCCATTGGCAAAGATGTCGCCTCCCATTTCCCTCAAACCGAAGAAGCCGCCCTCAAAATAGCCTTGAAATTTGACCTTATTTATGCTCAATCTAGTTATTTTTATACCGTCCTTCCTGACCTCCCCAAGACCGGTGGCACTAACGCCCTGGGGAAATCTCACTCTGCGAACGGTATCGTTGGAGCTCTTTCACATACCTCTGCTCAACCTCTTATGGGCTATGGTTTCCTTCCAGGAGGGGCTAGCACCTCCAGCACCTTCCCCCCTCTAGATAGCATGTATCCAGGACACGGCATGCCTCCTCCTTTTGCCCCCACTCCTGGTTACCTGAATTTTGCTCATCCTTACCCATAGCCTAGTGTCCCAGCTCCTCTAGCATTTGGACCTCTCACCCCCTTTCCTTCTCAATGCCCGCCGCAGCAATTACTACCCCCTCTAGGGCAAGTATTTGTGCAACAGGGGGAAACTAATCTTCTTCCTTCTCAAAGAAAGCGGAGAGGTAATCTACCCGCTTCTGGTAATCACGGATCCAATCCTTCAAGTCTTGACTCTACCACTGTCAACCAGCCACAGGGCTCTCAGCCCAAGCCACACAGGCCAGTTCGAACCAATAAGCCCTGTTCGTGTTGCGGTGTTTTTGTTCATTACACTCACGATTGTCCCTTATCACTACAAATGTGGCAGATGTGGGAGTCTCAAGCCACTGTGCGGGGACAACACTCCTCCCCTACTGTCCCTCCTAATACGACTACTTCTCAACCCACTGTGTTTACCGATCCTGTCCCTCAACAAGGATTCGTGGCCACTAAACCACCTCATGCCCCGGTAACCACTCAACCTTCCCCTTTTGGTTCCTTCGATTACCAGATTCTCATGATGGCCGCTGACCAACCTCTCACTGTCGACCTTAACCTTCAAACTTGGTCTCGTCAGTACTCAACGCCTCCTGTTCCATCTGTCTCTGAGTCTCCCTCCTTAGGTCCTACAGAGCCTCTGTCGACACCCAATGGTCCCTTACAAATCCCTCCACCCAAAGATGAGGTTCATACCAAGATTCCTAAGGGCCCATTACGCTGAAATGCTGCCTCTGGTCGGTCTGTCCATTCATATAACATAGTAGATGATCTGGCACAATCTCCTGTTTCCATTTCAACATTGGAACTCCTCCAGTCATGTCCTTCCCAAAAGAAGGCTCTACTATCTGCCTTGGGCACTGTAGATCCTGTCGATGACCAATTGATTGTTTTCTATGCTCGTCGATCAAACCATCTGCACCTACCTGCTTATGCTTCTTTCCAAATCCCAGTCAAAATCTGAAATGCCAACATTGCCCGGTGTATCATTGATGAGGGGGCATCTACCTATGTGATGTCTGCTTCGGTTTGAAAACAAATTGGATCTCCTGAGCTGGCCCCTTCCACAATCACCCTTCGTGTGTGGGATGGCCATGCCTCTTAGCCCATTGTCCTATTCTGTAACTGTCCTATCACCCTTGTGGGTAAGACTGTTTGTGTCGACGTTGAAGTTATTGATGCCCCTCTTGACTACAACATTATTTTGGGGCATAGTTACACCTATGCCATGTCTGCCATCCCATCTGTAGTTCACCGCAAGATGTTTTTCACTCATAATGGCGAGACTGTCACCATTGACCAGTTGACTTACCATGAACCAAAATCTCAGCCCTCCCCTGAGTCCAAAATCTCTAATGTAACCAATAAGCAAACTATTGATTCTTTGACGAGTGTTTCCCCTAGCATCTACAAATATTCCTCCTTGCTTGGCACTTTTCCAGGTCCTCCCCCTCCTCCTATCTCTGATCCTAGCTTGGTGAACATTTGCATGATGTAATCATCTTGGGATGAACTTATGGAGCCCACTTTGGCTAGTCAACAACCTCAACCTCAACCAGCTCCTAGCCCTTTTCCCTCGCTAGCCAACCTTCTTCCTTCTGAACCTTCTTCTACACACAATCCTCCTGGGTCGATTGCACTCGATATCAACCCCCTTGGCACCATCCCTCTTGGCCATTTCCATGCTGGTCAGATACCTTTCCTGGCTCCCCCTCCCAGAGCTTATTCGGTCCCTATCTTGGCCACCCTATTCCTCCCCAACTTTACCCTGGGTATACCCGTCTGGTATCTTGACCCTCCAGCCACGACCCTGCCGGGACAACCTAAACCATATATCACTTTGACCCTAGTTAAACCAATCCCCATGACTTCTATCACTACAATGGTACCTCAGTCACCTCAACAAGAACCACCTCCTATTGTGACCGCTTCGAGTAAGAATGGCAAAGCTTGCAGGGGGGCATCAAAGGACAAGCCTACCCTGACAAACCCTACCCCTCCTCGGCCTCTAAAGCATACCATCTAGTGTGCTTTGTGTGATGTTGTTGGTCACGCCACCCATACCTGTCCTGAATTACCGCATCCCAAGACCATGGTTAATGAAACGTTTTCGGAATCAGACATCCCAGAAGTCTATGTCGCCATACCGGATTCCATCCCGAAACATAAAAACTTGCGCACCAATCACCCTTGTTCTTTTTGAAATTTCCATGGACACTATACCCACCTCTGCCCCCGCCTTGACGAGTGTTACACAATAATTTTCACTGTCCCTGCAATCCCCATCTTTCCCATTGGAGGGTTATTTCTATGACCAATAAGCAGTTTCATGCCTTGCAAATACCATCATTGCATCCCTTGCCATGAGGACAACATTCCTTCTGTTGATCATTTCCTGAGCAGACCCCTAAAAACACCTGTTTTTGCCTTGGCATTGGTAGCCCGTTATGTACTCGCGCCAATGAGAAAAATTAACACTGAGCCCACGCCAATTGGCGCTCTGTCCCAGTTAAGCACCCGCGCCAATCTGCTTTTGGAATTTTTTTTTAAAAAAAGGCGAAGTTTCGATTACAACAACTTTGTGGGTGAGTCATCAGGAGTGGTTTCGACTGAATAACCACGGCCTTCCTCCTTTGGCCTCTTGTTTCCACCATATGGGGAACCTCCCAAAGGATAATGCCTCCCTTACACTATTGTAGAAATCCCAACCTCCTCCTCTCCTTTATAAATATAGCCATCTTCCATTGATGAAGGGGCTGAAGGGCTGAATGGTTTAGTCTTCAAGTTCCCAAATTCTCAAAGAGCTTTATGCTGCAAGAGCCTCGATTATTCCCCTAAGGCCAAACTCAAGCAAGGAGACTATTGTCGAGATCCAAAGAGAGAGGTTTTTCCCATCCTTGATAGGCTTTTGAGACGTGTTCCACTGGCGACCCTCCGAAGGAGAATTCAACGACAGAACTATGGTTGTATTCTTCCTTTGATTGTTTAATAATAAAATACTATTGGTTATGGTTCCACTCTTGTTGTTGTTTCCAATAATGAGTTATTTCCTTTCTAACTGACATATAGTTGCATCTAATGGATTTTACTCTTGCGTTTGTTTTGTTTCTAGCATGTGCAGGTGTCCATCACGGAGATCGTGGGGATCGTGATCTGCCAGGGCTAAGGAATGGGATCGCTACCTCTTCTACAAGCAACAATGTTGAAATCCAGGTATGCCTTCATCGCTAGTTGGTTTACTTGCAATTAGGAACCTACAAGGTAGCATGAACGATTGTTGCTAGACCCGGTCTGGGCTAGTAGGGATCGCCTCTGTCCGCAGAGGGGATTTACCTTCACAACAACGAGTATCATTCCTCTTTAGCTGCATACTGCCAATTCAAAGCCACGCTTCACCATATACCTTCTTCACTCACTCCAGATGACCTGTCTACCCCCATTAACATCTCCAATCCTGATATTGAAATGACAGAAACTTCAGCCACCATTTCTTACCTTTCCTCATCACTGTGATTCCTGGCAATCGACCGCTTAGTACCTTCCCCCGAAGTTTCTCCTGATCACCTAAATTCTCACTCTGTCACCTCACTTGACATCGTACATGTGAGCCCTTCCCATCATAATCAAGAGTCACATCTTTCTACCTCATCAGGTCAACCTCTTCCATCCACTCTTCCCATCTTCCAGTCCGATGAAGACATCATGGAAGCCATGACCAACCCTGATTTTCTGTGGGATGACATGCACCATCATGCATATTTCCTCCCACATCAATCCCATGACCAATATGCTGTCGAATATAAATACTTCATCCCTGAGAAGGTCGATTGGTTTAAAAATCCCATTGCTGCACTTGACGCTTTCGAAGAAGGTAATACGGCCAATATCTACCCTACCATCAGAATAGACATCTCTGTTAAACCAGGAATTGAAGAACATATCACCATGGGCGCCAAATGCACTCCTGAAGAAATTGAGGCCTACACTATACTCTTCAAAGAATTCTGCGATATCTTCACCTGGTCCTATTCAGAAATGCCCGGACTCGATCCCGCCATTGTCGAACATCATATCGACACATGGCCTGATGCCACTCCAGTCCGTCAAAAGTTGAGACCCGTTCATCCCTCCAGACGTGAAGCCATCAAAGTCGAGATCGATAAGCTCTGGCAAGCTGGTTTTATTTATCCCATCGAGTACACCACTTGGGTGTCCAACCTTGTTCCCGTCCTCAAAAAAACAAGGCACTATTCAAGTCTGCACCAACTTTCACGATCTGAACAAAGCTTGTCCCAAAGACAACTTCCCCACACCATTTATTGACCAAATCATTGATGAGTGTGTGGGGCACGAGATGCTATCCTTTATGGATGGCTTCTCCCGTTACAACCAAATCGTTATCTCTCGTTTTGATCAACTTAAAACCGTGTTCATTAGTCCGTGGGGCACTTTTTCATACCGAGTCATGCCATTTGGCCTTAAAAATGCCGGCGCCACTTTTCAACGAGCCATGTCTTATTGTTTCCACGACTTAGCTCATATTATCCTTGCCTATTTAGACAACCTCACTACCCATTCTAAACATCAGGTGCAGCACCTCCATGATCTGGATACCATTTTTCTCCGATGTCGCAAGTATAATATTCGCCTTAACCCATTAAAATGTGTCTTTTACGTTCCCGCCGGTCGTCTCCTCGGCTTCATAGTATCTAAAGATGGGATAACTCTCGATCCTTTGAAGGTTCAAGCCATTCTTGAACCTCTTATTCCTTGTACCTTACGCCAGCTTCAAAGTCTCCAAGGTAAAGCTAATTTTCTTTGCCGATTCGTGCCTGACTATGCCACTACCACACATGGCTTCCTTAGACTCCTTCGATCTCACACCCCCTTTCTTTGGGATATCTACGCGCAAGTGTCTTTTGATGCCCTCAAGCATGCTCTCACATCTGCTCCATTGATCCGTTCTCCTGACTTTGACCAGGACTTCATCCTCTATATCTCCGCTTCCACCTATTCGGTTGTTGGTGTCCTTATCCAGGAAGATGATAAAAGTGTTGAACATGTGATCTATTATGTCAGTAAGAACCTTGCTGGTCCCCCTGTGTCCTATTCCCATGAAGAGAAATTAGTGCTCACTGTTGTGTTCTCAGTCCAAAAACTGCGTCATTATATCCTCATGTGTTCCACGAAGGTTGTGACTAATTCCAACCCCATGGCTTTCCTATTGAGTCGAGGCATCCTCAATGGGAAATACGCTCGTTGGGTCATTATCCTCCAAGAATTTGACCTTGAATTTTTCACCCCAAAAAGAAAGAAAGGTTTAGCCCTTGCTGAATTCATTTCTGATTTACCTACCGGAACGCAAGACACTCGAATTAATGATTCTCTTCCCGATGAACATTTATTCGCCATCAGCACTGACGATCCCTGGTACGGTGACATCCTTCATTACTTTCAAACCCAAAATTTCTCCCTTCATCTTGATCGTGATCCTCGACGACGTATCCGACACCAAGCCCCTCGCTACCTTCTGATCGGTGACGACCTTTATCGTCACGGAGTAGATACTGTCCTTCGTCGTTGCCTCACACATGCTGAAGCTGAGCAAGTCCTCAATGCCAGTCATAGCCACGCTTGTGGCAGCCACCTCTCTGGCCTTACCACCGCCCAAAAAATTATGCGCACTCGGTATTTTTGGCCTTCTCTCTTCAGCGATTGCATTGAAGCAGTCAAACACTGTTACAATTCCAAACATTTCGCCCCTAAGGCATGAGCTCCCCCCGCTCCCGTCCATCCCGTCGTCATAGCTGGTCCTTTTTGTAAATGGGCCCTCGACTTCATGGAATGCCAACCTCCATCTACTGGTAACCACAAATATATCATCGTGGTGGTTGACTATTTCAAAAAATGGGCCGAAGCTATGCCAACATTCAACAATACGGCAGCCACCGTCGCCCTCTTTTTCTTCAACCACGTCATTTCTCTATTCAGAGTTCCTAAAAAATTGGTCTCTGACCATGGCTGAAATTTTGAAGATGAGATTTGGCATGATCTATCCTCACTATTGGGTTTTGAGCATCAATATTCATCCTCCTATTACCCCCAAGGGAATGGCCAAGTTGAAGAAGTCAACAAAATTATTAAGACCATGCTTCAATGAATGGTGAATAAGCACAAAACCAATTAGCATCTTATGCTCTTCCATACTTTGTGGGATTACCGTATTTTTGTTAAAACTGCCATCGATTTCACTCCTTTCCACCTTGTCTTTGGCGAGGAGGTAGTCTTACCAATCGAGTGTGAAATTCCTTCCCTTCATTTGGCCATCGAAATTCTCCTTGATACCCAACCTCTAGAAAAATGACTTATCATGCTTGAGCGCACCTCTGAAGACCATCATGTTGCATTGCAAACTCTTGAAGTGGCCAAAAAGCACACCAAAGCTCAGTATGACCGAAAAGTACACCCTCGCACTTTTCATGAAGGTGACCTTGTTCTAGTATATGACCAGGCCCATCATACCCTTGGTCATGGGAAGTTCGACTCATTATGGCTAGGTCCTTACATCATCAGTAAAGATCTCGAGAAGGGGGCATATCTTTCAGAGGATTTTGAAGGCCACCCCCTTCCTAATCCTCGCAACGCACTCTATCTTAAATGATATTACCCTTAGCATTTCCCGCTCAAAATGCATGTTCTATTTTCTTGTTGATAGCTAGCATATGCTTGTTTTCATCATTCATTACTTCACCAGGACACATGTTGTCCACGAAGTCTTCCTTCCCGTTTCCTCCAAATCAGATTTCCTCACTTACAACACTTTTCCTTGGGGCACCGCTTGGCCTCCATATTTTCTGTGTCGATTTCTATCATGAGATACTATTTTGTACTCATGTTTTTAGGGTCCCCTTTGGCCCTTTCATCATTTCATAATCATCATTAATGTTCATCTGTTAAGTCGCTCTATTATTTTCTCTCATGCCTGAGTTGGGTATCCTTTATTGCCTCACCTATGGCGAACCTCCTTCTGACGACATCAACTCATTTACTCCAGAAGCTAGGTCTAGAGGGTAGTGTACCTTGGTTCGAGCTCCGTTCAGCATGATCACAATCTGTATAATTGGTGGTACAGTGATGCAACAATAGCTATTGGTGATTCCCAAGTATGTGTGAGATGTCTCAACCCTCATGAGGGGGTGGCCCTGCAAGTAGCCCCCCACATGCCCAGATGACTTCTTCATTTCAGCATTTGATGCAGCTCCCTCCATTTGATGATGTCGGCCTCAACCCCTTGCAGCTCCTTTTTGTTTTGCATTATCAGTCAAATTTTGTGAGCCACTCCCCGTGTATAAGGGTCATCTGGGTTGTATTTGTATCTCATGTACTAAAATATTATTGTATAAGTCCTAACGTTTATTCCAGGCACATCATGTATGTGGGATTCATTATTCTATTTTTCTGGCTCGTATTTATGACAACATGTACTTTATAGTTTAGTGCCTTGTTTACTGGACATACTATTATTTTGTACTTTGTCTCGATAGGCATAGGTATGCCTCCCCCACCACCTTTAGCACAGGTACCACTTTATAAACTAGAGACTTGTTGCACCTGTAAGTCTCGTCTCCTCAGGGTCTAGTCCTTTAGCACATTAGACTACCTTACATTTCTCTCTCTGACTTCCCTCTCAATGTCTAGTGATTGAGTTCCTGCAATGTACTTTGGTCATACGTTTTTCTCTTAACACTTGTACGTTGGGGGGAAATCTGTTACACCATTTTTTGGTCATCTAACCTACTATCATTAGATGAACCCAAGTACACCATGTAAGACCAATTTTACCCTAAGTAAAATTTCTTTCACTATGTGAAATAACTTAGTAAAACACCTTTATTAAGTTGTTTATTGTCTAAATAGGAAACCCCAAAAGGAAATAATAAAAAAATCTATATTTGTCTATATTTCCTGGTCCTATTTAACCCAAAACAAGGAAATCAATTAAATAAATCCTTATTTATTTAATTATTTCCTAGGAATAAGTTATTTAAATCCTATTTAAATAAATTCCTAGTTAAATTTGACTAAATCATTTATAAATAATTAAATAAATCATTATTTATTTAATTATATTCCCACCATTTCCTTAAAATAGTAAATAAATCATTTATTTATTTATTATTTATAAATAAAGGAATTGACCCAAGTCAAAAATCCTTTTCCCTCCAACAAATATAATAAAATATTCCTAAAGGGTGGTTCTAGAATTTGATTAATAATATTTTATTCATGCACTGAGTTTCTAGATTGCCCTAATATTTTGTTATAAATAGAAGGGTTCTCCCCATTCATTAGTCATCTTTTGTTGCCTAAATATCACCTCTGGATCTATACACTTGGTCACATTATCTCCATTTTTGCCTTGTGAGCTCCCATTGAGTTCTATGTTTGTCTGGGTTTTCTATACCAACAAGAGAGAGAGATTTTAGATCTGAAGTGCTAAGGACTATCAAGAACCCATCCCATTGAGGAGAACTGGAAAACACCTTTCTTGTTTTCATCTCAGGTGCCCCTTTTCAATATACTATAAAAATTCTTTCAAATACATCGTTCTTGTCTTGTCTATTGGATGCATGGAGCCTTGTTTTATTTTATTTGCTTAATGTATTTTATGCTTAGATCTGGATTTGTGCAGCATTGTTTAGATCACCTGATTGCAGGTTTAAAGATATTTGGTAGCCATAATTGATGTTAGGGCTATTTGTTATGCGTAGCTAAAGTGGTATTTTACGATGAAAGATTCATACTAACACTCTGCATCCTCACTCTAAAAATAATAAATAAATAAAATATAAAGAATAAAGAATTCAAAAAAAAATAATAATAATATATATATATATATATAATAATTAATGTTACTATTTATTTGTTGTATTTTTGTAGGAATTACTACTAAGGAGTAATGTTTTAGAGCTTGAAAATTTTCTAAGTATCAATGTTGTTACTCCTTGGTTGCTACTACGGATGATGTTGTTACTCCTTGGTTGCTGCTACTCATGATGTTGCTAGTCCAGATGTTTCTACTGGTGATGTTGTTACTCCAGATGCTGCTACTCATGATGATATTACTCGAGATGCTGGTACTTGTGATGCTGTTACTCCAGATGTTGTTACTCAGGATGCTACTAATCATGATGTTGTTACTCCAGATGTTTCTACTCGTGTTTCTGCTACTTGATGCTGTTACTTCAGATGCTGCTACTCATGATGCTGCTACTCAATACTATTACTTCAGATGCTGCTACTCCGGATGCTGCTATTCGCGATGTTGCTACTCAATGCTGTTACTCTAGGTGGTGCTACTCGCAATGTTGCTACTCCAGATGCTGCTACTCCTCGATGCTATTACTCCATTCACATCATTACTGCACCGTTATTCTACCAACCGTCACTTCCTCCTGGTAGGTCGTCAGGTATGTCTCCATTTGACTCTTATTGATTTAATTATATATTCCATGCAAAATACATTGATGCTGCAGATAGCTACTTTTAAGTTGGGGGGGGGAATCCCTTCATAACTAAACGATGACATAATGAGTATTCCAAAAGTCATTATTACAACTTCGTGTGATGATACACCCTACGATCCTTATCATATTCTGTATAATAATTAAATATGTATTGGGATCAACAACATGCATATGATACAAATAGATTAGTCCTTTCCACTTATACTAAATAATTACTATTTCATCCATCGCACTTACCATACTTTTCCATGATTTTCTTTGTTTCCCGAGAACCACCATCCGTATTTACTGTTATTACCCCTCATTTTTCACCATGCTATTTTTTCCAAATTTGGTACCCACAAATCTTTCTAATGGTCTATTTTTCCATAGTGTTGTTACAGTCTCTAAAGGATGGGTAGAATAGATATGCGAAATGAACCTGAAAATATAGTCTTAGTCTATAGCAATGCAGATGTGTGGCAAGTTTTTGTCAATGCAAGACGGGATATCTACTTTGATAGATTGCAAGGGTTCGAAAAATAAATCACAATGGATTTTGTGCTAAATTTGAATGAGAATTTCTCTCAGGTCAGAGCATTATAAATTCCCGTCACAGAAGAAGTAATCACAGAAGTTATCAGGCTAAGGCAGTAAGGGCAGTAGTGGTTTGCTCGGAGAATTCCCCTGCCGGAATTTCCTAAAATATTTTTGCACGTAGGAGAAAGAGTTGTTAAATATGGGAGAGGGTGTGTGCGCAAATCTGTACCATACCCATGGAACGAGGTAGCAGGTTTTGTGATGAAATACATAACCTACGAATGATGGGCCACAACTCTGTTCAAATACCATTTCAAAATCCTGGCTCACCTTTGATTTCCATAGGCATAGGTTCATTCCTTAAACATGCCTTTATTTTTATTAAAACAACTTCAACACATGGCACAATCCGCTTAACGTTTGTGCCAAATTCTCACAATCCTATCCAATCATGGACTACTTTTTTTGTTGGTCATGTATGCAATAGTTCGATTTCAAGTTTGCTGGGTAGAACTCTGCGAGTCATTGAAAGAAGAGCTAGTAGCTATTATTGCTGCTAGAGAGGAAGAACTAGTACCTGTAGTTGATTTAGGAGAAGAAAAACAGTCAGAGGAAATGGAAATAGACCATGAATAATCGGAAGAAATGGAGATGGAGTTAGATCAGGAAGAACCAAAAGAAATGGGGATGGAGGAGACAATTTGTGATACTGTCGAGGTTGCCAAAAAATAACCATCCTCGCTTGATGAACCTACAGATGAAGGAATTATGGGTATATCGCATGAAGTTGAGACTATCCTATAGTCATCGACTTTCATTAATGAATAACAGGAAGGTGGAACATCAGACAAAGGGGTGGCAAGTGATGTTGTAACGCAAGAAACAACATCACCTACCCAAGCATATATGAATATTGAAACATGAAGGGGTGTCACACAAGAGCCACCCCTGATTCATTCAAAAAAGGGAGACAAAGAAGAAATAATCCACGAAGTTGTCACTGCCCCACAAGAACTAGTATCGACCGCACGAGAGGAAGTAATGCATGAAGAACAGGGAGACATAGAAGAAATAACCCGCGAAGTCGACACTGCTCCACAATAACCAGTATTGACTGCAGGTGTGGAAGAAATGCATGAAGGAAAAGAGGACAGAAAGGAAATGATCCTCAAAGTTGACACTATTCCACAAAAACTAGTGTCGACCCCGACTGAAGAAGAAGTGCATGAAAGTTTGGCCCAAGTTAGAAACGAGGGTGATGAAGGTATTCCTTGTTCTCCCTTTTATTCTATGATGCCTAGAGGGGTGATTGGGTTTCGATCATCCCAGTGATTAATAGAGGATATCGTTGTCCCACCAGTATTGAGGTTCATCAACTCAGGGAAAGATATGACCAATTTCAGTCCATCAATTGCTAATTCTCAGAAAAGGCACCCAGAGGCTCAAGGGGGAGAAGGAAATTATGTGGAGACACCAGATCATAGGATGGCTGATGAAAGCACTGACTGACTGACAAAATTCCATGAGGTAAATGAGAAGGAGAATTCTCCTGAAGAAAGAGAGCCAAGTCAGAAAGACCTAACATAAAAACCAGTTGAAGACATCAACAAAGATCCACCACCTTCTGAGCCTTCTATAGGCCTGGGAGATGAATTTATTGTCAAACAAGAGTGGATTTGACAGTGTGAAAGAAGGATATTAAATCTCAATAAAAGGTATCAACTTTAGTTCAATGAAACCATGCGATTGAAGAAGGATGTTAAGAAGCTGAAGAGGTAAGTATCCTGGTTAAAGAAGAAGGTAAAAGTATGTAAGTGGAAGGCAGTAAAACCTAAAATTAAGTTCTCCTCTATGGCTACATAGACAGGTATGATTGAACATATGTTTGAAGGCCGGGACTTCCTCCTGGCTGCTGAAATTCAAAGATGGAAATCTACTGTGAATGGACATAAGAAGGAGACAATGTGGGTTCGAGAGCAGGCTTCTAGGATTGTTACAGGGTATATAGACTAGTTTGATAGAGCACGACAAAGGTATGAAAAACGACAGGGAAAGATAAAGGATTTAGAAGAACAAGTGCAAATGATACAATCATAAAAGGAGAAAATGTTTACCTTTGTGCAGCAGGTAATGGCCTGTAGACCTCTCGCTCATAGTTATGCCTTATTCCTTCATGAACAGTTTCTTTTCTTTTTCCTTGAGAGTATATATAAGGAAATTTGTCACAAAATTAAGGTTCCAATCCATTCCTCCATATTTTGAAAATTTGTGATATCATAGGTCAGCACTTAATGTGTGAACTCTACACGCATGGTTACTTCCTAAGGCACGATCATGCCTTAAACCCTGTTCCATTGTGGGGGATATTCATTTGATATCCTTCACCTCCTACACTATTAATCAGATTAAATGGAGAAAGGCTTATGATCTTTTTGAAGAAAACCAAATAAAAAGGCCACTAATGATGAGGATGGAGCATGGCCAGGAAAAAAATATTTATAATAATCATTTTACCTTTTTACATATTCAGGGGCATAGGGGACATATGATGACAACCCAAAAATGTTGTGTTGACCTTTGTGTTAGAAATATAGTATCTTTCCGAAATGAAGCATTGGGAAATTGTCAAAGGAGGTGGATGTTGTCATAATTAGCCGTCATAGGTCGAGAACCTTTTGGAGCACCCAAATTTGCACAAGAACTAGAAAGAGTGCCATATTTCGTAGCATGAATTCAGACTTGTGGGGTCCGGTGGATGCAGCTGAGGTTTAAGTTTCCCATAGTTTGGTTGCCAACAACTCAATATACTCCTACATACAATGCCATCCTAGATTGGTGGAAGGATTTTGTTCTGATAGAAGTTTATAAACCCCCTGGGGTAAAGATGGTTGGAGAATAGGACCTCGAATAGCTTCATGCCAGCCATAGTCAGTCTAGCCCAGATCTGAGAAGATGACGTGCTGTATGAGGACATGTAGATAAAATAGTTGGGGGGAGATGTTGGGTACCAAATCTGTATACATTTCTCTCCCATTTTCACCCACCTTTCTATCTCTTTGTATCATTAATTGTTCTAAAACAGAGAAGGTAAATCCATTTTCACTTTCTTACATGGAATATTTGATTAATCAAGTATTCGTCGTGGAGGTTTTACCTATGCAAGTATTAACTCTGTTATTTCCATATATTCAACAAAGTAAAGGGATTACATTTGCAAGCCGCGAATCAACTTTGAATTCTCAGCACTATCTCAACATGCTGCAACAGTGCAATAGATTCCAACTTACCCCAGATCTATTTCAGGCTTTTCATGGTTTCCTTTTGGCAACTAGTTTGTTTTTGTAACAATTGTATAATTGTAGATATTTAGTTGTTAGAGGGAAAATATGGTTTCCTGAACATTTGTATAAAAAGGGCCTCAGGGCTATGAATCAGGGTTAAGCAAAAACAGATGGATATTGTAACATAAATTTTTTTAATCAAAGTGTTTTGCTGTTTCATTTGTGAGTTGTGATTTTACTCCATCCCTGATCAGAGAGTAGGGCCCACTATTCTGATTAGGTGCTGCGTTATTTTCCTTTTTGTTGATTTTGTATTTCTTTTTATTATTGTAACTATTATTCCAGTATGATTTTGTAATTGTTGTGAATGCTTTTATAATTCTGCAATTTATCTTTAATTGCTATTACAATATTTTTATTTCTTTCATTCTTTAAGCCTATGATTCAATAGCAGATTATGTTATTTCTATTGCATATATTGTGTGTGTTAGTCTTGCATTAATTAATGCACCCGGATTGATAATTAATGTGGCAAAAGGGTCTGAATATTTGTTCACATTTGGACACCAACACCAACCATTTTTGATGGTCATGTTACCTTCTTTACGATTGAGGTATTCATATGATGTTGCTAGCCATGACCTTTCCAATATGAGAGGATATCCTTTGAATTTTGTATTGGTTTGGAGAACTAAGAAATTGGTGAGATACTTCCAATAATATATGGAAACCATTATATTTTCTAAAATCCCTTGATGTTTCATTACTATCCTATTAAAAATTTCAAGTATAGTATATGCTCCCTAAAAGTTTAGTTTTAGCATTTTTTCTTTATTAATGAATTTATTGTAGCCCCTAAATATATCAAGATGTGTTCAAGAATGTTTTTGTTGATATGCACAATTTTTTTGGGCTTCCAAGATCTAAATATTTAAGAATTATTAGCCTCCTAGGTGTGATATCTACTAGATATTCAAATATGTACATTTCCCTTCCTTCTATGTCTCTTGCAAGATTCCTCTTTCATGTCTTTTTAGTAGAGACGATAATATGTGATGTCTTAAAGGAGAGATATTTTAACGCACTAGCTATTGATTTCTCTTAAGGGTTCATTTTCTTTAGGTTGTAAGTTTTCTCGATGGTAAAGATTTTAGGATAAGGTGTAGCTTGTTGCTAAATGATGGTGCCATATTTTTCATTGCATAGGTATTCTATGGTTTGTGAATTTAAGGATACTATAGAACCTTTCTTAACCTTACATTGATTTCTTTAACATCTAAGGAGTAAGTCTAATATGGAGCATTATTTTATGTAGGGTGAGCCTATTTGTTGCTAGGATGAGGAACTGGTTGAGTTGGAAGTTGAGGTTGATTTAGCGAATTAATATTTTTGGGAATGTTTCGTGGTTATGTAGGAAGAGGAGGAATAAGAGATGGTTGTTTAGGAAATAGGAGCCTCCACTCTTTTGGAGGATTATTCCATTAATTGTTTTGGTTTTTAAATGGTCGATAAAGAGGAAAAACACATAGATTTAGATATTTCGCTTTATTTTTCATAGAATATTGAAGTGGATTAGGTTGAAGCCAAGGTTGGGGAGGCACCCTTTCATTATATACACCAAAAAACTGATAGCGATTATAGTTCATACCTTGTTAGAACAATATTGGTTTTATTAGTATTATTTCATTAATGAAGAACATTATTTCCACACATCCCATTGCTCCTTTATATACAACCTTTAAATTGGACAAAGAAGAGCATCTATTTTCTAGATGAGGTTCTTTACAAAGAGAAAATAACTTTATACTATTAAATGGGAACTCATTCAGAGAATTTATTTGGTGCATTTATGAAAAAATATGACTAAGGATCTTTTTACTTCTTCCTTCTTCTTTATATACAAACCATCCATCTGCACAGTTAGTGAACATATAATTTCTATTATGATTTCCTCCAAAATTACTTATATCTCATTTTTGGTAAGTCTGGAAGAAGAATACTTTACCATACTCTTACCATACTCTTACCATTTTTACTCTTTTTTCTAACATTCCTTGGAGTGACTTTTAAGGATTTTTCGTGATAGTGTCCATAATTGATTTGGTAGATATCTCAATTTGAAATGAGATTTAATTTCTCATAGATATTTTTAGTTACCCCTCAACATGGTATATTTCAGTAAATCTTCATTTAGAATGAGATTGTGTTCTCTCTTATATCTAAGTTGATTTTTTTATTCATAATACTTCAACGAGCCATCCGCTCCTTGGGTTATTAAGATGATTTCATCTCTTATGTATCTTGTATTTTATGTGATTAGCTTGCATCATTTGGTCCCAACAAGTAACGTTGTTTCCTTCTGCACTCATAATGCATCTCAAGGCTAAATCCTTGAACGTGGAATGAAATAGATTGCACTTTTTATCATTTGAAGTGTAGTAATATATCCTACATACATCAAAATCAAACAATGAATCTTAGAAACCTATATAGTTAGATCATAGATGTAGGGAAGTCTATATCGGTTAATTTTCTTCAATTTTACTTCTCTATTGGTCTCAAAATAGGGAATTAAAATAACCTTAGTTGGTGTCCATCATCATCTATTGGATAGTGATATAGAGCTCTTTCCTCCTATAAAATATTCGCAAAGTCTCTTTCCTTTCTCTATAAAGAGTCTTCAAACACTTATGTTCCTCCTAGGGAGGATGGTTAACAATCAACTTGACGATGCTAATTACGAAATATTGGTTTAGTGGTGGACGTTTTAGGTAGAAATTTTCCAAACCTATCCCAAAGTTGAGGCATGCATATTGTCCAAGAAATTAGGAATGTAAATTAGCTAATTTTTTTAATGAAATAAATAATGAAAGTTTTATTTTCTTTTTTTTCTCAATGGAAATTAAAAGGAAAAAGTGTAATATTTTGGAACCTCCTTTGTATGAAACATCAAAAGGTTGTGAGCCTAAAAATTGTAGCAAAAATGCTACCATATTTCAATTTCCAACTTTAATGATCAACCTATGTGTTGCCACTTGAAAATTGTTCATGCAACTTGACAGTGATCATCAAAAATATCATCAAGAGAAAAATCCATTGTTATGAGTAAAATATATGTAAAAACAATATAAATATAAATAATAATAATAATTTTTATAATTATTAATTAATTAGTGATTAGTATACAAGAGGCATGTCTCTAAGGACATGACCATTTGTGAAGAGGTACCTACCTAGGTATATAAAAAAATCCTCATCCTCATTTGTAATCATCTCATATATCATTTGTTTAAAAACATTTATTATTTAATATATTATCTATGCCATGATGGAAATTTTTATATACCAAATATTTTGAGTATTTGTCTACATATACTAACTTTTTTCGTTATATTAGTATCATAGTCATTCAATGCTTTGGCTACTCAACCGATGCACAAAGCCAACTTGATTCAAGCATTGGCCATCGACCCTAAATCAACTTCGTTGTCATTGTGATTGAGGCATTTCGCTACATAAGTATGGAGATTCTCCATTTTTTCCATCAAGATTTTGGCCGTAAAAAAAATTGAAGGAAAAAAAAAGTTATCATATAAAAAGAAAATAAAAGTGTTAGTAAAAAAAATAGATTATATATATATATATATATTAAAAGAAAAAAAATCAAGTCAAAATTTCATATTAAAAAAAACAACAACATTATATAAAATATATCTGTATAAAGCATTATATAATAATAACAATTTCGGTCCTCTGCAGTGGCGGTAGACATTTGAAAAACGACCCCTACGCAACAGAATAACCAATGGCTGAAAATAATAGCGTGGTCGCCTGATTGTGGCATCTCCGGTGTCACGCTCTCCAATAGTCACCGCTAAAGCTATCAACCTACATTGTTGCAACCATCATCGCTGCTACCATTCCATAATATCCCAGAATTTTCTATATCTCTGTGGGTACTGGTTGTTGTATTTATCACTAAATATTATAGCCACCGATTGGAAAGCTCTAATTTGTGTGGTTATTTCCAATGGTTATTTTCCACAGTCACCTCTAAAAAAATACTATCTTAGAGCCACCATTTATTATATCATTGTCGTCATTAAAATTTTGCGTTGTACAACCTCTGACCCGCTAGCCACATCTTTCTATAATCATGAAGGTAGAGTTATCGAAATTCGTGATGTAAGGAGAGGACACATTTAAAAGATTCAAAAGAAATTGAGGTAACACAAAATATTATTTAGAAAAAGTCAATAACTAAGGTAAAATAAATCCCATATATATATATATAAATATATATATATATATATTGGTATTTCATAAAAGATATAGATGATTATTAATATATGAGAAAATTAAAAGTAGAAATAATTATCTAACTTTTTATAATAAGAGGTAAAATAAAAATGAAAATGAGTGGCGAAAAATAATTTAATAAAAATTTCAAGTGAGGTATTAAGAAAAAAAAATAGAGTTGAAAGGGAATAATAAAAATTTATTTAATATATCAAAGGTCTAAAGTAAAAATGATTAGTTGATTAAAAAAAATAATAATAGAGGGTTATAAAGAATAAAAAATGTATCTATTATAAAGGGTCATTTATTGTGGACGTCAAAGTATTATTAGTTGAAAATTATCGATAAATAAAATGGATTCTAATTCAAAATTGAAGGAATGTGTATTTTTAGGAACCTCAAACAACACTACTCTATGATATTCAGAATTAGAGGGACTCTTGTAGGAAAACATGTTATTATTTCTATCTCTCTTGTTGAAGGAAAAAATATATATAAACTCTAACATTGTTAACCAATTGCTGATTCCTGAGTTAAATGTAATTGAAAAATTAGATCATTGGGATATAAAACAATATGACATAACCAATTTACAATTAGACATTGGGGAATATAATTTTATATCACAATTATCATTTTGATCCCTATGGGAGGATGAAGGTGATATATTTTAGGTTCACTTTGGATCGAATTACTAGGATTTTTTATCATAAGTATGAGAAAAATGTTTTTTCCATTTTCCTACAGGAAGAAAAAAAATACACTATTAGACATTAATTTGAATTTAGATTCAAAAAGACCATAATACATACAAGGTGTTTCAAAATTATTTTTTTAATAAGGTAAAAAGTACTAAAAAATATGCAAAGATAAGTAGAAAAATTTCCAGTCACAAAAATGAAGAAGTTTCTTGGCTTAAAGACCATAGTGAAAAATTATTGACGCAAATTAAAAAGGTTAAGAAGGACAAGAATTAATTGGAAAACAAGGTACCACAACTTATCGAGAAGGAAGCATTGAATGTAGAAATTAAATTTGAAGAAAAAGGAATGATGAATACCAATGTACTAAATATCACAACTCAAGAATATGGTAAGCTAGTTCTAGAGAAAAGCACTCAGATGTGGCATTCCAAGAAATGGAAATCTTAAGTGAAGATTTTGTAGCTGTGACGTCCATAACAAAAAATATACTTCTTTTTTATCCTTATGCACCTCATAACTAACTAGATGAGGTTAACGTTGTCATTGCATTAAAATATATGAAAAATATCTATGGGTAAAAATGTGAAGTGGGGTTACACTTTTGTGAGAATCGGGGGCAGAAAACTTTTTTTCTCAATAATTCGGCCGAACTTTTATAAACGTTCAGCCGAAATATTCGAGAGTTTGGCCGAACTTTCGAAATTAGTTCAGCCAAAATAATTCTACTGTTTACATTGATGGCGTACTGATGATGTGGGAAAATACATTTTTGGCCAGAGATGGGAAAATCGACAACAAAAGTTCGACTGAACTAAAATTTCGGCCTAAATTTTAAAATAGTTCGATCAAAATTGTTCTTATAAATATATTAGCCCGCAAAAATTAACAAGTTTCTTATGCACATGTGTCTCACATTTGTCTCTGTCTCGCATCCGTATCTATGTCGCTCTATTGCAGTGTTGAGATGTTGTGGTGTTGCTCTGTCGCTTTGTTGCGGTGGGTGTTGTAGTTGCTCTGTTTTTTTTGTTTATTTTTTTTTGTTTGATTTTAATTTTTTTTTTTTTTGTTCCAAGGGAATTTGGTCCCGACTTCATCCTTGTTGTGGCTTCATCTGCGAATTTCTGTGAATTGATCTCCCGGCTTCATCCTCGTTGCGACTTTGTCTGTGAATTTCTGTGAATTGATCTCCCGACTTCGTCCTCATTGCGGCTTCATCTACAAATTTATGTGAATTTCTAGGTATGAAATCATGTTTCAATGAAATCCTGTGTTAAAAAAATAAATGGTTAAAGTGGGATATGATACCATGCTAATTTTTAACAATGGTATGTTCTATTCTTGTAAAAATTACTTCAATGTCATTTTTTTATCCCAAATTCAATTCTACTTTAAATAGCAATCAAATTAACCATTAGATCAATCTTGATAGTAATTGTATATAGAACATAGTAATAAAATTCGAAAGACAAAACATATAAGGGAAAACACATTAGATCTTCTTCAGGCCACCAACCTCCATTTTCCTATTTTTATCTTATAAGAAAAACAACATAGGGTCGGGGAACTTGGCCCAATTTCCAGAAACTACAAGAAACATTTAAGATTTTCCTTCCCAAAATGGTTCTTGGGTCTCATTGGTTAAAAGCCTTGTAATGTGAAGTGAAATTACACCATAATTGAAAAGAGTACACTAGTTTTGTTTGTTTGATTAACATAATATATAAAGAGACTATATTAAATTGAAAACTCTTAATAGATATAAATGTTTAGAGGGAGAGATAATCCAATATTTTAAAATAATAATGAATTCAAATTAAAGGCTTGCATTTTCAAATTTTCCTCCAAAATCCAACTAACAATTGACCGACCGAAAGATGCTCAAAAAACCAATCGAAACAAACAAGTGTCACATCTGAAATCTCTTAGGAAACCCAAATTTAAGCCTCTGTAATTTTGGTCAAGGATCTTGACAATAATTGTATATAGAACATAGAAATAAAATACAAATCTCTTAGGAAACCCAAATTTAAGCATTTGCAATTTTGGTCAAGGATCTTGACAGTGATTGTATATAGAACATATAAATAAAATGCAGAAGACAAAACAGATAAGGGAAAACCCAATAGATATTAATCTTATTAATAGATATAACTTTTTAGAGAGAGTTAATCAAATTGTCCTGACTCTAAAACTGTCCTCCAAAATCCAAATGACAGTTGACAACTTTATATAGATAATAATTTTGGTCAACGATCTTGACAATAATTGTATATAGAACATATAAATAAAATTCAAATCTCTTAGGAAATGTGAATTTAAGCCTCTGCAATTTTGGTCAAGGATCTTGATAGTAATTGTATATAGAACATAGAAATAAAATGCAAAAGACAAAATAGATAAGGGAAAACCCAACAGATCTTCTTCTTCTTCTTAATAGATATAAATGTTTAGAGAGAGAGATAATAAAACTGTCCCGACTTTCAAAATTTCCTCCAAAATCCAAATGATATTTGACCAAAAGATGCTCACAAAACCAATTGAAACAACCAAATGTCACCTTTGAAATCTCTTAGAAAACCCTAATTTAAGCCTCTACAATTTTGGTCAAGGAATGCATAGTTGAATTGTCTTCAATGTAGGTCAATAGAGGATATAAACCTACAATTGATAATCCCATAGCTTTGTTCTTGTAGCCTTCAAGAACTTGCTCAAGATTCCTCTCAAAATATCCTTCTAGAAAAAAGATAATATTTCTTATCATGCATGCACAATTATAGTAGTGTTAAAGGGAATGATTTTTTCTTTATATGTATTTGAGGTATGTTACACTCTTACCTATCATATCAGATAGTTTTTATTCTTGAACTTCCTTCATGATATCTATGGTTGCTAACGTTCATTCAATATTGGGTAAAAGGTCATGTTCTTACCTTAATTTATATTCTAATTCCCTTTCCTAACTTTGATTTTCCTTTTGACCTTGGAGATAAATCCAATCATTAAATATGATAGTCATCCCTTCTAGGGAACTTACTATGGGTTTCTTAGTGGTTTCCAACCCTTATGATGATGTGAGGTGGTGTTTCAAACATGGGAATAACTTACGTTTGCATGTGATGCTCACAGGCCATGGTTTCTTTTTTTGGTTATAGATGGTTTAGTTCTACCTCCTAAGATAAAATTTCTAAAAACCATGAAATATACCTTCAAGTCAAAATCGATCTATACTAAGGATTAATCTTTATACGTATCTCTACCATATAAATTCTAACGATAATTAATCACATAAGTGTTAAAGAAGAATATGAAATAAGCCCTTTTTACACTTGGCTTGGCTCTTAGGTACATAGATGGGTAGGTTTGGGAATGTGGTTCACATGGAAAGTAATAGGGAATGGATTTACTAGAAACATTTTATAAGATCAGGACTCAAACAATGAGAGATAAAAAAACCTTTTATATTCAATTTAAAACACATGCATTAACATATAATTGTGATACTTTCCCTTCTTTCCAACTTAGACCATCCTTCTAGAAAAATCCATTTTAATGAAGCAGATATATCCGTAGTAATCCAGTGATATTTAAAAAAAAAATAAAAATCCATTTTGGACTTATATATCTAAAAACTATGCTCATTGAATTTATGCATCTATATCCTTAAAATACTTGAAACTATTTTATTACACAATAGGAATCAATTCAATATATCTCCCATTTTAATGTCGTCTATCACATTCTGATAAAAACACATTAGCCATAAAAGTTTCCCATTGAAACCAGAAGTAATTTTATACAAAACATAGGTTTTAACCTTATAGTGTTAATTGTTTAAAATAGATTCTTAATAAAATGAAAAATAGTCAATGTAAAACACATGTACAGTAACATATAATTGTGATATTTTCCCTTATTTCCAACTTAGTCCATCCTTCTAGAAAAATCCCTTTTAATGAAGCAGATATATCCATAGTGATCCACTGATATCTGTTCACCAACAATTATTCCATTTTGGACTTATATATCTCAAAACTATGCTCATTGAATGTATGCATCTATATCTTTAAACTACTCAACTATTTTATTACACCATAGGAATCATCTTGATATTTCTCCCATTTTAATGGGGTCTATCAGATTTCGAGAAAAACACATTAGCCATAAAATTTTCCCAATGAAACCAAAAGTGATTTTATACAAAACATAGGTTTTAACCTTATATAGTTAATTGTTCCAAATAGATTCTTAATAAAATGAAAAATATCCAATGTAAAACACATGCATTAACATATAATTGTGATATTTTCCCTTCTTTCCAACTTAGTGGACATCCTTCTAGAAAAATCCCTTTTAATGAAGCAGATATATCTATATTGATCCACTGATATTTTTTCACCAACAAATATTCCATTTTGGACTTATATATCTCAAAACTATGCTCATTGAATTTATGCATTTATATCTTTAAACTACCTGAAACTATTTCATTACACTATAGGAATCATTTCGATATATCTCCCATTTTAATGAGTTCTATCACATTTCAAGAAAAACACATTATCCATAAAAGTTTCCCATTGAAACCAAAAGTAATTTGATACAAAAAATAGGTTTTAACCTTATATAGTGAATTGTTTCAATTGGATTCTTAATAAAATGAAAAATATTCAATGTAAAACATATGCACATTAACATATAATTGTGGTATTTTCTCTTCTTTCCAACTTATTCCATACTTCTAGAAAAATCCCTCTTAATGAAGTAGATATATCCATAGTGACCTGCTGATATTTGTTGACCAACACCTATTCCATTTTGGACTTATATATCTCAAAACTATGCTCATTGAATTTATGCATCTATATCTTTAAAGTACTCAGCTATTTTATTACACCGTCGGATTCATTTCGATATATCTCCCATTTTAATGGGGTCTATGACATTTCAAGAAAAACACATTATCCATAAATGTTTCCCATTGAAACCAAAAGTGATTTGATACAAAACATAGGTTTTAACCTTATATAGTTAAATGTTTCAAACAGATTCTTAATAAAATGAAAAATATTAAATGTAAAAGATATGATTGTGATATTTTCCCTTCTTTCCAACTTAGTGGACATCCTTCTAGAAAAATCCCTTTTAAAGAAGCAGATATATCCGTAGTGATCCATTGATATTTGTTCACCAACAAATATTCCATTTTGGACTTATATATCTCAAAACTATGCTCACTGAATTTATGCATCTATATCTTTAAACTAATCAAATATTTTATTACACCATAGGAATCATTTTGATATATCTCCCATTTTAATGGGGTCTATCACATTTCGAGAAAAAAAAATTAGCCATAAAAGTTTCCCATTGAAACCAAAAGTAATTTGATACAAAACATAGGTTTTAACCTTATATAGTTAATTTTTTCAAATAGATTCCTAATAAAATGAAAATTATTCAATGTAAAACACATGCACACTAACATATAATTGTGATAGTTTCCCTTCTTTCCAACTTAGCGGATATCCTTCTAGAAAAATCCCTTTTAATGAAGCAGATATATCCATAGTGATCGACTGATATTTTTTCACCAACA
This sequence comes from Pinus albicaulis, assembly GCA_034641835.2. Taxonomy (NCBI): domain Eukaryota; kingdom Viridiplantae; phylum Streptophyta; class Pinopsida; order Pinales; family Pinaceae; genus Pinus; species Pinus albicaulis. The sequence continues at coordinate 1,178,651,105 of CM076582.1, read as the reverse complement.
ACTATTCCATTCTAGACTTATATATCTCAAAACTATGCTCATTGAATTTATGCATCTATAATTTTAAAATACTCAACTATTTTATTTCACCATAGGAATCAATTCGATATATCTCCCATTTTAATGGGATCTATCACATTTTGAAAAAAACACATTAGCCATAAAATTTTCCCATTGAAACCAAAAGTAATTTGATACAAAACATAGGTTTTAACATTATAAAGTTAATTTTTTCAAATATGTTATTAATAAAATGAAAATTTTTCAATGTAAAATACATGCATTAACATATAATTTACTCGAGAAACCCAAAACGAGAAGATCATTTTTTTATTAGTATATTAATTTCTAGACCATCAGACACACACACACACATATGTGTATGAATTTATATATGTATATATCCCACGAAAATTATAAACTACCAATCCATTACCTTGGATAAGATAAAACTTTAGTTCTTTAACTAAAATTGTAGAACCATGGGGTAAGCTACCATGCACTAGAAAAATGCTAAAAGAAAAAACCATGTGATGAAAACCATCATAAAGAGAGATTTTTTTTCCACAAAAAACGATTTTTTGGGGCACTACCCCTAAACACCTTTATGTGGGGAATTTTTCGTCTATATGAAACCCTAAAGTGGGGGTCCTTTCCTCCCATTTTATTCCCACCACTATTCTTAGAAAAATATATAGTGCATGGGGTATTCAAATAAAGAATATAACATATACCAAACATCCAATAATTCTCCTTAATGTGACAATCAATGTTTTAATGTCTAGAATTATTTCTAATACCCTTGCATGTATGTGTAGTGGCTATTTTATTCTTATCCTCCTATTTCCAAATCTTATTCCCCACTCCTTCAAAGCTTCTTGGTGCTATTTTTTCTTCAAACCACTTAAGCACCCTTTATTTTGGCCTCTGGATTCTAGATAATGTGCGTATACACATGGCTCATACATTATCCTTAGGTTGGAAAGAATCACTTTTTTTTGTAGATTGTTATATAGACCCCACATATAATTAAGGAGTACATTTGGGAACTTGGGAAAGATATCGAATAATATGACCATATTATTGAAATTAGTACACTCTTATGCACCCTTATGTCTACATAAAGTAGTGTGAGTAATTCCACGGGCCCTCTCCACACTTCATAGGGTATAATTGGGACAGGTAGTGTTAACTTCTACAATTTCTATAGGCAAAGACTGTAAAGGGATAGGAAGCCTTTGGATCTCATATTTTATGAAAGGTGACATATATAGTAAATTCCCCTACAATCAATCTCTGGAATAGATCTAAATAGAAGTTCTTCATTTTAATATCCATAAACCACAACCACTTTAAGGAAAACTATGTACATGTGTCATTTCTCCCATAAAGTCTTAGGAAATGCTTTTAAAGCATAAATGTCATGTCCGATTTCTCCCGTTAACATTAAAGCATGTTTTTGGTAAGTGCATAAAATAATTTTGCAAACCATGTAAATTTCATTTCTCCCACAAACTAAATGATTTCTCCCATTAATTCTAGGCAAACTTTAAGGCCTAAAAATTGAACCTAAAGTGGCTGAAATCTCATAGGATTTTAGTCTATTTTTCAAGTGTTAATTTCTACAAATTCTAAAGGCAGAGTCTATAAAGGGCCAGGTAGCCTCTGGATCTCATTTTTTCTCAAAGGTGACATATCCAGTAAATGCCTCTACAGTCAATCTCCAGAACATATCTAAATATAAGTTTTCATTTGAATATCTAGTGGGTGTCATTTATCTCATGCACATGTATCATTTCTCCCATGCATTTGCAATAAATTCCAATTTAATATATTTTTATTTAATTTTTTTTCAAGGATTAAAAAATCGATTAAATATCGTTGAAAAATGGAAATTATGCAAGGATGTTTCTTGCTATCCCAATCCATGGTAAGCAGTGATTACATATGTTCTTTCCAATATTGTGACTAACAAAGTCTTCTAAAGGAAAATGAATATACCGGAAAGAACAACAAACAACAAGGCATATTATATTGTATTGATAGAAGGCTTGGGAAAAATTGTGGAGTATGGATCAAATGGAATTGTAGTTTTCACCAATTCTGAACTTGTGTGCAACGAGATGAATAGTGTGTATCAAGTTAAGAAGGAGAGGCTAAGAGAAGTGCATGGAATAGAAAACAATATTGTTAGCCAATTCAAATTTTTAGTATAAGACATTATACAAATGTGAATAAGATGTCTGCTGGTATATTATGTGGGGCAATGACAATTCAGGATTCATCTATCAAATATGAATTAATAGATGAATTAGAATTATACGGGGCAATGCCAATTCAAGAGTCATCTGTCAAATATGAATTTGTTTTGAGATGCTCTTCAAGGTTCATCTCTCAAGGATGAATTAGTTTTGAGATGCTCTCCTTCAAAATTTATTGATGGACATTGTAACATATCTTGGATATGTGTGTGTTTTGTACTTATAAATGAGTCATTTTTAATGAACATGTTTTTTTTTCAATTATATACCAAGTGTGCTCCCACCACACCATGTAAAACATAACTTGGTGAAATTCACATTTGCAACAAGTGGTGAACTTCACAATTTTATAAAATTAAAATGAGGAGACTTCAACAATTTTTTGTTTAAATGGAGTTTCACGCTTCTTTTTTAGTGACCATGTTTTTTTTTAAATTTTATACCAAATGTGCTCCCACCATGTAAAGTCCAATTTGGTGAACTTAACATTTTTATAATTTTTTTTGCTTAAATTGAGTTTGACACATCAATTAGTGCTCTGAAAGTTGTGTTTTACATAATTTGTGTACAATAAATTACATTAATTTTTTGAAATTTATTTTGAATTTTTTTTTAAATAGTAATTAAAAAGATAATTGTAAATGTCCACTGTAGATATATATATCATGGAGGAGGAACAACAAAGATCAACATAATCCCATATCTCTACAAGAGAGGGGGATCAGGGATCGATGGGAGTTCATGGTATTTAAATATAATCTTAAATATCGATACATATACATACATGTGTGTACATATAGAATTTATTTTTTATCAATTTTGTGAGTTAAATTAGTTGTTAATAAGTTTTCTTGTTTTTTTTAGGAGCCAATAGGAGAAGTGTGTATACTCTATCAATGGAGCATGCCCATGGTTCATGCAATCATGGTATGGTTCATGCAATTTAGTCAATGAATATGTACATGTATTCATACATATGAATTTATTTTTGAATTGAATATAAATTAATAGTTGTTTATGAAGCTTCTCTCTCGTCTCGTGAGGTTGGTGGTCGTTCAGATTCCCTTGGAGGGCCATCAATAAGTTTTTGTAGGTTGCATGAAGGTGGTGATATGTACTCCCCTATAGGCTAATCAATAGATGGTAATGTTGGTTATCTACCAATCAATGGTCGTGTTGGTTCTCAGTAGGGTCATTCTGGTTCTCACCAGTCTTAGGGTGGGCAAGATGGTAGCCAACCACATCGAGGTGGCCATCAATTTGAATATTTTTTTCATTCCATTTGTACAAATTTGGTTACAAGTGTTTTTTTAATATACATTTTTTTTATATATTGATGCAGAGGCTGAAAATGCTGCTCCAAATGTTGTTAAAAAATATGTAGGGCATAACGCTTCATTCAAGAAGAAGGTTGTCGACCAACCACGAATTATGCAGCTGACATTTCCAATATACCTTGGGAAAAAAACATGCAGCAATGCACTTTATAAAGGTGTTAACATCTTCATGAAAAATTATAGAGAGACATCGTGGCTTTGACTCTACCTGGTGAGAGTCGAAAAACCTTGGAAAATGTTACACACTCTTTAGGCAAACTAGTAGATGTGTACCAAAATCTTTGGCCAACCAATGATTCTTTTGTAGAAGTCATGAGAAAAATAAAGGAAACAATCATGGGTCTCGATAAATGGGAGGTTGTTAAATAAAGGGTTACAACAACTATGGCCAAGTCTATGTTTAATTTCAAGGAAGGACTGAAAAGAAAGATGTTGAAGGTGAAATATTTCAAGCACCCTAATATAGCTCACTATTTGTATGATAGACACCTTGTGTCCTATGGAAGACTCCTATGAAACAATGAGGTTCCGTTTTAGTTTGCAAAATTATTTTATGCAAAATTATTTATGCAAGTGAAACCCAATTACAACGACCTTCCTTCTGAATTTTTTGGTCCTGGGAAAGGTCAATTGTGTCACTGTAGGGCTGCTAGGCATGATGGTGAGGTGCCTCACCCTAAGCCACCATTGGTTAGTAAACCTTTTCGTGTTGAAACTTTGTGATCAGAGATGGAAGCCACTTCTCAAATTAGTCGAGAAGAAAGGGATGCCATCATTGATAATGTTCACAGTGGATTGGGTGGAGTCGATGTTTTTCTGAATTGACAAAGAGAATGTGAGAATGCATGTGCTAATTTTCTATATTATACAGATGAAGAGATTGACAACATGAGTGTTGAAGATCTCAAAACATATGCAAAAAATTGTCACAATGGTTGGCAAGACCTAATTGTTCATGAGGAGGAGAGCATGGGAACGGTATGTGTTAATGGTTAGGGTACAACTATTTTAACACATGTACAATTTTTAATAAATACATATATACATACATTTGTTTGTATACATTAATCTAACAAAAATGTATCATTATATGTTAACACCATTTGCAGTTGTCATGCTTGATGAATGAAGAAAATGTTAGTATCACTATCGGAGCCTCTATTTCAAACAATCAAGATGGGTCTCACCATAAATCATACAATCAATATGGTTCTCACCATCAAGATATGTTGGAAAATGTTAGTGTTTTTTAATTTAACATGATCATGTAATGTAATTATTTTTTATCTATTATTATATACATCGAAACATGATGAGATATTTTTAAAATAAATAATTGTGCACACATGTACATGTACATATATATTATAAAATGTTTTAATAGATTCCTATTCTGTCTAATGTTTTTGGGATGGCATTACCTTCTTCTTCTTTGGGAGATGTACCTTCTACTTCCTTAGGAGATGTGCCAAATCCACAATCACAACTATGGATAATTTTTCACTTCTAAAATTTATGTTTTTAATTTATATATTATACCTCAAAAAGTTCCATTAAAAAATGAGATATATCTATATCTTTAGTTTTTTTTTTTTTTGAGTTTTAGGTTTTTGGATATTTTCTTTCTGAACCACTCTTAGGAGATGTGCCAAATCAACCAACACAAGTATCCAATTTTTCAATTATATATATATATATATATATATATATATATATATATATATATATATATATATATATATATATATATATATATATATATGCATTGTGTGTGTGTTTTTAAGTTATAATTTATAAATTGAAGTTAAGAAGTTTTATTATAAATTGAGATCTAGAGATTTTGAGTTATTTTAAATTTTTTGTATTTTAGGTTTTTGGAAATTTTCTTTTGGAGCCTCCCTTAGGAGATGTGCCAAATCCACTAGCAGAAGTATTCAATTTTTCACTTAAATATATGTTTTTAAGTTATAATTTATAAATTGAAGTTTAAAAGTTTTATTATAAATTGAGATCTTGACCTTGAGTTATTTTATACTTTTAAATTTTTTGAATTTTAGGTTTCTATAGAGGATTTATTTTCTCCACGGACTCTAGTGGTGGAGATAGGAACATCCACACCATTTTAACCATTTGAACAAGTTGGCTAAATTTTTTTTTAATATTATTGAAACTAAGTTTATATATATATATATTCATTTTCATTTGAAAATGTTTCATATATATATATATAACTTTTACATGTATATTGTACAATTTACTGTTTGGAGATGTTCCTGTGGAAGAAGTTGTAGTGGACGAGCTACAAATGGAGAGGGAACCTCATGAGGTATTGCATGATTTTTTTTTACATGAAGTTCTATATATTCTCACTCAATTTTTTAAACATCAAATTTTGATGTTTGTACACATTGTGTACAGGTTCCCCATGCTTTGCAGGATAGCTCCAAGATTGTGACTTTGCTGGGAGAGACACTTCATCCATCTTTATTTGATGGATGATGCACATGCACTATTTGATGGATGATGCACATGCACATGTGCAACATTATATTTTCAATAGATTTAGTCTTAAATTTACCTTTTCGTATATAGTCTTATCTAGATGCACAATCATATATAACTTGATACTTGATACTGGTGAGATCTAAAAAATTTGGACATATTTTATGTGAACTACATTCGATACATGTGAATGTGATATATAATGTTTTTAAGACTTAATTTTTGGATGGTTAAACTACATTTAGCATGTGAAGTAATGTTACAGTGTTATATATAATTGTTTTGCTTTTAAAACTCAAGTTTTGGATGGTTGAAATACATTTGGCATGTGATGTGAAGTAATGTTGTGTTAAATAATTTTTTTTTTTAAGTGTTATGGTTGAACTACATTTTGCAAGTAAAGTAATGTTACTTGATACTGGATACTTGTGATCTATAATGTTTCGTTTTTATAACTCAAGTTTTCGATGGTTGGACTACATTTGGCATGTGAAATAATGTTGTGTTATAATTTTTTTTTTTTTTAAACTTAAGTTTTGGATGGTTGAACTACATTTGGCATGTGAAGTAATGTTGTGATCTTTATTAATGTTTTTCTTTTGAACTAAATTTTTCATGTTAAGTAATGTTGTGTTATAATTTGTTTTTTTTTTAAACTTAAGTTTTCGATGGTTGAACTACATTTGGCATGCGAAGTAATGTTGTGATATATAATGTTTTGTTAAATTAAAACTTAAGTTTTGGATGGTTGATCTACATTTCACATGTGATATAATGTTAAATGTTTTTATTGGATAGTCGAACTAAAATTGGCATGCCATGTGAAGTAATGTTGTGATATAATCAAAAAGTTTTTAAAATTCAAGTTGTCGTTTTCCAAAGAAAAAAAATTCACATGAATATGTGTACATATAGAAATAATTTTACACATGTTTGAATATATATGTTAAAATGATTGAAGTACAATACATATTGATGTATGTGTGTGTGTGTGTGTGTGTGTGTGTGTGTGTGTATATATATATATATATATATATATATATATATATAAACAATCATAAGATTCTAGGTCTTGTTAGATGTGTCAAACAATCATAAAATTTTAGAAATGCATTCTATAATGTATATATATCCAGTACGTGCAACATTTTTCATCAATGCATGTATAGAAAAGCTACTTTCAGTTAATTTATTCTAGAACATATATCTCCAGTACGTGAAACATTTTTCATCAATGCACATAGAAAAGCTATTTGAATAGTTAATTTCTTTTTAGAACGTATATATCCAGTACTTCAAAATTTTTCATCAATGCCAATAGAATTTACCTACTTTCAGTTAATTTCATTCTAGAACATATATATTGAATACGTGAAACATTTTTCTTCAATGCACATAGCAAAACTACTTGAACAGTTAATTTCATTCTAGAACATATATATATCCAATACGTACAACATTTTTCATCAATGCACATAGAAAAGCTACTTTTAGTTAATTGCTAGAACATGTATATATCTAGTATGTGCAACACTTTTCATCAATGCACATAGAAAAATTTCTTTCAGTTAATTGCATTCTAGAACATATATATCCAGTACTTGCAACATTTTTCATTAATGCACATAGAAAAGATACTTTCAGTTTTAATTACATTCTAGAACACACACACACACACACACACGCACACACACACATATCCAATACTTATAGAACATATATATCCATTATTTGCAACATTTTTCATCAATGCACATAGAAAAGCTACTTTCAATTGATACTAGTGTGCATGTACCAAAACAATGTACATGGGCAAACGCTTGAACAGATAACATAACATGGCAGCTCAATTTTTAGTTGAGTTCTAAAAGTTCTAAAACGTGAATCTAAAGAGAAGAAATTGTTGGGTAGTTCAATCAAAAAAATTCCAATGGAATGCCATCTTCAATGATCCATTCATGATCAGATTTTGACATTTTCCATTTCTTAATTTTATTTTTTTCTTTGATTGAACCACTATAAAATTTATGCGTGCTGCACACACCAAGTAACTATATTGACAACTTATGGCATCAGGTTCATAGTCTTCAAAGAAAAAAATATCACCACTTTAATTAGTTTGTCTGAAAAAATAAACTTTCAGTATATTAGATCCTCTTTCATATGGAAACCCGTGATCATTATAGTTTTCTAATAATTTCATTTTTCTTTCAGTGAAATGCATCATATAATATTTCACATTTTCATGATTGTCAGTTGGCGCAATTACAACAAAAAAATTTCTTGCACAATAAAACGAACTTAACAAACTTATGTATTTAAATTTATTTCTAGATATCTATCATTTGAAAGAAATTAAAATGTCACCTTCTCTAACAAGATCAGAAACTCAATCACCATCAGATGATATTGTAGTCTCCTCTAATTTCATTTCTTCAAACATTGCAACATACATTTTCCCCTTTGTATTTACCTTTGTATGTTTCCAATCTCTTAGATACATTTTGTTTTCACAAACATCATTGGACTCGTTGTTGTCTATGCAAACATGACAAAAACAAAAATATTCTCTTTTATCCAATGCAAACACATTTTTGGACAAATTTGTTTTAATTGAATGCAATTTTTGAGTCCCTTTTATTGTTTCAAAGTCATTCTCAATTGATCTATCGACATCTTCAATCCCAATATGCCAAAAAAACCTATATATGGAAAATTCAAAGAAGAATGTAAATATGATATCAAAATACCATCAAAGATAATCATTGTGATAAATGTACACTCTTTAAAATTATATAACCAATAAAAATTAAATTGAATGTACCTTTTCACTCCCCTTGATCAGTTAGTCTCATAGCTTAGAGAAACGACGCACCATTGAACAACTTCTTTAGCGTCCACAAGTCAGTTTGTAGAGGGGTTCATTTGATATCTTCGAAGTGCTCATTTTATGCATGCCCCTACACCGTCATGTTCTCTTTTTCCATGTCTGGTCTCCACAAAATTCCAATAATGTTTAATGTAGGTTTTATTATGAAGACAACACAATAAAAAAAATGATCGTGAAGATTTGAATTGACCAGCACATCCATCTCTCTATATCCAATGTTCATTGAAATTTATTCCACGACTTTTCAAGGAGTCATAAATCTTTCCAAAATAGTGTTTTACAAAATATGTATCATGTGTACGATCGTCACTGATATAAAAGTGATATTCCTAAATAACATGTTGATTTTCATTGATGTTTTCTATATGATCGACATTTTCTTCAAAATTTCTATATAGAATATGGACGAGAATGTAGACTTGGTCAGAATGATAGTATTCACTATGAATTTGATTTTATGGAACAGATGTGTAATTTTCTACAAAATTAATTATTGACAAAATGGTCCCTGGTGGAAAAAATTCACGGGATTTTTTGAATTGCAAGCCTTTCCATCGAGCTCTATGGGAATGCTTGGTGTATTTATAAATTTCTTCCTCAAACTTTCTAAAAAAATCCATCACAAAAATTTCTTATTCTTGTAACTCAATTCTTTTAGAACTATTTGAACCTTGAATCGATGTATGGATATATTCATATCTCTTCGCTTTCACTTTCATGTTGGACAATGATTGATCATTTATATCAATACGATATTTGTTTTGAAATTTAGTCAAATTTCCACAATCATTGCATTTTTTACCGCCAACACATTTTTTTTCGTAAAATAATTCATCGCTTTCTCTTTCACATAGAATTTGAGATATGAAATCAAGATAGTGGAAGGAGGAGGTGAATCTTTCCAAAATTTTCTACCAAATTTAATTAATGTGTCATAATATAACACAAATTCCACATGATAATGACAACAACAAGTGTCGCGTAACGTGTTAGGTTTTACATACCATGGTTTTTGTTGTACAAAAGCACTCATTGAGACATGAATTTCATGATTCTCTTCTTTGAACTTGTTAAAAAACTCTATCTAAGTGGTTTCCAAGAAAATTTTTTCATGTTGTTCATACTAATTTCATGCTATTCTTCTTCGCATCACATCCCCTGAATTTCGTGAAACACGTGAATTTTTATCCAATATTCATATATTATTTTTTTAACATTTTCTCCAAGTCTATCTTTTAATGGTTGCCTAAAAATATCTCTCCAAGAAGCGAGTTCATCATTTACATCTATTTACAACCGAAATTTCTAATGCTTGTGCAAAGTTTTTCGTGAGGTTCCTAATGCTCGTGGCATAGATTTTACCAAAAGATTCTCTTTAGTACTTCATGAAACCACTGCCATATGTATTTCTCTACGTACAACTAAAAAATTATTCTTTCTAGATCTTCTAGTTGAATTTATAGCACTATTTATATTCTGTATCACATTTTCCTTCATTTTTTTATCTTTTGTTGATTTTCAAATACCCAATAAAATCATAGCTTCTTTTAATTTCCTTAATGATAGGAGACCTTTAAACATTTGGGCTTGAACTGTCACATTTTCCTTTATGAAGTATGCTATCACTCTAGTAAATTCTTAAGTTGTGGGATTTTGAGTTTTTAGTCAAAGAACATTAGAGGTAACCACAAACCTACTTCAAACTCTAGGAACTAGCCTTCCTAGGGTTCAGAGAGGGCTCTCTCTTTAAATTTTAACTTTGTTTTGATTTATAATATTAGGGTAGTTATGAAAGAACAATTAGTTTTGTTTTAAATGGTTTGGTGGGAAAAAATCACTCAGAATTAAAATAGAGATAAATCTACTTGTCCATTGGGCTATGGAGTCTAAATCAATCTAGCAGCACTAGAAGTTAAGACCAAAAAGGTACAAATGTATTCAAGGAAAGATAGATAACCCTCAGAGATTTGGGAAAGTGTTTTTTGGTGAAATGGTATGACCAGGATAAAGGGAACTTAAGAATCCTTTGATCCGGAAAATGGAAGTAGAAGGCAGGGTTCAAATGGGAGAAGGAGCAATTAAGGGTTCCTTGCACCGGAAATCAATAGAAAACATTAAAATGGAAACTAGTTAAAGATAGGGAGCACTTGATTAATCCTGTTGTAATACTCATAGTTACACATTTAGACAGAAAAAACATAAAATGAATGGATGAAACTTAGAAAGGAAACATTGACAAGTAGGAAGTACTTCACTCATCAGCTTATCATAGGGATCCTGAATTATGATGCCAGTCAGCTTTTCCAGTCTACTACTTTGAAATCAAACACACAATAGTCTCCAATGTTCAGCAAAAATGTCTATAGTAAAGTTCAGTAATTTTATTCCACCCTGAATACTTCTAATGTTGAATTATTTATACAAAATGTAATTACAAATATCCTAGGAGAATTCTAGGAATATCTTTAGGAAAAGGAAATATCACTACATAATAAAAGGGATAGGTACTTAACAAACAACAATTTGTCCTCTTTTATCCAAAACAAATAGAATTTATTTATCTAACAAGGAGATTTTAACTGTCAAGGTGTCATGCTTGCTGGCTACTAGAAAATATCTAGCTTCTGAGTTGCCTCCGTTGATACTCTTTCATTCGATACTCTTTACCTAATGACCTTTAACACTGATACTCTTTCATCTGATGAGCATAACTAATTTACTGCTGTAAAATTATCTTTCAACAGTAAAATCAGAAAACCATATTTCTATTTTAATTGTTCATTTGACTATTTCTTAAGATAGTATTATTTGACTGTTTTACCTCTTATCTCTACATCAAATCAGTAAAATTTTGTCATTCTTCTTCCTTGGGAATTTTGACATTCCTCAACTTCTTGAAATTCTCATAAGCCTCTATATATCTAGTGAAAGTGGGATTGATGACAAAGAGATGTTTAGTCTCATGCTATAAAAAGAAGAGATCTTCAAAATATTGAAGGAGAACTTTCCCTGTGGTAGTGCCTTGTGCTAGTGGCTTGTTAACTTGCTCTTTAGCAAATTATCTGATATTTTTATCGTAATCCTTCGAGGGCATAATTTTTTCATTAGGAACATGGATGTATGGTAGGCCCCTCTGTCTTAGGTTTGTGTATTTTACCATAAATTTTGTTATGGAAATGTTCATTGATTGACATTTTTCGTCCAGATTATTCATCAAGTTCTTCATAGTTACATCCTTTTTTATCTGTAAGATTGTTTCTATCCTGTCCAAGACTTGTAATTCTTCTAGCTCTACCCGATTGTTTTTGTTTAAAAATTTAATTAGTTTTAAAGCCTGAGCATGCTTATTAGTCAACTCATCTTTTTTCCTTTGTATCTTTGTCTGGGCTACAAAAGAAAAATCTCTCTGTTCATATATAACATGAATTGAAGCCCATTGATTGTGAATGGCTTCAATTCTTTTGCTTTATCTACTTTATTTGCTTGTATTTCTCCGTGATGTATAAATCCTTTTCCTCAGCTATGTGTGAGGAAGAGGCCTCCACACTATGTGGCTTTTCAATCATCTGAGTGTCTTCTTTGTCTGCTGGCTTATTTTTTTCAATTTTCACTAGAGTTTCATTTATTATGATAGTGGCTATATCATCTGTAGTATCTAGATTTCCTGTATCTTCAATATCAATTGCCTTCTCTTTCTCAATTGAAGTTATTTTGGGCCTTTTATTATAGATCAGTTTGAATTCTTCTTTTGTAGTTGTTTATGCTATATAGGCTCCTCCCTCTCTAGCTCTTTTTGCTGATGTCTCTTGATGTTTACAAGTTCTAGAGCTTGTGATGTGTCCATTTTACCTACTGTCTCTTTATTACTTGCTGTATCTGTTAGTTTATTTTCCAGCCATTCAACTTGGTTGGAAAATTTCTCAATCTTAGGCTTAAGCTCACGTATGAAGGGTGTTAATTATCATTTTACCCTTAGACTGCTCAAGATCCCTTGAGGATCATAGTTCCATGGAAAACTTTCTTGAAATTTAAACTATGTTAATATATTTGTGATTTATTTTTCTGCATCTCTGTGGTTTATGATAAAGGGACCAACCTGACTATTTAACTTAAATTGAGTCTTTTTTCTGGGATCCATGAAATTAATAGAATCAGAATTGAGAATTTGTCGCAAATACTCCAGTGCAAAAATTCTCATGCTCATATATCTAGGAAACTTATAAGGTAATAAGTTGGATCCAAAAATTCTTAACAATGTATTCTTCTCATAGAGATACCAATCTCCCATTTTACTCTGTTCTGAAATTTGCAGGATTCTTTTCATTTCCTTACTAATTCTGGGCTACTTTTCTTTATTCAGAATGTTCATTGCTGGATGTAGAAAAAGGTCTGAAAAATATGTGTAAGTGAAATTACTGCCCTCTTTCCTGAGTAAGTAAGTCCAAAATATAGTTGATACAGGATTACTCTCCAAGTCCATCTTTTGTAATGCAATAGGAAATTTATCAGTTTGAAAGAATAAGAATAAGTGAAACAGATAGGACAAGTATCTAAAAACTCCTTTAGTGGGTAATTTTATCAGCTGATGATGGATATTTTTGGCTATGAAACCAGCAAATTCAAAGATTAATTACGGAGGTTGGAATAGGGACAAGGTGGACATGGAACCTAGAATGGACTCACTAGTGTGTCCATCTGTAAATTATCCAAGTATAAAGGAAGGCATAGAGATAATATGTCTAGACCCTTCAGGGAAGTTAGCAGTGGAATAAGGAGGATTTATTTTAGGAATGTCAACATGGGAAGGCATAAATTTTTGAAATGTCAGGAACCTCCTAGGGAAGTCTAGGCCTAAGTACAATTGGGTCAAATCTTCTATAGACAGGGGGACTGATTGAGGCTCAAACTCTAATTGAAGCATTTCGTTTATTGACTCTGTTGTGATGGTGAAAAGGATTTCTTTATCAGCATTGACTATGGTCCTTTGATCTGGTTCATAATATTTTTGACATAATCTGATAAGATCTTGGCTAGGGTGGATCAATGGAACTATATATTTCAGCAAATGAGTCTGCCAAATAGGTGTCTCATCCTTGTCCAAGTACTTTTCATAACACCAATTGTGTATATCCAAGAGGTTGAATTCTACAACAGGATCAACAATTTTGTAGTCAACATCAGTCAAAGGGAGGCTTTCTACAGTAACCACAGGTGGTTGAAGCAGATTTACTATTGCAGCAGATTTGGTAGTGATGACTGGGGTAGGTTTAGGGGCTTTGGATCCCTCAAATTTAAGTCTTTTTGATCCTACAAGTTTTATTGTGCTCTGTTTCTTAGTCATTTTGGATAACTACTTCAAGATTAGACTATTTGTAGGAGTTTTTATATTAAACAGAGAGGAAATTGAGCATTTTTAGGCTGAGGATGGATTCTTTTAAGCTTTTGGCTCAATTAGGTTATTCTGGGGATGTAAAACTGGCATAAAACATAAAAACATGCTTTTTCTGAGTGGGTTTAATTGAAAAGAGGGTTTCTATGGTATATTCAACAATTTTAACCCTTTAGGTGCTTTAAATTTGGTCTTTAAGTTTTGGTAACTGGGAATTTGGCTTAAAAATGGTTTGTTATGTGAAACATGGTTTCCTGGGAAAAATTGGCCAGGGTTTTGCCTCTTTTATGGTGTTTTTTAGGCAAATTGGTTCGGTGAAATCTCTTAATTAAAGGCCTAGTTCTATTATAGAAGGTTTAGAATTGAATTTGCAGGGTTCAATTTGTCAGAAAATACCTCAAGATGTAGGTATTCAGTGGTTAAAATAGGTTTGTAGATTCTTATGGTCGACTTTGAAGTCTTTAGTAGCTTGCTGGAGTAGCAAAATAGCTTTACTGGTCTTCAATGGGGAATTTCTGGTCAATTTGGAGTTTCTATTAGATAAAACGGCTTTCACAGGCTTTAACACAGTCAGGAGAGCTCTTCCGGAGTTTGAAACAGATGAACATACATTAAAATTAACCTTTATCGAAGGTTTTATGCTTTGGTTTATTCATGTTTTCTTGCATTGAATGTAGGCTTAATTAATGGCGAGTGGTGGTTTCATATTTGAAAACGAAACCAAAAGTGTTTATCGCATTGATTTCAAGTGGTAAGCTATTTTAACTCTAATGGATGCGATTACATGAAATGTTGACATGTTGCAGAGGGAAAAATGGGAAATACCGCCCGTTTCATGTCGAATTTGGGTTAGGATGACAGTCTACTTTATGCGCATGATATGGTTTTAGAGCCGTCGGATCTTGTGCTCAGGTGCGAATGGTCAAGATCTATTTGAAAGGTTCAGTCAAAGGAATTGTGGGACCAGGGTCAATATATATGTGGGTGTTAAAAGGCGGATTAAGTATACCATGGGTTAATCCATGTAAAGCTTGAGGCTTTATATAGTGGGGATGAAATGAAAAGGTAACGACTTAAGTTCTATGGAAAACAAACCTTAGTTTTATTCAGATAGAACCTTGGGTTAAAAATTACGCGAGGATGAATTTATAAAGGCATATCAAAAGGGTGGAATTTTGCATGGTCGTGGGTTTAAGTTTTTTGAACCTTATGAAATGATTAAATATCATTCAAAAAAGTAGGCTAAGCACTGATGTGCAGGGTGGTGTATTTTATTTGAAAATACATAGGAAATGCTCGAATAAACATATTAGGCACAAATTTGATTTTATTTATATAGTATTAAACATTTTTAATGGTTTAATAACCATAGGGGGTGGGATATTTCTTTAAAGGTAGTTTTAGACCAAAGGGAACTTTATTTGGGTTTTATTTTGACATGTGGATAATAAATTTGGTCCAAAATCTTTGGAATCATGGGTTTTTTGGGGTATTTAGATATAGGGAATTAGATAATTAGGATAGTATTTTATTTAAGTATTTGATAAACTAAGTTAAAAGTTAATATGAAAAGGGGAATGGAATACCCAAAAATACAAAGATGACTAAGTAAAGTGAAAAAGTAAAGAAAAGCTTGTTTTTTCATGATTTCACCATTTACTTAAGAATCTCATGGAAAATTTTAGGGGCTAATATTTGCAGGTTGGATAATTTTCCATGGTTTTTCCAAAAAAAATATTCGCCAATTTCCATTTTTTTTATAAAACTGATTCGCCCAAATTTTACAGTATAAAATTATTTTTCCTTAAAAATCGGCAAAATTGTATAGAAAATGTATATAATATCATTATAAATCTGAATAATTTTACAAATACATCAATAAAATTTTTATAGTTTTCATATTAGGGACTAGTGAGATTCACCAATTTTTTAAACTTCAAAATAATTATCCATTCTTAAAATTTTCCTTTCTTAGGATACAGTATTTTTGAGGGTTTTTGTATGTTTATGAATGAAGGAAGTTAATTAGATGGGGTTTTATGTTTCATTTAGTAAGAATGAGTCTTTAGTTACGAAAAGAATCAAATGTATGAATGAGGGATAAATAATAATAAATGGGGATTTTATCATAAGAACTCAACATTTTTGACTATCTAGTCATCAAGCCTTGGGTTCGGTCCCAACAAAAGTTAGTGAAATTCTCTAAGCCTTTTTTACTAGTAGTGTAGAAAACTGAATACTTACAAGGGAAGGGAAATTAGTGATTTTTGGATGGTGATAAATATTATATGCTTTTTTCCACTTCTTTCTACCTACCCAACATTACTCTAAGATTTTTATTCCTTTCAGAAGGTGCATTTAGGATTGCAACCTTGAAAGCATTTATTCTTTTAAAAGAAAAAAATATCTAATTCTACCTTATTTCATCCGACAGCTCAAATTAAACTATTGCGCTCCTCATTATTCTCTACCTATCTACTGATTTGTCAGGATTAAACTGTCTGACAAATCGTTATTCACTATCTAACACATGGAAATTGGAAACATGACAAGTCAAGTTTAAACAGTTTAACTCATCATGGATTATGGCATTTATTGACATTCTGCCATAATCATTTGCAAAAATTAAAAAGTAGTGGCATTTGGACTTGCACACTTTCATGTCTTATTTTCATCTTTTTCTTTTGGGGTCTATATATTTTTAAGTTCTTTGATCTTTCTATTAGGACTTTTTACCCTCTTTTTTATTTTTGATTTTTTTTTATATTTTTCAAAATAATAGAAAACAACTTGCAGAAATCAAGGTATGTACATACTTTACGAGCCTATCAAAAGTCAATTCAAAAATACGAATCCTACATTTACATGACCCTAACAAATTACGTATCAAAAATGTGTTTACCACGATATCTTATAACATGGTCAACTCTTTTATCTCCATATATGTGAGTGTCAACATTTTCTAACATCTCATCATCGACATTGATTTCATCTGTACATATTCGAATGAATAGTACATAATAAGTTTACATATTCAATAAATTTAACAAAATTAATATATATATATATATATATATCTATATATATATATATATATATATATATATATATATATATATATATACCTTGTGATTTAATTTGTTCACTTGAATTTCTTTCAACATTTTCACCATCTTCAATCATTGGTTCAATATCTCTTTCACTTTCTCCTTCAGAATAGTGTATCTCATCATCAATTTTTTGAGGAATATCTCTCTTTGTTTCCATTGAAAAATATTTTTCAAATTAGTTCATCAAATAAAAATTCAACTTCACATTTTACACTAGGAAAATTTTAAATATCAAATTCATAATATTTACATTTACATAGCTGCTTCAAATTCTAGTTGAGGTTGATTTTCCCATTCAATATTTGAGAGTGCTTCTCTCTTTCTTTTGCACGATTCTCTCATTTTTTCTCTATGTTCCTCGGGGTATCTTTTTCAATCATATTTTCCCATGAAATTCCTTTGATTTCCCATCATAATAGCGTATGAAGTTCAAAAAATTTCCTTCAAAAATTTAGACAAAAACTCAATTAAAAGAAACACAAAAAAAGATTTAATTTAAAAAATAATCATTTTAAAAATTTTGCAAAAATTACACACTTCAATCCAAAACACTTTAAAAAATCCAAAAAAAAAAATTCTTATAAAAATGAAATGAAGCTCAAAATATTTCCTTCCAAGTCCTGCAAAAAAAATTCATTTAAAAAGTTAGACAAAATCTCATTTTAAAAAATGATTATAAAATATTTACTTCAACCCAAAACACGTACTCTAGAAAAATGTCACTTCAAAAAAAAACCTACAAAAAATGTCCTTTGAAAATTAATTCCAACTTCTTAAAAATTGCCACTTTGAAAAATAATTTAAAAAATCCTCTAGAAAAATATCACTTTAAAAAATACCTCCAAAAGGTGTCCTATGAATATTAAGACTAAAAGGAGTCCTTTCGAAATTAAGCCTAAAAATATTCCTTTGAAAATCAAGCCCAAAACCTCTAAAAACAATAAAAATTAAGCCTAAATCCTCTAAAAGCACAATACCTTCAAAACAATGAAGCCCAAAAAACATCCAAAAAATGTATCACATACCTCCAAGAAATTTCCTTTGAATGTAATGTCCTTTGAATGTACATCCAAGAAATGTCCTTAAACCCAAAATAATCCTTTGCAAAAATATCCTTTGAATGTACCTCCAATAATATTCTTTAAACCCAAAACAATCCTTTGAAAAAATGTCCTTTGAATGTACCTCCAATAAAATTCCTTAAACCCAAAACAATCCTTTGCAAAAATGTTGTTTGAATGTACCTCCAACAAAATTCCTGAAATCCAAAAAAATTCTTTGCAAAATGAGACCAAATGTGTGAAAATATGTGAAAATAATGAATGCATTTACGTCAATTTATATTTCCGTGAAATTTTTTTTTCGAGGGGCTTCGTGGTATTTTCCGGCTGACGGAAAGTTAGGTAAAATTTCAGCTGAACTTTTATAAAAAATTCAGCCAAACTTTTATGTTGTTAGACTTGCCGGGCCGTCGACGCAAAAAACAAGTCAGTAAAACTTTTTTGAAGAGTTCGGTCGAACTAACACGTCTGTAATTACGTATAGCCAAGCTCTTAATACATATCTTCAAATTTGGACTGATTAAACTCCATGAAACATTTTGAATTAACTGTCGGAACCAAGAAAAGCATTTTCAGAATTCAATCAAATTTCAAGAAATTTAACCTTTATGGAATTTCATAAATATTTACTAATTTTAATTAATTTTGTAATAAAATGGGTGCTAACAATTTCTAAAGGTCATTATGATTCAATGAAATCATAATTCTGTATCTTCCAAAATATACTGTAAAAAAAATTGAAACAATTATAGTGCATTACATTGGTCGGTCGTCTATAATGGGTAGTTTTTAGATTTTTAGTTTATAACTTATATGCTAATAAATTTCATGCATCGCAAAACATATTCAAAATATGTAGTTTTTTCATATTGGACCAGTTCAAAAAATTCTAGTAATTATGATATGCATCAGTTGTCTTTGTAAATATAACGAAACTGAAGTAGACTCTGTCTAGATTGTTGTAACACATTTTGTTTCTTAAAAACACAAAGTTTCAAAGAATACATCAGTGTGTATTAACATGACTTCTTATGAATACTTTTATTGTTAAAAAACACACACTCAATGAAACGCTAAGTTGACATATCAAATGTGTATAAAAAAATTCCAAAAAATAAGTAATAGAAAGCTAATAAAACTTTTTACAACTTTTTTTTTTTTTAATCGCAAAATAAAATTCTAATCAGAAAAAAAGTTTTGGCTAGCAGAAAGTTGAAGAACAGAAAAAAATAGTTTTTTTTTTTCTCAAAAAAGGGCAAAAAGTGTAACCCAACTTCACATTTTCTTTAAATATTTGGCTGCTGGTTTGTAGGTAACTTATGAACCCATTTATTTTCTCTACATACAAGGTGCTTCTCTTTATGCCGACTATGTCTTCTATAGTGAATTTAATATTCCATGATGAACACGTACCGTAGTCTCCAAATCTATTTCTTAAGCTAGATGAAAATACTCCAGGAATTCTGGGATTAAATCCGTAAGATATCATTGTCCGAACTTTTCTGGAACCCTTATGGTTTTGTCTCCTCTTAATTTGAAAAGACTGTGTAATAGATACCATTTGTATTAACGATGTCATAGTACATTAGTTTTTTGTTCAATTTTCATAAGTTCCTTTTCATGCAAGGATATTTGGGTCGGTACTGTAGTTTTATACAAGTTTATAGTTGAAACAATGCTTTGGGATTGAGCATAACTCTTATTTAATCTGTTATTAATTCAACCGAGAGGTTTCTTAGTGCAGATAATTGGCAAGTTAGCTTATGTGTTGTTTATGGTAACCTTTCATTTGCTTTCATTACTTAGACTACTTTGGTATTTTGATATAAAAGGCTATCCTACCTTATTAGCACAACTGTTCTTTTTTCCACATATTTGCAGTGTATAATTTTGATACTAGAATTTATTTCTCTATGTTGTCACAGTACTATTTTCTTTTTATATGTTGGAAGTAGTTAATTTATATTAATTTGTGGAACATGAAGGTACTGTAGATATATTTTTGTTTATTTTATTCTACAAAATTTAATCTTTCCTTTTATTACATTTGAATGTTCATAACGATACATTGTTACATTAATAACATTTCTACCAGAGGAAAATCTTTATTAAAATATGTAACTGAAAATAATTTTTCACTTTTGGGGTAGTTATCCTATTTTTAGTTTCCTTCTAGTGTCGATGTCTAGACTGTCATGGTTATGGGATACTCACTATATCCCTAGCCTGAGTATAGGATGTGAAATAAGAAGAAACAATCTGTACTATCCAGATGGCTACTATGGACTAAACTAATGGTCTCCTCCACAATACATATCTGCAATTTCATTTATATTCTTTCTATTTATTTTCTTGAACTGTCTACACCTACACAGTAGGGTTTTACTCTTTTAATAAGTGTAAAAGGTAGTACAATGTTAGCACTATCTTAACAGGTTGCTTTCATACTAATTACATATTAATGTATATACATATATTCACCTTTACCTGCTAAATACCTTTATGTAAATAATTTTAAGAAGAAGCGTAAAGAGACAAATACTATTTTTGTGTTTAGATTCATCAGTGAAAGAAATATCCATCTATGTAACTAGAATTCACAATCATACTCATAATATTTATTTTCACTTTTTTCAGTTACTTATCTCACTTAATCTTATGATGATTTCCTCCCGGAATTAAGAGAGGAAATTACGTCCTCGTCTCCCCCCGTTCTCCGCACAAGAGTAGGACTTAGTTAGTAGTATTTCTGGTCATGACCTCAAGACCTCCAGTCAAGTATTCCTTTTCATATTCAGGATTGCTGAGTTTCCACTAGTTCCAACCAGCTCTGGATTAACTCTCACCCTCAAGCCTTCTAGATTTTCTCTAAAGTCAGATAACCCCTTTTCCTCACTGGGATTTTCCTTTTATCCTTAGAGGAAAATGTAATTGCCTTTAACTACTTTTTCCTAACTACTCTGGAATCTTGGAATACTTTATGATCAGTATTTATGGAAAAACATTCCATAGTTAATTATGTATTCAAAGACATAAATAAAGCATGTTCATTACCACATTAACCTTACGTGTTAATCTCATTTAAAAAATTAAATGCATAAACCCTTTTTAAAACAAACAGAAATAGTTTAAGAAACAAATCCAGATGTTACAGTAGCGAACCCAACAACACAAGAAATTGAAGTAACTAATAATATTTCTTCACACATGATAAGGGAATAAAAAACTAAAATAACTCCTTATCTACATATGAATCATAAGAGTAAACATATCAGTAAATCTATGAATCTATATCACTCAGAAAATAAACTGTTGAAAAATGCAGTAATAAATCTCAATTTGAATTTTCCTTGGTCAAACTAGAGAAAATTCGAATTTCTGTTTCAACAAAAATATTAGAGGTAGTTAACTGAACTAACATGGAACTTTCCACTAAGTTAAATCAATTAATTACAGTTTGGAAAGCCTGAGTTCAATTTAGTATGATTGATTTCTAATTTATAGAAATGTATTTTAGTTAAATTGAGTTATTGCCAATTAAACTAGTTCTGATGGTTAGAGGAACTAATATAAGTTCAAGTTGTGCAATGTGACTTCAATAACACTTAGTGATCATCTAGTTAACTAATCAATCAGCCAAAAATAATTTATGCATTTATGTTAGAGTTAACACAACAGAAAACAAATAAGACACACACATAGCATTTAACCATGAAAACACATATTTTAATGTGGTTCACCCAACCAATCTGGGCTACGTCCACCTAACAGGGCATTCGAAATAGCATTCATCAACTGGAGAAAATACAATAGCAGAGTTTCTCTTCTGCTCAGCTCTTCCTCACTACACATTCCTCATCATGCTCACTTGCCTCTACGGGCTTACATTTTATAGCTGTGAATGGCAACAGACTCATAAATTCTCTCACAAAAAATATAGGATGCACTAACTCCTCATTAGAAATTGATGGAGCCAATGTAGCAACAAATCCTATTTTTTTCACCTACATGATATTTTCTCCAAATTTAATTAAAAAATAAGAAATAAAATCTCAACAATCTCCACCTTGACAACGATTAGCCTGATACCCTATTTCATTATTATTTTTATCTTTTCTGCAAGCCAAGAGGAGCCAGACACCATCGTAGCTTCTCTAACAAAACTGGTTTCGTGAACATGTCTACACAGTTTTCCTTTGTATGCACCTTTTCAAGAGAGACTCCCCTTTCAGTGATAACCTATCTTACAAAATGGTATTTGATAGGTATGTGCTTTGATTTACTATGATAGGCAGGATTTTTAGCCACGTGAATTTCACTTTGACTATCACAAAATAACTTGATGTTGTCTTGCAACCTACCAAACTCACCAAACAAACCTTTCAACCAAACTGCTTCTTTGAAAGCATGTGAAGAAACTATGTATTCTGCTTCTGTAGTGGATAAAGCAACAATGTTCTCTAGCTTTGACATCCAGCTAATAGCTCCACCTACAAGAGTAAAGACATACCCTGAAGTCGACCTTCTCTTATCCAAATCACCTGCAAAATCAGAATCAACATATCTGAAAACAAATTCACTACTCCTGTTATAAGTGATACAGTAATCACTTGTGCCTCTCAGATACCGAAGCACCCATTTCACTGCTGACCAATGTTCTTTTCCTGGATTTTCCATATACTTGCTGACAACCCCAACTGCATGTGAAATATCTGGTCGAGTACAAACCATCGCATACATCAAACAACCTACTACATTGGCATATGGAATTCGAGACATATATTCCTTTTCTTCATTAGTGTTAGGACATAAACTTGAAGAAAGCTTAAAATGGGAAGCAAAAGGGACTGAAAGAGGCTTCACATTGTTCATACCAAACCTCAAGAGTATTTTCTCAATATACTTCTGCTGTGATAGCCACTGCATACTATTACTCCTGTCTCTGAAAATCTCCATGCCCAAAATCTGTCTTGCTGCTCCTGGATCTTTCATATCAAATGTCCTAGCCATCTGAGCCTTTAACCTGTTGATCTCTGTTATGCTTTTGCTTGCTAAAAGAATATCGTCAACATAAAAAACAAAGATAATGAACATGCCATTACTCAATTTCTTAAAGTAAACACAATGATCATATTCACTCCTTATATAATTTTGACTCATAATGAAAGAATCAAATTTCTTGTACCATTTTTGAGGCGACTGCTTCAGACCATACAATGATTTCTTGAGCCTGCAGACAAATTTCTTGTTGTGATTTTGAACAAACCCTTCTAGTTGTTCCATGTAAATCTCCTCATCTAAATCTCCATGTAAAAATGCATTTTTAACATGTAGTTTCTGTAATTATAAATCAAGTAAAGAAACTAATGCTAACACAATCTGAATTGAAACATTTTTTACAACTGGTGAAAATATCTCATGAAAGTCAATGCCTACTTTTTGAGAAAAACCTTTTGCGACTAGCCTTGCTTTGTACCTATCCTCTGTATCATCAACACCCCTTTTCAATTTGTAAACCCACTTACATCCCACAGTTTTCCTGTCTTTAGGAAGTTCTACTAGATCCCATGTGGCATTCTTGTCTAATGCCTTCATCTCGTCCTTCATAGCCTCTTTCCACTTACCACTGTTTGAACCTTCTATAGCTTCCTGATAGCACAAAGGTTCATCATCGTTAGCAGTTAAAGCAACTGAAGTAACATAATCATCATACCTTTTAGGAAGTCGTCTGATTCTCGTAGACCTCCTTAAAGATGTTTCTGGTACTTCCACAATTTGCTGATTATTATCTGTAGGAACTTCTTCATGATCATCATCTGAAACACGTTCATGATCTGCATCTAAAACTTGTTCATGATCTGAATCTGAAACTTGTTCATCTAGACTATCATCAGTGTTTGAACTGGTTTCAAACTTGAATGTGTTGAAGCTGAGGTAAATTATCTTGTTTCAATTTATCATCTACATCTGGATTTTCAAGTGAAGATTCATTAAATTTAACATCTCTGTTAATGATGATCTTGTGAGTAGTAGGATCCCACAACCTGTATCCCTTATTCCCATCACCATATCCAACAACGATATATCTTTTTTATTTAGGATCTAATTTAGAACGCTGATGTTTTGAAACTAGAGCATATGTATCACAACCAAAAACTTTCAGTTTAGAATAATCACATGGATAACCTTTCCATACCTCTTGAGGAATTTTGCATCCTATTGAAGTTGATGGTGATCGATTTACCAAGTAACAAGCTGCAGAAACCTCTTCTATCCATAATTCCTTCTGCAAATTGGCATTACTAAGCATACTTCTTTCTCTCTCTAAAAGAGTATTGTTCATGCGTTTAGCAACTCCGTTTTGCTGAGGAGTGTATACAGTGGTTTTATGTCTTTTGATCCCAACATCCTTGCAATAATTATCAAATTCCTTTGAAGTAAACTCATCACCATTGTCACTTCTTAAACATTTAATGGTTCTTCCAGTGATGTTTTCAACTAACGCTCTAAGCTGTTTGAAACTGTGAATACATCAGACTTCTTCTTTAACATGTAGACCCACACTTTTCTAGAGAAATCATCAATAAAAGATACAAAATATGACGATCCTCCATATGAGGTTTTAGGAGATGGACCCCAAACATCAGAATGGATATAATCAAGGATTCCCTTACTAGTATGTTTTCTAGTTTTAAACTTCTACTTGCTTTGTTTCCCAAACAGACAATGTTTGCAAAAATCTAACTTAGAAGATTTTAAACTAGGAAGTAACTTATGATCAGATAAAATTTTTAATCCTCTTTCTCTCATTTGGCCCAACCTTTGATGCCATAAAAGAATAGAATTACTGTCATTTTCAGATACTGTAGAAGCATGATCTGACTCTGTTCTTCCTTCTAACTGATAAAGATTTCCAACCTTCTTTGCTTTCATGACTAGTAAAATTCCTTTATAAACTTTCATTACTCCACCTTGAATAAAGGTTCTATATCCATTAGTGTCTAGCACTCCTAGTGAAGTGAGGTTTTTTCTTAGTTCATGTACGTGTCTTACATCAGTTAGAATTTTATTTGTCCCATCAAACATTTTAATTTGGATGCTTCCAATTCCAACAATATTACACGAGACATAATTTCCCATGTAAACAACTCCATCATTTTATGATTTACAAGTTTTAAACCACTCTCTATGAATGCACATGTGACTTGACGCACCAGAATCTAACAGCCAATGTTGATCATGATTAGACAAACTAACTAATAACACTTCATCACTCATACCTGAAATAGATGTCGAACCTGTATCTGTCGTGTTTTCTTCTTTCTTCTCTGTCGAAGAATCTCCTTTGGATGTTTTCTGTCTCTTCCAACAGTCCTTCTTCAAATGTCCTGATTTGCCACAAACCAGCACTTTACCTTACTCTTCTTCCCTTTTGATTTTGAACGCGAGTTGTTGTGCTTACTGAAGCGTCTTTCTTTAGAACGACCTCTGACCATCATTGCTTCTGATGTAGAGGTTTCTGAATTTGACCTCTTCCTTGTTTCTTCGGACAACAAAGCTCCAACAACATCATCAAATTCAAGGGTTTCTGATGAGCTAAGACTTATAGAAGTAACAAAATGATCCCATGACTTGGGTAACGAGCATAATGAAGTGACAGCTTTATCTTTTCATTCAAATTTTACTTCTATACTTTCTAACTGCACCAGGAGAGTATTAAAGGTATTCTGATGATCAGTTATCGTCGTACCTTCCTTCATGCGCAAGCTGTACAACTGTCACTTCAGAAGAATCCTATTGGTTAAGGATTTTGTCATGTACAACTTTTCAAGCTTTGTCCACAAACCAACAGTAGTTTTCTCTGACATGATGTTAAACAAAACATCATCCGCCAAACACAGTTGAATGCCGCTCAATGCTCTTTCATCCAACTCACTCCATTCATCATATTTCATGGTGTAAGGCTGTTTGGATTTTCCCAACAGTGCCTTCGCCACGCCTTGTTGCACAAGTAAATCATACATCTTCACTTTCCAGATCTCGAAGTTGTTTTTGCCATTGAACTTCTCGATCTCAAACCGAGCACTTTGAGTTTTTGCCATGTTGTCTCACAAAAAATCTCCAATTGCAACTTTTAATAAATGAAATGTTTTATTTTAATCAAAATTAATTTTTGATTAGAAAATACCCTTGCCTTATAAAAAGAAATGTCCTTCCCCTAATATCATGGCATACAACAAATCGATTTTATGGCATATAATAAACCTCTCAAATTAATAAAAAATGCCACCTTCTAAACTCCATATAATGGAATTCTAAGTGCCACCTTCTTAACAAAATCAATTTAACTTTAAAATCACCACTCAAATTGATTTATATAAATCGATGTTAAGAAATTCAATTCAAATCGATTTTTTTAAATACACATTGAATTATTACAATTCAATGTAAAATGATTTGAAAGAATAAAAATCGATTTTTAAATCACAAACCGATTGACTACATTATCAAATCGATATGCAATATGGATATATCACAAATCGATTTTCAATATAAAAAAAATCGACCTTTTTTCTTCAAACAACATTTAATATATATCTGAAGGCATTCTGATACCTATCTAGCTCACAACACAACGGAATAAGAGCTCAACAAACGATCTTGGCATTTCAACAATCCACGGTTCTTATGGCTCTTCCACAATCCACACAGCCACCATTCAACACTGGTCCAGACCCGAGATTATGCTATATGTTATCTACGCATGCTCACAACTCCACGACTCTCTCTCTTGGACGTAGGTCCACGGCTTCTGCATTAAACATCTACGGCTCCCTTCAAATCGTTATTCTACTCCACAATGATTATTGCAAAATCAAGTTTTAAAAAACATCAACACTAATCGATTTTAATTAACCCTGCAGCCATGGACCACGAGCGCACTGTGCAGCAGTCTCACCTTAGTGCTCTGATACCAAATGTTAGAGTTAACACAACGGAAAACAAATAAGACACACACAGAGTATTTAACCATGAAAACATAGATTTTAATGCGGTTCACCCAACCAATCTGGGCTACGTCCACCTAACAGGGCATCGGAAATCTCATTCATCAACTGGAGAAAATACAATAGTAGAGTTTCTCTTCTGCTCAGCTCTTCCTCACTACACATTCCTCATCATGCTCACATGCCTCTACGGGCTTACATTTTATAGCTATGAATGGCAACAGACTAATAAATTCTCCCACAACAAATATAGGATGCATTAACTCCTCATCAGAAATTGATGGAGTCAATGTAGCAACAAATCCTATTGTTGTCACATACATGAGATTTTCTCCAAATTTAATTAAAAAATAAGAAATAAAATCTCAACAATTTAAAGAACTTGAGTTACCTAGTTTAGATAGAGATTCAAGGGCAGTGTACTATAAGTTGTAGACTATTCCAAGTTGTACATATGGTGCATGCAATAAGAGGAAAATCCTAAGGGAATTTAACTATCCAACTGAGGGAATTTCCTAATTAATAGGGTCCTAATTACTCAAGGAATGATGCAAGGAAGTAATAGCTTGGAGTGCTTGAAAATTAGCTAAGTGTTGTTAAGAGTCAGTGAGTCAGGTAGAGGTATAGACTATACACTTACAAGTTGTGCTCAGGCTTGAGAAAAAATATCTATTCATCATTATTATTTGGTTAATACAATACAAATAGGAAGGGGTTTTGAGAAGTTACCTTCCCCTAGATAAATATCTATGTATGTGTGATGCTTCCTTTTGCATGTATATGATTTGTGTTCTAAAACATGAATTGAGTTCCACATATGAGTAGAGTAGCTTTGAGTCTTATGATTTGTTAAATTTCATTAGAATTTTAAAATCCACACATAATTTATACATGAAATCATAGAAATATTCGCAATAGGGCATAAATTTTGAGTTTTGTTCTCAGTAGAATAAAATTTTCATATCAGTGTTGTGGGATCTATTGAAAGTTGAGAAGATGAGATTCAATGGGTTGAGGCTAGAGTATGCCATGGAAGGAAGATATAATTTCATTGCATGGAAGGATCACATGGAGGCGATATTGAATGAAAATGGTTTTTTGAAATATTTCAAGACTGACATATGACAACCACCTTCAGCATATGTACAATACCATGCTCAATGGAAGAAATATGTGGAAAAGGAAAGAAAAATTATCTTGGAAGGAGTACAAGACCATATGGTTTCAAATATCCATGGAAAATATAATCTGTCCGTAATGTGGAAAGAACTAACAAAATTGTTCGAGAAAAATAGTGACCATAGGAATTTGTCACTCAAGGATAAAATTTGAAATATCAAGATGCAAAAGAATTACTCCATACATCAGTATCATAGCACGTTCACACAAAGTGATGATGAAATTGGTGTGGTTGGTGTTACCATTGTAGATGATGATTTTGTAATCCTAGCCATTGTAGGCCTTCCCATGATTTGGCACAATGACCAAGATTCAGTGAATGAAAGGGAGAAACTACCAAGTTGGGAATGATTGTGGTATGATTTGGAACGAGAGGAAATAAGGTTGTCTACCAAAGATTGGAATTCATCCAAGGGCAAGGATGAGGAAAAATTTGAACTCGATGGAAAGGAAAAGAAGGGAAAGGGAATAAATCCCAATCCAAATGTGAACCAACTCAAGGGGGAAAGAAGAATGATTTCTCCAATATTAAGTGTTTCATTTTTCATGAATTCAGGTGTTATGCCAGGAAGTGTCCAAACAATAAGATAATAAATAATACCTCACAAGGAGTTGCCGACGAAGCCTCGAATTCACAGTTCAAGCTTGAATTTACTCTAATTGCATGCATGGATAACATAGTGATGGGAAGTGTGTGGTACCTGGATAGTGGTGCCTCATTCCATATGACAGGGACTAAATATTTTGTCAGTGACATGGAGGAAAAGGACTTGAATATGCACTTAGAGATGGGGGATGATGGAAGTTAAAATGCAACGGGGATTAGTACAATCACCTTTCAAACGGATTCTGCCCCCCGCCCTCACGATCAAGGGTGTCATGCTCGTTTCAGCCTAAATAAAAATATTGTCTCCATTGTAGTTTTGGAAGACCATGGTTACAATGTGATCCTCAACAAAGGAAAGTAATTCCTTGGACACATAGCCACAGGACACGTGAAGTAGATTAGGGTTTGGGTTAAGAAATTGTATAAGCTATATGTGGAATATTTTCTTGCACTAAGAACTAAGGAAAAGAATGTGTGGAGCCACGATGTTGATGAAAAATGGCATATAATACTTGGCCATTTGCATCATGGTGCCTTGAATATTTTGCAAAAAATATTCACAGGTCTTGCCAAAAGGCGTACTAGAGTAGTAAGTTGTGTGCAAATGATTTACTTTGGGGAACTACACAAAGTCCACTTTCCATGACCAGGACAGTAAGGCACATGAAGTCCTTGAAAGGATCCACTTTGATTTCTTTTGTGCTTTCTTGACAACCTCCACTTCCATGTACAAGTATTGTTTTATATTTTTAGATCATTTCTCTCGGAGGTGTTGGATATACTTCACGTAGAAGAAAGATTAGACATTCTCCAAGTTCATTGAATTCAAGGAACTTTTTGAGAAAGAAACTCACAAGAGGGTGAGGGCTCTCATGAGAGATAATGGAGGTGAGTACGTGTCAATTTATTTTAATTTTTTCTGTGCAAAATTTGGTATTCAACGAGAGTTTACAAAACCCCACAAACCACAACAAAATTGGGTGGATGAGAGAAATAATCATAGCATTATGGGATTTGCAAGGGTTATGTTGCATGACCAAGGCCTACCACTATACTTGTGGGTAGATACATGCAACACAACAGTAAATTTTCAAAACTGAAGTAATCATCAGATTTCAGGCATGATCACACTAAAGGAGGTTTTATTGGGGAGAAAGCCAGATGTGTTGCACTTTAGGATTCTTTGATCATCAGTTTACTCCCATGCCTCCAAAGAATCAATGAAGAAGCCCGAGCTAACAAAAAAATTAGGGGTATTTTTGGGGTACATAGAAACTACTAGAAACTACTTTGTATACTTCACATCCCTTAGAATGACAGTTATATGAATGGATGTGAAGTTTGATGCGGAAAAAGCGATGCAATTCTCTCTTGAGAGGGAGCTTTAGACTTCATTAGGTGAGGAGATTTTAGCTCTAAAGGAGGAATTTCAGGATTTTGTGGAGCAACCAGAAATTGAGGATCAGAGAGTAGACACATCCACTCAAGTGGAAAATCCAGAGAAAGTAAAGAAATAACCTTGGAAGCTGAGAGATTATTACATGATGCTAGAGATAACTTGGGAGCACCCACTTCACAACGCAGGCAGAGGAGGTCACCTGATCGGTACATTGGATACATGGATATAATGGCTCAGCCTGTAGAGACTAATGCATCATCTTTTAAGGAAGCATTTGAGAAAAATGTATGGTTTGATGCTATGGGGGAGGAATATGATTCCATGTTGAAGAAGAGTGTTTTGTAAGTGGTCCCAAGACCAATAGATAAATGAGTGGTAGGTTCAAGATGGATCATCAAGGTAGAGCATGCAACACATGGAAGCATAGAAAAGTGTAATGCCATATTTGTGGCCAAAGGTTTTTGTCAAGTTGAGGGAATTGACTATGAGGAGAAATTTTATCTTGTAGCAAGGTACTCATCCATTAGATTAGTTCATACACTGGTTGCACAGATGGGGTGGAAGATATACTATATGGATGTGAAAAAAAAAATCCTGAATGGAGTTATTAAGGAGGAGGTGTAAATTGAGCAACCATAAGGGTTTCAGACCTTTGATTGAGAGTCACATGTGTTCAGACATAAGCAAGCATTGTATGTTCTCGAGAAGGCACCCCATGCATGGTACACCATGATAAAAAAACTATCTCATGAACAAAAGTGAATCAGGCGCAAACCTTTATCATATATTGGTTGAAGGTAAATTACTAATTATTGTCTTATATGTTGATTATTTTATTTTAAATAGTGATGAGAAGTTGATCATAACTTGAAAGGATGGCCTTGCAAGACAATTTGAGATGAAGGACATGCGACTCATGCATTAATTACTATGATTGGAAGTATGGAAAGGAGATGCAGATATGTTTTTCTCTCAAGGAAAATATGAAAATGAGATACTGAAGAATTTCTGCGTGGAGAGTAGAAAACCCATGGAGACTCCTATAGATACCAGTTAAAGGAACTAGGATGCCACTTCAGGTGAGGAAGTGGAGGCTACCATTTATCTACAACTTGTGGGTTCACTATTGTATCTTGTGAATAAACAACTAGATATGCGTTATGCAATCAAAAAACTGAGCCAAGATATGGTTATGCCAACCAAATAATTTTGGAATTCAGCTAAGCATGTTCTACGGTATCTCAGAGGCACCACCTAGTTTGGACTATGGTACACACAGATAGATGGAGTGAAGCTATGTGGCTTGAAAAATGTAGATTGGGTGGGGGAGTCCATTACACCAGAATAGTACACCAGGGGGAATTTTTAGTGTTGGGTTCACATATGTTTCCTATTATAGCAGGAATAAAATATATGTGGCACTCAACTTAGCATAATCATAATAAATGGCTTCTAGTCACGAAGCATGTGAGGAAATATGGATGTGAAAGGTTATTGTGGGACTG
Source organism: Pinus albicaulis (assembly GCA_034641835.2). Lineage (NCBI taxonomy): Eukaryota > Viridiplantae > Streptophyta > Pinopsida > Pinales > Pinaceae > Pinus > Pinus albicaulis. The sequence continues at coordinate 1,178,618,857 of CM076582.1, read as the reverse complement.
TTTGGTCAGATGATGGATCCTACTGTGATTTAAAGTGATAATCAGAATTAAATCAAGCTCTATGAAAATCCTATATTTCATGATTGATACAAGCATATAATATCAGGTATCACCATCTATGGTATTATGTGCATAGGCATATAATGTTGTTGGAATAAATTCCTACATAGGAATAAGATGCAGGTACTTTGAAAAAGGAATTTTCAAGAGGAAAATTTGAGTTCCATGGGGGCAGGATCGGAATAATATATAATACATTTCCTGCTAAGAGGGATTTTTGAAAAATGCAACAACAAAATATTAGTTTGACTTTACCCTTGTTAAAATAGATAAAATTCGAATTTCTATTTCAATAGAAATATTGAAGGTAGTTAACTCAGGTGACATGGAACTTGCCACTCATTTAACACAGTTAATTCAAGCTGGTGAATCCTAAGTTCATCTAAGTATGATTGATTGCTAATTTTAGCAATCTATTTGAGATAAATTGAGTTATTGTGAGTTAAACTACTTCTAACTGTTAGAGGAACTAGTGGAAGTTCAAGTTGTGAAATATGGCTTTAGTGATACTCAATGATCAATCAGTTAACTAATAAATCAACCAAAATTAATTTGTGCATGCAAAAAACTTGAGCTACCTAGTTGAGATAAAGATTGAAGAGTAGTGTACTATCAGTTGTAGATTATTCCAAGTTGTTCAGTATGAAACTAAAGGAACAACCTGAAGGAATTGTGCTATCCAATTGAGGGAATTTCCTAATTAATAGGGTTCGAATTCCTCAAGGAATAGCATAAGGAAATAGGAGCTTGGATGGTTTGAAAATTAGCCAAGTGTTGGGAAGAGTTAGTCAATTAGGCAGAGGGATAAAATATACACTTGCAGGTTGTGCTCATGCTTGAGCAAGAATATGTAATCATCTGTATTATTTGGTTAATGCAATACAAATAGGAAGGGGTTTTGAGTAGTTTTTTTCCACTAGATAGATATCTGTGTATGTGTGATGTTTCCTTTTGCATGTTTATGATTTGTGTTTTAGATCATGAATTGAATTCCAAGGATGATTATAGTAGATTTGAGTCTTATGATTTAGTTAATCTCATGAGTAGTTTCAAATCTACACAATTTATACATAAACAAGAAACTTATGTCGCAAATAATACTAAAGTTTTCACAATCTAGTCTTGTTATAAAAATTCATGACAAATTTCCAATAGCTATAAGATTCCACATATGTTAATTTAGGATGGTCAAATCCCTTCTCAGTTTGAAAATTTTATTTATCACTCTAGGGATATTATCATCTTGTATCAACAAACATGACAACTCGAATAATTTCAAAATATGCAAGACAAAGAACATATGACACACCTTGGAAATAATAAGCTTCGATGACAAATATTTTTGAAGAGGAAGGAAATGTTATATATATATATATATATATGAAAATTATAATAACTATTAATAAATTTATGATTAGTATATAAGAGGCATGTCTCTAAGGACATGAACAATTGTGAAGAGGTAACTTCCTATGTATATAAGTAGACCCTCACCCTCATTTGTAATCATCTCATATCTCATTTTCATTAAAAAAAATCTTATATGATATATTATCTGTCCCATGATGGAAATTCTTATACACCAGAGATTATACGTATTTTTTTTGTTCATACGAACTTTGTTCATTAAAACCATCCATGCACATTGATCAACATCCCAAAAGTAGTTGGAGAAACTACAAAGTGGGTTTTCATTCAATCATGCAAATTCATAATGTGGATTTTGTGTCATATGTGTGACCATTTATTCAAGAGTTGTATGGAGCCATAAGACAAGAAGTCTCACGAAAGTTTTGCACAAAAAATGTTGACATCCCATCACAAATCTACTTAAAAGATTGCACCAAGCGGCTTAAGAGACCAAAATCATTGATGACGAGTCCTTTGGTAGAAAAATTGCTTCATCATGTATGGAAAACCACAATTAGAGTGAACTATGTTCACACTATGACTAGATATAATGAGACATTAATTAAGAATATAATTGGTAGTCATGGAAGAAAATTTAGGAAAGAAACGGAAGTGTCAAACTATGCTATAAGAGTTTTATTTATGCCATAATCATTTGAATCATTAATGGATTCATGTTTCTTTGTAAATATTCTTATCTTTCACAATTGTTGAAAAATTGGTCACCTTATTGATAGTGAGACAAGAGACATTGAAGGAAAAAAAAAAGAGTTTTCATTGGTAGCATTAAGTTAGGAAACATGTTCTATGCCATCCTCCTTGGTGTATATCATTCAAGGTGTTGAGGTCTCATCCATTGGAATAGAAAGAAAGTTTTCTTCCGCATCACATAGTTTCATTTTATTTATTTATTTCTTATTATATGCATGTTCTTTTACCTTAATCTTTTATGCTATTTCTTTTGTCATTGAAACCTAATATAACCACCTATTTTTTTGTAGTAGTGTATCTTTAAATTACAAAAACGTTTATTTTTCCCAACTTCTTGAAATAAAATCCAATAGACCACAATTATACACTCTTTTGAGGTGTTATTCATTTCATATGCATGAAACATGAATTAACTTCCTTCATGAAACTCTATTTTTTTTTTACAGCATATCTCTTTTTTTTACTAAATTAATATACCTTATATTTTACTTAAAATTCTCGAATAAGGGGAAAAACATGACTACCGTAGGAAAACTATAAATATCAAAATTGTTGGAATGTGTTGTCCTTGATGGCAACCTACTTGATGAAATAAGATTGTTGGCAATATGATGCTATGTGTTGTCTTTGATGGCAACCTACTAGATGAAGTTGTCCTTAATGGAAACTGACTTGATGAGTTGTCTTCCTTAATGGAAACTGACATGATGAGTTGTCTTTGGATGGAAACCTACTTGATGAAGTTGTTCTTGATGGAAACCTGCTTATCTGATGAGTTGTCTTCCTTAATGGAAACTGACTTCATGAGTTGTCTTTGGCAGCCTACTTGGTGAAGTTGTCCTTGATAGAAACATGCTTGATGAGTTGCCTATGATAAGCAACCTATGTGTTAAATATGTAAGGAAGATGTATCTTGTGTTAAATAAGAAAGGATGATGTATCTATAGATCAGCTCAGAAGTAACAGAAGAAAGGAATTCCAGTAAGTGCTAGAGAAATGATAAATATGACATGTCACAAAGCATACACGGGTTTGTAAAGGTGAAATAGCGTATGTACGCGGAAAATTACATACCAAGTAGCGTATGCCTACTTGTGCTCTAAATTTATGATACCTAGGGGCATTACCATGGTATTGGCCCACTGTATTGAGCATTGGATTGTTTATTTGATCCTGCCCAGGAATACCATCGGAAGTTGTGTGGTTTTGAATCATGGTATTGACAAAGGCTAAAACTATATAAGGAGAAGAAGATCATAGTGCAAGGGTGTGCATAAGTATGGGTTTTAATGAATAGTTCACTTTGAAGTATATCTGCATGGAAGGGTAACATTTTATTGATTGATCTGAATTAATAATGCACCTATGAAGAAAATGATGAAGAGGGATCTCTAGATCCGAAATGACTATGTATTTCCTAGATATGTTTATGGAATGTTTAGATATGAGATGAGGCAAATATTTTCTGAAGTGAAGGATAATATCTGAGCTATTTATCTGTTCTGAAGATTTGCGCAGCCCTACAAAGTTTGAAGATCTATACGCAGGTTCTCTTCGTAAAAAGTGCGTGCATACACAGGTTGGATTCATCAAAAGCATGTATGGAATGTGAGGTTGGTTCTAGAATATGTGCAGAAGTATACACAAGTTTTTCTCTATGAAAGTGCATATATACGTAGGTTCAGTGAAGTAAACGTGCGTATGGAATCTAGGGTTTTGCTGAAGTATGTGGAATCAAATGTCTAATATGTTCTTCTGGTTTAATGTTATCTGTCAATAATGTATTCATACATATCTGGGTTGTTTGTGTAGAAATTAGCTGAATAAATCACTTATTCAATGAATGAATTTATGGGGTTATAAGTTTCATATATGTTGAGATTAAATGTGCGGAGTGGGTCCAGTATGAAAATTGATGAAACGTGGTCCATGGTGGTGCTGAGGGTCGAAGCCTTTAGTAAGGGGGTTGTAGCTCCCTTCCAGTGGTAGCTGGTAAACAAGAGCAGGGGGTCGTAGCTCCCTTCCAGGAGAGGCTGGTAAATGAGAGTAGGTTGTAGCCTTCTACACGTGGGTGCCTGCATGATGGTATGAGTCTGTGCCAGTACATGGTTGTAAGAATTTTTCTTTATAATAAATATTGAAGACAGATATGACGAAAGTGGTGGTTTTCTCCCGAATTAGGTTTGCACCTTAAATCCTAGTGTTCATGTGTGTTTCTTATGTGTGATGATTTATTCTGTTCTTATTACACATGTTTACTGCTTACTAAACATCTAATTAATGAATGATGCAATGATCTAAGTAAAGAATTATCTGCATAATGAGATCTCTGGTAATACGCAAGTTTCATTAAGGATATTTGCATGTATACGCGACTTGGGTTCATTAAAGTAGCGTATGGGTTTTAGAGAAAGAAAAGTAAAAGTTTTCAGTCTGCACTAAATACTGATTCACACCCCCCACCTCTCAGTATTTTTCCCAACAAGAAATAAATGTGCTCAAAATAAAATTGGCAAATTCATTTGCAATGAAGGATTTGGGAGCTACAAAACAAATCCTTGGTATGAGGATAACTAGAGACAGGAAAAATTGAAAATTAACACTGTCTCAGAATGAGTACATAGAGGAGGTATTGAAAAGATTTAATATGCAAAATGCAAAACCAGTTAGTACACCTTTCGCTAGCCATTTCAAATTAGTAAGGAGATGTGCCCAAAGACCCAAGAAGACATGGATTATATGTCTAAAGTTCCATATGCATCTGCAGTTGGAAGCTTAATGTATGCAATGGTCTGCACAAGGCCTGATATTGCACATGAAGTGGGAGTTGTAAGCAGGTACATGAACAATCCAGTAAAAGAACATTGGATGGAAGTAAAATAGATTCTCAGATATTTGAGAGGTACCACAAATCAAGCATTATGCTTTGGTGGTTCAAACATTGCTCTACAGGGATATGTTGATGCAGATATGGCGGGTGACAGAGATAACAGGAGGAGCACTACATGATATGTATTTACTGTAGGTGGAACAGCTGTCAGTTGGATTTCAAAAATCCAAAGTGTTGTTGCACTTTCAACAACAGAAGCAAAGTATGTTGTTGCTACTGAGGCTAGTAAAGAAATGATTTGGTTACAAAGGTTTATGGGTGAATTGGGTAAGAAGCATGATATGGGCATGCTATACAGTGATAGCCAAAGTGCCATTCATCTTGCAAAGAACTCAACATTTCATTCCAGGACTAAACACATACATCTCAAGTACCATTTCATACGGTCAGTATTAGAAGATGGAGAGTTGAAGCTGGAAAAGATACACACTAGCTAGAATCCTGCAGATATGATAACAAAAGTTGTAACCAGGGAGAAACTAAGAATGTGCTCAGTTTCAATTGGTCTTCAAGGATGACGATGAAGATGAGGAACAACCAGGTCCAAAGAGGAGTCATTGTCTAGAAAATGAAGCAGCGGCGGAGTTGCTACAATTAGTCTCCAAGTGGGAGATTGTTGGGTGTGGAGCTTGATTATCTTGTTTACTTTGTATCACAACATTAGACCCCTGTACCTTAAAAGGGGCAGCAACGCCGCCCGTAATTAATTGCTACCATGGGGGGTCTAGCGGGGGAAGTAGCGCTTTTTGGAGCCCCCCCCTGGCGGGGGTTTTCAGGGGCAGTGTCCCCGAAGCTAAAAACATATGTAAAATTTCCTTGTAAAAGTATAGTAATTTCTAGTCAATCTAGGTCATTCATTAGGAAAATGATCTAACGGTAGAAGTTTTGTTTAGATTAGGGTTTTTTGCCCTCGAAGGCAACCCCTTGCTTTTATGAGGGAATTTTTATTGCTGCTGTGTATTGTATGTGTATTCTCGGAGCGAGAAACAGAGAGGGAGACTGTGATAGAGAACAGAGGATATTACATCGGATCTGCTGTAGGTTTTGTCTCTTCATTTTTGTTGGATAATAGAAAGGAAGGACTGGCTGTTCAGGGTGGACGTAGCCCAAACTGGGTGAACCACGTATATCTGTGTCTCTCTAGTTTTATGTCTTTTGTGTGCTTTTATTTTCCGCATATTTTATGTGTTGTATTGCTCTGTAATATTCAATTTTCTAACAATTTATATGTGTATTGTGATGACACTGACATTGTTTTGTTAATATTGCAGATGTTAGAGAGGTAGATTCTCTATTAGTGGGACACCAACCGACCAGAGGGTTTGAGGAGCTTAGCCCCAAACTGGGGGGCAGGGGGGATGTCTCGGGCAGCCTCGGGGTGGAGGAACCAGTCATGGAGCTGGCCCTTCTGGTGAGGGTAGAATCTTGGTTGCTACCGAGTATAGTGTGTTGGGTATGTGTTATATTCTTTCCACGATTGGCCCCACGCGCTCTATGTTGCGTCGGGCGTAGCTGGGGGGTCACGAGGGGCGAAGCAGTCCCCACCATTGGGGTCCGGGGCAGCGCCCCGGCCAAAATTTGTTTTTTGTGCGGACCCACTCATAGGCGGATCCGCCCATGGTTTTGTGCATGGTTTTGCACAGGGGTTTGGGGTTCGATGGTTTTCGGCCCCTGGTATTTTTGTAGATCCGGTCAAGGGAACTACGGTTATGTTCTAATCCAGGGTTAATGGATTGGGGTTTATGTATGCTCCGGCATGTATATATATGTGTTGTAACACTAAAAGGAATATAATGAAAAATCAAGCTGGTCGTCCCGATTTGGGATCCAGGGGAAAAATCTCTGTGTTTATCTGTTTTATGTTTTATGCTCTTGCTATTGTTTATTTTTTGTTATAAGAATCGTGTGTAGATATTTCTGTTCAGGGTTAAAACCTACATTTGGTATCGGAGCTATTTCGGCTTCAAGGGGACGCCTTTGTTGTTGAGGGTTTTTTGCTCGGGCCTGTGGTAGACCCTGTGCAGTGGGAGATCTGTGGGATCGATTCTTGCGGTGAAAGAATATGGCGAGCAGCGGGAAGATAGAGATCGAGAAATTTAATGGTCAGAGCTTTGAGTTATGGAAGCTCAAGATGGAGGATCTGCTGGTGGATAAAGATCAATGGATCGCGGTAGATCCAGGTACTAAACCAACGGCAATGTCAGATGAAGACTGGAAGAAACTGGATCGGAAGGCTAAGAGCACAATACGGTTGTGTGTGTCAGATTGAGTATTGTTGAATGTATCTGGGGAAGCTACGGCGAAGAATTTGTGGGAAAAACTTGGGACTTTGTACCAATCTAAGTCTTTGGTGAATAAGTTGTTCCTGCGGAAAAAGTTGTATAACCTGAGGATGAAGGATGGAGACTCGGTGACAGAGCATCTGAACGCCTTCAATGCTGTGGTAAGTCAGTTGTCATCTGTTGATATTAAAATCTCAAATGAAGATAAGTGCATCAGTTTGTTGTGTTCTCTACCAGACTCGTGGGACAGTCTGGTTATTGCAATAGGTAGCAATACAACTACCTTGAATTTTGACGACATTGTCTCAGCCTTGCTGTCGGAGGAAATGAGACGGAGAAATATGGAGGGTCAGAATGGAGATGCCTTATCTGTACGAGGAAGGTCCCAGAACAGAAACAAGAATAAGGTTTCGAGTGGGAGATCTAAATCTCTTGGAAAGTTTGTAAAGGTGTGCTGGAAATGCGGAAAGGAAGGGCACTACAAAAAGGAATGCAGATCTAAAGCTCCTGAGAAAGGAAAGGGATCTGATGAAGGTCCTTCTGCGGAGGCAAAAACCACCTCGGATGAAGGTGGGGATGTGTATTTGGCTTCTTCTTCAAATACACATGTAGATCATGATTCATGGTTGATTGACTCAGGTGCATCCTTTCACTTCACTCCCCATAGGGAGTGGTTCTGTGAGTATGAGAAATATGATGGTGGTGATTTCTTCCTATGGGATGATAGGAGGGCTAGAATCATCGGACGTGGAAAGGTCAAGCTGAAGCTGCAAGGTGGAAGGATTAGAACACTTCCTCGTGTTCTGCATATTCCTGCATTGGCTAGAAATTTGATTTCTGTAAGCAAGATGGATGATGCAGGTGTAAAAACAGTGTTCGAGAAAGATTCCTGCAAGATGGTTCGGGGAGCACTGGTACTAATGCGGGGAGTTCGGACTAGAACTCTGTACAAGCTACAGGGTAGCACTGTTATTGATGGGTGTAATAGTTCTATGGTTCCTGAAAGTGGAGTGGAAAGCCTAGCTTTCTCTGGAGAAAAGACCATGTTATGGCATCAAAGGCTTGGACATATTGGAGAGAAGGGCCTTCAGATACTGCACAGAAATGGTATGGTAGAAGGTATGTCTAATTGTTCTCTGTATTTTGATTTCTGTGAACATTGTGTATATGGGAAGCAGAATCGGGTGAGTTTTCCCTTTGGTGCTAAGAGGGCAAACAAGATATTAGAACTTGTGCAGAGTGATGTGTTTGGGCCTGTGTCAGTTCCATCACTGGGAAAGTCTGTGTACTATGTTTCATTCATATATGACTTCTCAAGGAATACATGGATATATTTATTGAGGAAGAAATATGAAGTCTTTGACAAATTTAAAGAATTTAAGGCTCTGGTGGAAAACCAGACAGAAAAGAAGATAAAGGCATTGAGGACAGATAATGGTGGGGAGTTCTGCAAGAAGGAATTTGAAGAGTTCTGTAAGAAGTGTGGTATAGCACGGTAGAAGACTACTCCATACACACCTCAGCAAAATGGAGTTGCAGAAAGAATGAACAGAACACTGATGGAAAATGCAAGAAGCATGCTCAGTGGTACCGGGTTAGGACAAGAATTCTGGGCAGAAGCAGTGGAGACTGCATGTTACGTAGTTAACAGATCACCTTCATCAGCGTTGGAGGATAAGACCCCACATGAGGTATGGACTGGTAAGAAACCTTCTCTTTCACATCTAAGGGTATTTGGATGTAATGCATATGTACATGTTCCAAAGGAGAAAAGGACCAAGTTGGATAATAAATCTGAAAAGTGCATCTTTATTGGGTATAAGGATGGTTTAAAGGGTTACAAGCTTTGGAACCTAGAAACAAGGAAGGTTGTGTACAGCTGAGATGTGGTGTTTAGAGAAGTGAAAGATGTTGTTAAACATGAATTCCTATCAAAGGAACCTGAAAAGATAGAGTTTGAGCTAAAGGAGGATGAATCAGACTCTACAACAGAAGAAGAATCAGAAGATGAAGAGCCACAAACTCCAGCTTTGAGAAGATCAGTTCGGGAAAGAAGGCAACCAGAAAGGTATAGTCCATCTACTTTATGTTTAGGTTTTGCCTTAACTATAACTGATGATGAACCCAGAACTGTCAGGGAGGCATTAGATTTAGAGGATGGAAAACTCTAGAAGGAGGCCATGGTTGATGAAATGGCATCCTTGCACAAAAACGATGCATGGGATCTGGTGGAGTTGCCGGCTGGAAGGAAGCCCATTGGGAGAAAATGGGTGTTTAAGAAGAAGATGAATGTAGAAGGTAAGGTGGAGAAATACAAAGCTCGGTTGGTAGCGAAAGGTTATTCCCAGGTGCCGGGAATTGATTTTGGTGATATTTTTTCTCCTGTTGCCAAAGTTACTTCTATTAGATTACTTTTATCTATTGTTGCTGCATTTGATTTTGAGATAGAACAGATGGATGTGAAGACAACATTTCTTCACGAGGATCTAGAAGAGGAGATCTACATGAAGCAACCTGAAGGTTTTAGGGTTAAGGGTAAGAAAGAACTGGTATGCAGGTTGAAGAAGTCTCTGTATGGGTTAAAACAGTCACCAAGGATGTGGTATCAGAAATTTGATACCTATATACGGGGACTTGGCTTCACCAGAAGCAAGGAGGATCACTGTGTTTATTTTAAATTAATTAGTGATCGTGTTATTTATTTGGTCTTGTATGTGGATGATATGTTGTTGATTGGAAATGACAAAGAAATTATCCAAGATTTGAAGACCCAACTGTTCTCCAAATTCGACATGAAGGATCTGGGTGCTACAAATTATATTTTGGGCATGGAAATTAAGAGAGATCGGGCAAATAGGAAGCTCTGGTTAAACCAGAGGAAGTATGTCGAGACTATATTGCAGAGGTTCAATATGCAGGATAGTAAACCGGTGAAGGTTCCTATTCCTGTAGGTGTAAAGCTGTCTGCTGAACAGTGTCCCAAGACACAAGAAGAAGAAGAGTATATGTCCCATGTTCCATATGCAAGTGCAGTGGGTAGCTTGATGTATGCAATGGTCTGTACTAGACCAGACATTGCACATGCAGTGGGAGTATTGAGCAGGTTTATGTCAAACCCAGGGAAGGAGCATTGGACAGCAGTGAAGCGGGTTTTCAGATATTTACGTGGCACTAGTGATTGTGGCTTGTGCTACCAGGGAAGACCAGGATTGGAAAGAATGTTGGACATTCGTGGTTTTGTTGATGCAGACTGGGTTGGAGATCTGGACCAAAGAAGATCTACAAGTGGGTATGTGTTTAGCCTATTTGGAGGCGCAGTCAATTGGATGAGTAAAAGACAGTCTGTAGTGGCTCTTTCAACTACAGAGGCAGAATACATAGCAGCCACTCATGCAAGCAAGGAAGCAGTTTGGTTGCAAATATTGTGTTCAATGATGGGGTTGGTACAACAAGCTATAAGGATAGACTGTGATAGCCAAAGTGCAATTTTCTTGGCTAAGAACCCTGCTTATCATTCAAAGACAAAGCACATTGATGTTCAATATCACTTTGTTAGAGATATGGTTGAGGCCAAAAGGGTGTTGCTGGTAAAGGTGGACACTTTGAAGAATGTTGCAGATGCATTGACGAAGTCTGTGAGCACTCAGAAGTTCTCTTGGTGTAGAGAAACAATGGGTGTTGAAGAATTGGGCCAATGACTAAGCTCTCCTGTGGCCCCCTGTGGAAAGAAAACAACAAGTGGGAGAATGTTGGGTATGTGTTATATTTTTTCCACGATTGGCCCCACGCGCTGTATGTTGCGTCGGGCGTAGCTGGGGGGTCACGAGGGGCGAAGCAGTCCCCACCGTTGGGGTCCGGGACAGCGCCCCGGCCAAAATTTGTTTTTTGTGCGGACCCACTCATAGGCGGATACGCCCATGGTTTTGTGCATGGTTTTGCACATGGTTTTGGGGTTCGATGATTTTCAGCCCCTGGTATTTTTGTAGATCTGGTCAAGGGAACTACGGTTATGTTCTAATCCAGGGTTAATGGATTGGGGTTTATGTATGCTTCGGCATGTATATATATGTGTTGTAACACTAAAAGGATTATAATGAAAAATCAAGCTGGTCGTCCCGATTTGGGATCCAGGGGAAAAATCTCTGTGTTTATCTTTTTTATGTTTTATGCTCTTGCTATTGTTTATTTTCTGTTATAAGATTCGTGTGTAGATAATTTCTATTCAGGGTTAAAACCTACATATTGCAATGAAAGCTCATGCTCAGGAGATCGAGTCCCGCATGGTGGAGGTGGAGGAGAAGCTAGCTATGTCCGAGGCTCGAGCCACTGACTTTGAGGATTCATGGGACCGAGTAGACAGGCTGACCTAGGGTATGTCGACCCGTGGGTTTATCGAAAATCTAGATGATGTGTCATTGGAGACATTGATGGCCCAAGAGAGGGGATATTGTCCAAGTTTGCGTTGTGCGGCGGCTTCAGTTTTGGCGACTGCCATAGTATTGGTACTAGGTGCATTCGTGGGTCCAGGTGCCCCACCTTGCGGGGTATAGCCCTAGAGATATTTTGTACACAGGGAAAGTGCCCATTATGAGGATGATTCCCTAATTTTTTTATGACATGTGCATATGTATTTTTTTGTTGACCTATGGGTCAGATACATGAATTTTTATTTGTACTCACACATATTTTTTGGTATATATGTGAGATGTATTTTTTACGGCTCTAGATGGAGTTTCTGTTGTTTATATTTTTTTATGGATTTTATATATCAATGATGGATATATATATATATATATATATATATTATGTTTTTTGGTTTTACGTATGATGGTTTATATGAGATGCATTCTAGTCTATGATGTGGTTAGCTATGCGATCTATTATCTGGTTTTGATTTCTTGGTACATGTGTGAATGTAATATGATCAAATTGACGTCTTCAAGGAAAATTTTAGGGGCGAATTTTAGCCCAAAAGAAAATTTTAAGGGATTTTCAATTTTAATAGGGCGAATTTTTTATATAAAACCCATTTTCTATAGTTTAATAAAGTTATCCCAATAAATATTTTTTAAAAAATTAATTATTAAATATTAGCCCACCAAAAAAAGGGCGCATAAAACTAGAAAAATGAAATTCACCCCGATTTTTTTTGGTTGGAGCAGATTTCCATGGCATTCGCCTAGATTTACAGGGTCGAAAGGAGGGGTTAGAGTGATTCACCCCATTTTTTCAATGGTTAGGAGAGGTGGCTGGACACCGATCTTCTTGCTGGTTGAGTGAGGCTGACCCTCTCTGGTTCGTTCGATGTTAGGGCCCTCCCATAGTTCGTATATAGTAGAGATAGACTTCGAAAGAGATGGTATTGGTGTTGTGGGAGATAACACTCACCACAACCAACGCGCTCGACCTCAAGCTCATGTACAAGCTCGCTCTCAGACTCCAACGCCGACTAATAACACAGAGGCACCCCGCTTTTCGCTATTTTTTTCAACGGTATGCACCTTCCTTCCCTTTCTTAAATAAATAATCCATCAAAATCTTCATGATAGCTATGCATCATAAGCCTTCTTGAATTAGCCTTCGTTGTGGTCCTCAATGCTCAGGGTAAAGAATTTCGCATCACAAATTTGTAGTTATAGTCTACCCAATGTATGTCTAATTGCTGTAGGAAATGAAATATAGATATCACAGAATGATGAAAAGCCGCCATGATGGCAGAATATACTAGGTTTGTTCAAATGTATTTGGTTGTCAAGGTGGAGATCCCATTGCCATTAATCTAGGCTGGCATAACCAATGTAGCAATCAATGCTCAGGGTAAAGAATTTCGCATCACAAATTTGTAGTCATAGTCTACCCTATGTCTAATTGCTGTAGGAAATGAAATATAGATATCATAGAATGATGAAAAGTCGCCATGAGGGCAGACTATATTAGGTTTGTTCAAATATATTTGGTTGTCAAGGTGGAGATCCCATTGCCATTAATCTAGGCTGGCATAACCAATGTAGTAATCAAACAAAAGAGGGGACTAGGATCCTTGTGGGATTTTGCTGAAACTCATCCAGTCATTACTAGCCATAAATTCCACCAAATTGTGGGCATAGTGGCAGTAAATCTAGTGTCAATATTGCAGTATAAAACTCCTACCATTTAGCTGTTAAACCTGGTGTCATTATTGCAGTTTAAAACTCCTGCCATTTAGCTGTTATCTTTGCAAACTTAATTTAAATTGCCTAAATTGACATTAATTTGACATTTTATAGTGGGATTTATGATTTTTGACACTCCTATGTAGTGATCCAAAAGCATATCAGTAGAGGGAAGGACTCGTGAACATGGAGGGATTCAATATGGGCCATCGACAAAACCAAAATGACCAGCAACATCTGCAAAAATGTATTATCATAGATTCTGACCAGGTAAGAAAATTTCTTACTGAATAAATTCTAATACACCATCTTCAATCATCAATCTCAAATGATACAATCAATTGTCCTCAATGCCAAAATCTCTGCATCAATGACAACACCAACAGAAACGCACCACCTGGCCAATTGCTTATGATGCCTGCATGGTCTTAATCCCTCGCAACCCCCTATATAGGAGTCAAGCTCATCACTGCATTTCATCACAATACCCACATGGGTATGCTCAGCATAAATGCCTCATATCTGCTCTTAGACTCATTCACTGGAAGCCCTTTAGCATTTATATATGGAAAAACTATTACCCACTGGAGAACTTCATGTATATCAGCTTTAGCTGCATCATATATTGCAAGACAAGATGCCCATGTTCTTGCCATGGTAGGTGCTGGTCAGCTTGCCCCTTATTTAATAAGGGCGCATCTCTTTGTGAGACCCAGCTTGAAAATAGTCATAATATGGAACAAAACCCCTTCCAAAGCCCAAGCCCTAGTTGAAAAACTCAGAGTGGGGTTGGGTTCTGTTGAGATTGTATGTGGGGGAGATGATATCGATGCCATTATTGGGTTTGCAGATGTGATAAGTTGTGCCACAAGTTCAGAGTCTCCACTAATCCATGGTGCCTTTTTGAAGCCTGGGACTCACTTGGATCTTGTGGGATCCTTTGCTTCATCGATGAGGGAATGTGATGATGAAGCTCTTGCAAGGGCTAGAGTCTTTGTAAACTGTGAGGCTGCATCGAAAGAGGCTGGCAAATTAATTGGGTCTTTTTGCAGAGGAATGCTTTGGCCCGAGGATGTTGTGGGTACTCTGTCAGAGCTAGCGAGGTGTAGTAAGGGTGGGAGGAATCGGGCAAAGGAGATTACGGTATTCAAGTCTGTAGTTTTTGCAATTGTTGATCTTGTTGCTACCCATCTTATATAAGAAAAAACATCTTCAAAGTAGTTGTCAGTGAATCCCTGAAAAATTTCATGTATGCTAGTAGGATGTGCACATGTTTAAATGGCCAGTGTGAACCTCATAAACTGAAGTGAGAACGTGGTGTGTAATAAATATCCAGTTGCAGGTTAAATCCTGAGCTTCACAAGTTCGAAGTTAAAATCAAAATGTCAAATGTGGGAAGTGCTTTCAACTTTCAAGACAGAATAAACTCTAAAGCATGCCACCGTTTTCTGGAATATTAGATTTTTTCTGCAATCGTTGGCATGCGTGATAAAATTCTTACCTCCAGAGCTGCAACCCCTCCCCAAGATGACAATTCTAGACAGGTATATTGGGACCTTAATAAACATGTGGAGATATGATCTTAAGACAACTATATATATCTCAGCGATGGGGACGTAGCTGCAGCAAGCGGCTAATGGAGCAATGATTAGCAAGACCCTGGGATAGTAGTACAGGACCTTTGGTTTCTATATTTTCCTGCTTGTATTTTCAGTTGGCTTTAACGGCTTGTGAAACAGTGCAGTTATAGTAGCTGAATTTTAATCTTTTTAAAATTAATAAAATGTTGGAATTTTCTCACTGATTGCCATTCATATATTTCATTCTTTCTTCTCTATCCATATTTAAATGGAAATTTGTCAGGCCTAATGTCACTGATTGAAGATTATTTACCTTGAGGCTTTTATATGGAATTCAAATTTTGGTATAAAGTCATGTTGTCATATTTTATCTAAGCATCGGTTGCATTTTCTTCTTGATAATTAGATAGATTTCAGTCCATCTCTATATGTTTGATGGGTTTTCCACTTACTCAAAATTGGTTAAATTTACCTTGTGACTGCGTCAGAGTTGTAGAGTGACAACGACCAAGCACACACTGCTACCACGACTAGGAATTTTCAACAAGACAATGCTATATGGGCCATGTCAAATAGTTATGCTATCTAAGCATCCATTGCATTTTCTTCTTGATAATTAGATAGATCTCAGTCCTTGTATATATGTTTGATGGGTTTTTGCACTTGTGAAAAATTGGGTAAGTTGCCCTATAATTATTGTGTCAGAGTTACAAAGCAACAATGATCAAACATGCACTGCCACTGCAACTTGGAATCTGTGACAAGAAAGAGCCATATGCAACCATGTCAAATTGTTTACAACCGTATGATCATGTAAATATTTTTGAACAGTATAAATGAATTTTCAGCTATGTACTTAGTGAGAAGATTATGATGGAAAACATAATGAAATGCTGTTGAAATTCCTGCATGACATGTCTCTGGTTGTTTATTTTGTCATCATCATGCATTTTTCTTTATCATATTAACGAAGTTGTTAGATGGTCATAGATGCTCCCATATTATTAGTGTCTTTTGTTATTTTTTTCCAAGGAAAACCTTGCAGGATCCCCTCCTCTTCCCTGAAGTATCTTGATGGAGGTTCACTCAACTATTAGCCACAATAGTAGCTAGTAATATTGAGGGGCTCAACTGAATTTGAATGTGCCTGATGGCCTTCCTGTCTGCAAGATGCCTTGGGTGTATGGGTGGATGGTTCAACCGATTGAGATAACTTTTAGGGCTTGTGTCCTTTATTAAGGTATGAAATTTTTTGGTGTGATGAATGTCATGGCTTTTATTTCTCTAATTCTATGACATTTCCTTTGTAAGTCAGCTGGAAAGGTGTCACAACCCCCTTTTCTGCCTTGGGGCTTCAAAGTTAATGGGTAAAATGTCGGTAGTCAACAGTGTACTAGACCTCACACGTTAGAGATTCAAGGGCCGAATTATAAGCCAAAAATATACCCTGGATAGATTGAATAATTGTTTAGGCTAATTCGGTCTATAATTTTGCCTTCTGCATAAATTCAGGTTGAAGTTCTTTTGAATTGGCTATATTCAGTTGTCAAGGACAGAAAGAGTTCAACCAGTACATAGTTTCAATATTAACAAATTATTTGTTTCTTAAATATGGACTAGTCCATTTCAACAGATGTTGTATGATCAACCACAGAAAAGATTTTTTCAGAGATGGAGACAAGATAATTAAATGATGCATTCTCATTTAATACTATGTGGATTGAACAAGCCCATAGTTGATGACTTATAAACAAATAGAATGGAAGGTAAATAAATCACACAGCGAGGTATGAAACTTAATATCTTTGGCTGGAGAAAATATAAATCTATTAATTTCCTTTTTTCAGATTAAAGATATGATGGAATACTCCAAATACATAGGTTATACAATTTTAGAAAACTATACATAGTCCTAGCTTTTACAAAATCAGAGAAAGGGAGATGAATTTTGGGCAAAAGGACATTAATCTATTCTTAACAGGGTGAAAATCTGCAAATAGGCAGCCACTGCATTTCATTCCTTTAGCCAACTTATTGCCTAAAGTTCTAAAAGTGACCAAACAAAAATAGACTCCACAAAGAATTGTCATTTGGCTTCAGTGCCTTTTGAGGACAAAATGCACTGGATAATCGTTAGCAATGATTTACATGTCTTGTTTATTCGAGGGGAACCTACTTGAAGATTGTTATAAGAGTAACATATTGAATTAGAGCAAGAAATGTTGTGCTAGTAACATTAGTAGTGATTTACATATTTTGTGCCTATGTTTATGTTCACAAAGTTAATGTTTATTAGTAAAAGTTAAAATAGATTGAAAACTATTGTGAGTATTAAAGAAAATTCTTCAATCAAATATAATTTATGTATATTTCTTGTTGTACTGGATCAACGTTCTAGCAGTCCAACTACTGTTTTCATTTTGTATCCTGTCTACCCACAAGAATAACATCTATGGACAAAGTCTCCGATTCAATACTATGCTTCAAGATTCAATACAAGCATACTTGTTCTGAAAAGAAAATTCTAATCATTTGTAAGCATATTTATTTATAGCTTTCCCCTTAGAGCCTTACTCCGAGAATTGTATCTAGTTTGAGACTACAAGATTTCTTACAAGCTGGTTAGAAAAATAAGAGCCTATGGTTCACATTCACAGGATCTCATCTCTGCAAGTTCGGAGAAAGAATTCCATAGGAGAATATGTTGGAAAGCATGTATATATGTTGCAGAAAATCTTGAGTTGGTCCAAGTTCAGGGACAGTTAGGATACCCCCTTATTTTAGGGGACATGAGACACAGGTTCTAACAGGGAATCAAATATAAAAGTCGAAAACAATGAAATTAAATCATAAATATATTAGTTACAAACATACCTACCCAATGAATATGTTGTCATATGGATACTTTTAGATCATTGATTATAGTAGTAAATATCCAACTTTATTGCTAACAACACTTGTGCCTGCTTAGCTTCAAGTTCTATGATGCAAGGCTACAAGTTTCAAATTCCATGATGTGAGAATACAGGGCACTTAAGAGATTATCCTGAATGTCAAACAACTAAGTGCTGAAAAATTTTCCCCTGAGCAAATACTTCTATAGAGGAAAAAAGAAATTCTTTGTTAAATTTATGAGCTTACCCTAATACAAATGTTTTTTTGGGCAGTTTTTACACTTTATTGATCGCTGTTTTTGAAGGATTGGACAATCAACTCACAACATAGTCTTGGAGAGAAAAATATCACTTGTGACATGAATAAATAACCCATGAGCATAGATAGATTTTATATGAGTGGGTGTGGTAAGTTATTTATGAATGCTGGAAAGGAATGCAATTAATTTATTTAGTGTTCATAATCAATGGAATTGAAAGCACAGGTGGAATAAATAGAACCTTTTTTTGGTAGATAAAAACATCAAAACTCATATTCTATCGTGAAAAAAAAACTGTAAAAATATGAGAGACATGCTACCAGAAGATGTACATGAAAAAATTACAATAAAATTTGTACAAATATGAGAGATATGCTACCAGAAGATGTACGTCAAAAAATTACAATTTTACTCCTATCTACCTAGACACAAGGTTTGACATTCATTTCTGTAACCTTTTCTCTGAGCCAAGTTTTACAATGCAAACTTTATTGAGATAAGGCTAGTTTTTGTGACACACAGAATTTTATGATTTATACATATATACATTGTGTTTTTGCATCAATTTGTTGTAGACTTGAAGGAAAGGTAGGTTTTCGTGTTTTCCCCTTTCCTTTCGGGTTTCTTTGCATTCAACCAAGGGTCTATTGTTGATGGAGGTTATGGTGACTATTGTTTTTTGTCCAATTTGGAAGGAGTCATTGTTTCCCCTTTCTAAATGTGGATTTTTTTATTCAGGATATCCTGGAGAATGAATTCAAGCATATAAAAAATTTAGAAAAGCAAAGTGATAGTAAGTACCTTTCCCTCAATGTTGTCATACATGTAACGACATCCTGGACTAGGTAATAAGCCTAAATTTTGCAGAGAACAACTATTGGCTTCTGGCATCCTTTTAATAAGGTCATCTTGAGACTCTGATATAGCTCCTTGACCCACTATGGAATCCAAAATATGCTTATTGAAAACAAACTGTAATACACATTTACCTGAATGATTCTCAAAAGGAGTAATAGGACCAGGACTACTTAAGACTGTTGACCTCTGTTTCCCATTAGAAAGCCTTCTATCTATACTGGGAGTTCTAATAACACATGATGGAGACAATGTGTATGCTATATTTTTCGAAGTAGAAATATCTGATTGTTGAACTGGAGTCTGCAACAGCTTATCTTTAGACATAATTGTGGGTGACAATTTAGAAGAAGACAGAGTAAACATTCCTAACATAGAGGGCTCTGTTTTTTATTAAGATATTGAAATCTTCAAAATACTTTAAAAATATTGCCTTGTAAAGCTCATGGTGATTATTTTAAGGGAATCTGATGCTCATCACCAGGAATATGTACAAAACAAGAAACAATGATTGGGAAAAGATGTGAATCAAGTTTGTAGGGAAATAAATTAGGGGAAACGATTAAAAAAACTAATGGGATTGACAATTCATCATTTTACTTGTACCTATGAAATATAATTTTAACTTATGCACTATAGGATGGATGGTACAACTTTGAAGCAACCAACCTGCCTTGAAGCAGAACCGACTTATCATTCAGATGGCCCTCTCCATCGCAACAAACCAGTCCCACAACAAAGAAACTTTCCTATCAGTAGATAACTGATGTGGAATGGAGATTCCAGAACAATAACTAATAGAATCTACAACCTCTTAAATAGGTGCTTGACTTCTTGAGATAATTATAGACATCAATGATCAATTTAAGTGAGATTAAAATAATTTAAAGATGATTGGAATACAGCTTAGGCATTCACTTGTGATGCAATAGAAACATGATTGAAAACATTCTAAGCTTCCTTGGTAGCTAATGGAGTGGCAAATGTCTTGATATTCCTCTCTAGAAATTCAAACTGAGACACTAGATTCTCCTCTTATGAAACAAAGAAGCTTATATATTTTTTATTTAAACGGAAGATGCACATCAACATTTTTCCCAAAAGGACAATTCATTGTGCAATGTGGTGTGATATGAAGTACTTAGACCAAGAATCTATTATCCTGGAGAATGAATTCAATCATATAAAAAATTTAGAAAAGTAAAGTGATAGTAAGTACATTTCCCTCAATGCTGTCATACATGTAACGACATCCTGGACTAGGTAATAAGCCTAAATTTTACAGAGAACAACTATTGGCTTCTGGCATCCTTTTAATAAGGTCATCTTGAGACTTTGATACAGCTCCTTGACCCAGTATGAAATCCAAAATATGCTTATTGAAAACAAACTGTAATACACATTTACCTGAACAATTCTCAAATGGAGTAATAGGACCAGGACTACTTAAGACTGTTGACCTCTGTTTCCCATTATAAAGCCTTCTATCTGTACTGGGAGTTCTAATAACACATGATGGAGACAATGTGTATGCTGTATTTTGTGAAGTAGAAATATCTGATTGTCGAATTGGAGTCTGTAGCAACTTATCTTTAGACATAATGGTGGGTGAGAATTTAGAAGAAGAGAGAGTAAACATTCCTGACATAGAGGGCTCTATTTTTTATTAAGATATTGAAATCTTCAAAATACTTTAAACAAATTGGCTTGTAAAGCTCATGGTGATTATTTTAAGGGGATCTGATGCTCATCGCCAGGAATAGTTTTGAAGATTTTTTATCTTCATCACTTGTTGATATGTTAGATGTGCTACAACACCAGCTAAAGAACTTGAAGTATGTTCTCAATGAAGTGGATCTTACAGATCTTTGGCGAAGCTTGACTAGATTCCTTTGTCTTTACTAAAATTCCTTTAAGCAATGCGAAGTTTTTAAATTGTGGCATTTCCTAGTCTGAAGCTGATATGCATGCGGTGTTCTCGGTCTTTAAACCATTATATTCTCATCCTACAGGTTTCTTCCCAAATCTAAGTGATTCATCAAGGTTGCGTGTCATGCCATCCACTGATGTAAGTTATGCACAAAAAATATTGCATACCCCATCTTCAGCCATCAATCATAGCAAGGATGATGGAAAATTCAAATGCTTATGGAGTACAATAATTGTCTACAGGAAATATGAGCTGTTCCTTGAGAGGATAAAACAACATTCTAGCAATTTGCAGTGCAAGCATGTCAGATTGAAATCATTGGTGAAGTCAAACAATTTGTGATGGTTCAGAAAGTGGCAGTATGGATGAGACCCTTAATCAAAGTGTTGGTATCAGCGTGTGAAATTTTGGTTTTTTTAAACATCTGAAAGTTTTGTGTCTGGTATAGTTTTCTAGTAGCAGGCTAGTACATATTTTAAATTTATGAAACCAGCAATACAAAATTTTATGTCACCAAAAAATATGAGTGAAATTTCTCTTTTCAATAAATTTCTGCTGGATTTTAGAGAAATTATACTGGAAAAAGCCACCGTAAAAGCCTTCAAAAAGACGGGTGAAAAAGATAAATTATATTATTGCTATTTAAATTTAAAAATAAAATAAAAAAAAATAAAAAAAATTATCTAGGAAAAGTTTACAAATACATGAAAATTAATTTACAAATATATTTAAAAAATATTATAATTGTGAAATTATGACTTTGAGAGAGAAAGGAAAATATTGCCAACACTATTGGGTGGAAGAATTATGCCAAACTCAACAAGATTTTTTTTCTGATTGCAAATTCATCATAACTAAATAGTTTCAATTTTGACTATGGCAATGGAGTTGGGTATAGAGTCCTCAATATGAGCATTAGACTTGATTTGAAAATTTATTAAAAGAGTTTCATAAATTTTTTGGGGATGAAGATCCCGCTATAAAGACAAAGATGTTAAAATATATAATATTTAGAAGAAGATATCATTGATATAAGAAGATTAAAATATTGTTATTCTTTTTATAATCATGATTTTTTAAATATAAAATAGTTATTGATTTCAAATTAATCTATATTTTGTCCATGGGTTTTGTATAGTTATTTCAAATGAATTTATAGTTTTTCTGTGGGTCTTGGATATATGGTGATTGTCCTTGATGTAGAGTCACTGACGGGTTCAATTCCCTCGGCTAATTCCCTTGGCCAATTGGAGTGATATATTGAACTTGATGAAGATACAGTCTAAAGAAACTTAAAAAATAATAATAATAATAATCTATATTTTATTAAATAATTTAGTTACATTTATTTAGATTAAAATTTTATTAATTTAATAAATTTAATAAATAAATAACTATTAAATATCACGTTTAAAAATAATTTGAAAAGTAAATATTAATTCAAAATTTAAAATTATTCAGTTATTAATTAAAACAAATATATAAAAGGTTTGTGTCAAAATTTTGAAACTAGTATAACATATCAATTAATCATTAAAGAAAAAGATGAGAGGGGTTTAAATTTTCAAAATTCTTTACAATATGTTGTACAAAATTATGTCTTCTTGGAAAACATACACATATATGTGTCATCTATCGAGGCGACAAATTTTCTTAGATGCTCAAAAATAGTGGGAGTCCAATAAGAGTATTTGAATCTTATTTCTGATGGTGGAAATGGATTCACACTATTAAAAAACCATGGGATACCCAACATCTTGAAGTTTTACAAATGTAACCTGGATTTATATAAATTTATACAAGATCTTATCAATATGCCGCATTTTATCAAAAATTTGAGAGAATTTCCATGATTTTCTAGGAAAATTTAAAGCCTGATTAGACTAAGACTATACATACATTTTCAAAGAAGATAACCATCATTACTAGTTGCACTGGCCTGAAGTTCTTCATTTATGTCGGTTCATTGGGTATGACGTTTACATTTTTTTCCTTTGCTTAATATTTGCAATTTTATTTTTGAGTCTTTGAATTTATCAGCGATGGGTGCACTGTCATTTCGCACACATTTTTACATTTTTCCACAAAGATTTATGACAAAATTATTTCCTCCCTACATCAACGTTATAGCGCCTGAGGATTGAACTTGAAACCTCTCCCTCTATAATTATTAAAAAAAAAAAAAAAAAAATCCCTCCTCTATTTTACGAAACCACTTACCTTCCCTTGAGGTGGAGTGGACATACATGGTACAAAGTGTGTACGTGTGTCGGGTTATTTTATTCAATGTGTATGGTGGGACTATCACAACCCACATGCTACATACAGGGTATGAGGTATGTACGAGTGTCGGGTTCTTTATATGATGTGTATGGTGGGACCAACATGACCAATGTGTTCAATCAGTTTAGATGTCGATTTGTCCAATTACTTTAATTTTTCTCATGTGTATGATGGAACCAAGTCACAATCCACGTGTTCAATAAAATTATAGATATAGAACATTGTGGCTACTGATATTAAACTTGAAACCTTTCCCTCCTTCAAAAACCAACCTCCTCTATTCATTAAAACCACTCTCCTTGTTGTTTATTTGCTCGTGCAAGTGTACAGTGGACATGTAATTTTTCACTGGTAGGTTGTAACATGCTTAAGTTTTTCCATGTTTGTTTACTCATATTTCTTATAATTAATTAATTACATGAAACTGAAATCAATCTATATATTTTTATTATTAATATCAATAATAAATATTAGTACAATGGACATCATTTTTCAATTGTAACCTGTGTACTTTCTCACTTTTAATAACTAATGTAGATTCATCTTAACCCTGGATTTACCAAGTGTCGAGAGGGATCAAAATTTCCTGAGATGTAAACATGTTTTAGAGTGAAAAGAGATTTGATCCCTCTCCGTTCTTGGTAGATCCAAAATTAAGATGAATCTAGGCTGATATATTATAACAATAAACCATTACAATATAATATATGATAACATTTTTCCTCTCCACTCATGAAACCCTATGTTTCATACTTTTTTGTTAAGATATGAAGGTGTAATATTTGGAAAACAGAGAGGGTTATATTTTAGGTAAAGAAAATTGGTTTTGTAATTTTTGAATGTTTTAGTTTTAGGTTAGTAGTATGACTAGGAGGGAGTGTAGTTTGTTTTTCAGTTTATTCAGGTTTTTTAGTGTAGTTTGTATTCGTTCATATTCTTCATTTCTCTAAAACTAAAGAAGATTTTTTTTGATGCACTTAGTTTCTTTTCTGCATTCATAACATTAAAGGAACTGAAAATAAAAACTTGCATTTTCATGTAGGATTTTGTGTTTTTTGCAAAAAAGGAACATTAGGAAATCAGCATTTAGTTTTGTGCTCAATGTTTTCTTTTGTTCATTGATTTGTTTGCTCACAAAATTATTTTCTCTCTTCCCTTTATAGCTAGGTCTTTCATTGAAAAACTAAAAGTGAAAATTTTTCTTATCATTTTGCATTTAAGAATTTCTACATACATCATCGCGGTACCATTGAAAGGAAAATTGTTAAGCAAGATCAACATAAAATTAATCTCAATTTACCTAAAAACGCATTGGAACAATAACGATAACATTTAGAAGGTCTAGGCTAGAGATGTGTTCCGGCATCGTAAAACATAGCAGTTTTCGTTAACTTGTCTGTGATACATTCCGAGTGTGATATCTCACCCCACGTACGTAATTATATCGTAGCACATCCCTCAAGGTAGCGTTACAGTACGATAAGTATATACGTGGTGCTCTCACTGTGCAATTTCACATTATATAGCACTAATACGGACTTGGGTCTCCATGTAGCTTCGGGTATATTTGGGAGGAAAACTTTTAGGTGCTATCCATCCATACGGAACCAAGTCGGCCACCTTTAAATTGTGATACACTGAACACAACATTCAAGGAGATTACCTGCCCATACTTCTTGGCTTAGCAAGAGGTATTCTGTAGTTCACAGTTTACTGGTAAACCCTTTTTCCTAGCATTACCCTCTTTTTGTTTATTTATTTTTGGTTAAAATTAATCATCAATTATGGAAGAACATAATCCTATCCCCCATCGTTCGCGTATATTAGATTTAAAACCAACTTTACCACCATAAGTTACCCCTGGTAGGCAAAGGCGATCAAAATCTTCCCAACAGTGATGTTGATGTTGTGGATGATATTACTTTATGCTTCATGATGGGTGTTCTTTCTCACTTTCACATAATCTTGTTATAGCCTCTGCCTGATGATTTTGTTGCTATGATCGTGTCAACCATTAATTAATTGTCTTCAATGTTCAATGTGTGAAGAGTGCAAATGTTCCCTTGATGCGGTTTAAATTCAGGGACAATAGACTGCTGTTATGCACCATGTTTTCCTAGCTCCTACATATTGGAATATGCCCAAAATTATTTTGGAGAGTGATATCCATTCATGGAAGGATATTTGCACTCATCTTTCATGGAAGTTTATTTGCACTTGTCTTTCGTTCTCTCATGAACCAAGTGAAAATTCTTGGGGAATTTCTAATCAACAAGTTTTAGGAGTTTGTGTCAGATTTGGGTAGACTCGTAGAATAATTAGCTTGTGGCTTCTATAAACTCTTTTTCTCAACCCATGGATGCATGGGTTAAATTCACACTTGATTTTCAGTTTCCAATGATTTGACACTAAGAATCATTGGATGACTATGGTGATTCGCTGACTTTTTTTCTTCTTTTTTGCCCCTTTC
This sequence comes from Pinus albicaulis, assembly GCA_034641835.2. Lineage (NCBI taxonomy): Eukaryota > Viridiplantae > Streptophyta > Pinopsida > Pinales > Pinaceae > Pinus > Pinus albicaulis. The sequence continues at coordinate 1,178,593,080 of CM076582.1, read as the reverse complement.
CCTTAGATGGTCATTCATGGGAGGGGAAGTTCCAGTGAATGTATGATTTTTGGTGTGCATTTATCTATTGGTTAACTCTTTGGTAACATCCCATGACTGTTATTTCAATGGAACTTGGTTAAATAACAAACAATAAGTGCTAAGTAGGAGTTTTATACGTTTGATACAATAACTAATTTTGGTTTATAGGATCCCAAATGTGCTTTTTTGGGCCTGAAACTTTACATGGCACCCGTGTTTACAAATCATGGAAAACATTTGAGTATTTCTAGGTTATTTCATGGCCATACTAGATGCGTTTCACTATGGAAAGGAAACTATGGCCAATAGGAGGACAATGTCTTAAGGGATTTCCTTCCATTGATAAGTAAAATAATCACTAGTAACTGACTAGTTTTCTTCCTCATTTTTATCATGGAAAATGATAGAGGATATGTTTCAACTTCTTATAACCAATTATTTACAACTTAAGGGAGAGGTGTTTTGGAAAGGATGATTAAAGTTATTGTAATATTTTGTTTTTTTTTTTTAAAGATTTCAAGTGTTCATTAGGTGATTTGGAGATTTGAATTAATTTACTGGAAATTTTTATATATTTTACATTTGAATGATGTTCTTTGTTTTATAGATGATGACTCATGATGTTATTGTTTTGTGCATAATGATTTATTTTTGCTTTTGGGCTTGGGCCTTGGCACAACATTTTAATAAAAAATTGCATAATGGTTTTTGTGAACATTACACTTATTTTACTTTGAAAGCTACCTACAAATCTAGGAATTCTCAACTCTTGGAAACTATTGATGCGGGTTTCTAGATTGATTTGAAGTTTTAATTCTGGAATATTCAGTGATATATCAAAAGCTAATCTTGGGAAGAAACTATCAAGGCAAATTGATGTATTATCATACTTTAAAAAGTCTCAATCCAAGAATACACATTCTCTTCATGCTTCAAGCTCCTTTGAACAATTTGTTACTGAGAGAGATGTTAACTCTTGTGAAAATGCATCTGATATCCATATGATGGATGAAATAATAGGTTCCTCAAGTGATTAGGGTGAGATAAATGCAGTTTCAACAGAAATTAATGATGAAAATGTTAAAGAAATTTCCTTGGAAGGTGACACAAACCATTCATGGAAAAGGAAAAAAAGCCAGTGGACCATAGGGAGAAAATTCCAAGATGATTGGCTCTCAAGTTTTCCATTCATTGAAGAAATACCTTCTACAAATGAGGATTTAGGAGAATTTAAATGTCTTTCGCGTAGTTGGAAAAGTTGCAAGGTAGTGAAATTTCAGATGAAGCTAGATACAATACAAAAGCATGTAGGAAAGGTTTATGAAAATAAAATTGTAAATGGTAAAGAGAAATCTATTGTTAGATGGAAATCTTTGGAGGAATTTCAACATAGCCAATGTGTGGAAGAATACAAAAAATATTTAATAAGTAAGAAGAAACTTGAGGCAAGTGGAGGAACCATCATATCTCAATTTGAAAATACGATGGAAAGAAGTTTGTTATCCAAGATGATACAATTGAGCACTGTATTTCACATCTTATGTAAAGGTCGTCCTATGACAGATTATCCAGATCAGATGAAATTTCTATCTTTTCTTCATGTTCCAAAATTTCCATCTTCTCATTAGTCCGTAACTAGTGGTTGGGAATGGGCAAGATATCTAGCTCAAGTAGAAATTGATGATTTGAAACAAGAGATTGCAAATGCTAGGTTTTTTGCATTGTCTTTGGATGAGGTTACAACTATTGATAATACTTCATGGATCTGCATGAGCATTTATATGTTTAATGACCATATTAGGCATTCCTATCTACTTGGGATTAAAAATATGAGAGAGACTTCTGCAGTTGAAAATATTTATGAACTTGTTCTTAATACTTTGAAAGAAAGTGGTATGGATCATTTAATGATTGAAAAAAATTTGGTATGTGTTGGAGCAGATGGAGCATCGGTAATGCAAGGACAAAGGAATGGTCTTTGTGTTAGACTACAACTATCAGCTTCGCCATATATGATTAATATTCATTGTATGGCTCATAGGATGAATCTTGCATTTAAAATTGTAAGCAAGTTTCCATCAGTTTCAAAAGTTGAAGATCTTGTACATGAGACTCATGCATACTTTTCTCGTAGTCCCAAATGATATTTAGAGTGTCAACAAGTTGTAGATGGTGTTACGGACAAAAAAAAACTACTGAAAGATGTTGACACAAGATGGATCTCATTAAATGGACCAACTCAAAGACTATTTAGTGAGTTCAAATCTTTGGTAGGGTTGATGTATCAAAATCGCTACAATCTAGATAAAGCTCAAGATCTTCTTTTTCGACTAACTGATATAGAAACATTATTAAAATTGGCTGGAATTATTCCTATGTTACATGAAATGAATGTCCTCGTGAAAATGTCTCAGAATTGCACAATGTATATTGTCGAATACACAAATGCGAGAAAGTCAGGATGCCTTGCATTGGATAATTTGTATATGATGCCAGACTCTTTTACTGGTCCAGAGTTTACAAGTTGGACTAAGATCATCAATATAGAAAATACTGAAATTTTTTTGACATTTGATGAAAAATGGATACTATGTATCACAGTGCGTGGGTATATGGTCCCCTTTCATTATATTAGTAAGATGGGACAAATCACCAAATATTTCCCCGTGTCAAGAGACCAATTTGATAATATTGTGATCTCAGTGAGACAAAATTTGATAGAAATTGCAAGATCACTATCATCAGAGATAAGAGAACGATTTCCTTGAGATGAATTGCTAGAGGCCATGTGTGTGGTATACCCTCAATATTGGAACAATTTTCAATGTCCAAGAAATTTAAAAGCCGATTTTCAAAAGAGATTAGAGTGTTTAGTAGACCATTTTTGCAAGAAAGTCTCGATACATGGAGAACATATTGAAGGTATTTTAGATTCATCAAAATTGTATCAACAAGGTGGACGCTTTGCTGAAACAATGTGGAAGCAATATCCTTTTTTTGGAGAATCCTAATGAAAACAATGTTATAACAAGATTATAGAATACTTTAAGTGCTAGCCAATACCTGCAAGAAAACATATCAAAATATTTTAAATTAGTAGATTTGTGTCAAACCATGATTTTGGGATTAGTGGAGGATGAGAGAATGTTTAGTGCACTATCATTTTTGAAGTCAAAGTTAAGGAACAAGCTTGATAAACATGTGGATACATGTTTAAGATTATATGTAACAAAGTATGACGTTGACAAATTTCCATATGAAAGAGCACTAGCGCTTTGGCAATCAGATTGTAATAGAAGGGGAGGAAACAATATAACAAATTTATCTAATGAAATTGATACAGAACATAATGTTTTGGAGGCTCATAATGACAGTACATCTGGAGAAGATCATGTTCACAATGTAGAAAATGATGACCAAGATGAGAATTGGGAAATTGAAATACCATAGGACTCTTATTTCGGTATACATGTTCTGTTGATCATGCAAGATTACTACATGTCAAATTCAGGTAAAAATGGATTCTATATTTTGTATTTTTCATTGTAACATTGAAGCTACATTTCTTTCATGCATGTTATTTTAGGATTGATGTTTCATATTTAATCCTTACATTTTTTGTTTCTTATTTGTGACAGGAAATGAAGCTGGATTTGATGATTTTGAGACCTATTTCTTTTCACGTAGACAGTGTTTGACGAGTATTAAATGATAAATAACTAATTTAACAAGACTAACGCAAAGCATCAATGGGCTCATTCAAGTACATGAAACTACCTTGATATCTAGCTTTGACATATTGGAAAATTTTAATGGTATATATGTTGCTTGTGTTTGGGGAATTTTACTGAGTTTCGAGTTTTATATTTTCTTGGAAAATAAGTATTGATATTTGGAAAATGTGTGATTTTATATTGGTATTGGAAACGAAGCTAGTTTTGATCTTTGATTGGAAATGAAGTCGGATTTGATGAAGTTGGGACCTATTTCTTTTCACATAGATAGTGTCCTAGTATTAAATGATAAAGGACTAATTTAAGAAGTCTAACGCTAAGCAACAATGGGCTTATTCAAGTACATGAAATTGTGTTAATGTCTAGTCTTGATATCTTTGAAATGTTTAGTGGTTTGTTTGTTGCTTGTTTAGAGGATTTTGTTGAGTTTGAAATTATTCCCTTGAATGCTTATGGTTCTCATATCATGCATATATCGATAGATCGATAGATCTAGTTCTATTATTATAATAATTATTGTCTTCTTTATATACTTGGTGGTTTGAGGAAAGATATTTTATTTCCTTTCACTTTGTGGTATGATTTCGACATCTTCACCTTTTAGAATATATTAAAATATTTTTCTTATTATAGATTTTTCTTGGAAAAGAATTATTGAGAGTTGGGTGCAAATGCACAATGTTGTGTAGCATTAGTGTGATAAATATGTGATAGTGAAAAGCATAGTTTTGAAGATTAGTCTAAGTTGACTTGTACCTAATCAAGTCAGTCAAGTTGATTGTTGGTTGAACAGTTAATTGTTGGTTCAATGGATAGAAGATCTTGCAGGCACAGATACCAAAGGGAAAAATGGAGCCCATCATGGGGTACTCTTTGTAATTCTCCACCACTGCTACCTTCCATTCTTCCTCAAACTCCTCTCCAACCTCAATATCAGTGCTAGTAGTAGCATGAGAAACAACACTATGCTTAGCAGAACTAGAAGAACGCGTTTTCCAAACTACACGAGAACTACTTCCCTCACAAGTCACCATGTTCCATGCTTGGTCTCGGTGGTTCTCTTCCTTCTACTCCTGGTTCAACTACCATATCTTCATTGGAACCAACACCCCGAACTCCACTAGACAACGATTCACCATTTTGTAGTACTGATTCACTATTTGTACTAGTGATTTGCCATGATTTTACAAGATAATATAATCTTGTGAGAGATTCACCAAAAAATTAGATATACATATTATATTATTAATAAAAACACCTTCCAATTTTCCTATGTATCATGGGGATTCGCCTATTTATTATATATATAAATTTAGGGGGGTTATTAAAATTTTCCCTTGACGTCTTAATCTTTTTTCATGCAAATATTTTCTAAACAATTGTGAATCGTCTACTTTAAATTCTTGGCTTAACTACAAAACCATTAACTAAGAATCAAGGTAGATATGCAAATGGTGGATGCCTTGGTTGAAGGCATCGCTCATGAGCCCGATGAAGGTGTCATATTCTGCCTGATTGTTTGTAGTTGGTCTGATGCGTACTTTTTTAGTGAACAATGGTGATTAGTCAGGGTAGTAGATGACCCAGATGACTGCTGCTAAATTTTGAGACTGTCATGATGCTACATCAATGAATCCAAAATAATGGTTGGGTGGACGATCCATTTTGTGACACTAGAGCACCTTTTTAAAGGAGTGTGTGATGTGTGTGATCAAAAAAAAAAATTTCTATACACAAGTTATATCTAAGGCTCAAGCCTCCTAGCCCTTATGGGTAAAACTTCTTGAGGTAGAGCCCATTAGCGAGGTTTCTTTGGCATGTTATTTTGGGCTCAAAAAATATGTATTCCCCCTTGAGGAGAATTTTTTTTGTGAAATAAAGAACTTTCCACATGGTTTTGAACTTTCTGTGCCCTAGGGCTTCTTTGGCAACATCATAGCGAAGGACTAAATCCCCCTCAATAATTGATCAAGGGGTGATGTTTTGATCGAAGGATGCTTTAACCCACTTTTTATGGACCTCATTGTGTTGGAGCATCTGTCGTCGACTTTCGTCAACGAGCTGTATTTGTACTGAGGATTTCTCTAGACACTGGGTGTCATCGAGGAGTTTGATGGCAGCATGTAATTTCAAGATCTCGTGTTCTATGGGAATCACGACTTCAACCTCATATACTAAGTGGAAGGGTGTGAACCCCATTGATTTTTTTACTGTCGTGCATTACAATGACAGGGTAGAGAAAATCATAGGGTTAAAGTTTGTTTTGTGGTTATTCATGATGCGTTGTAACATTGATTTGAGTACTTTGTTTACAACTTATACTTTTCCATTGGATTGGGGGTAGTACAGTGAAGCGAATCCATGTGTGAATCCAAGGTGATGAGATAGCTCCTAGAAAACCTCATTTTTGAAGTGTTTTCCGTGGTCAGAGATGAAATATTTTTGTACACAAAACCGGACGATGACATGGTTGAATAGGAACCGTGCAATAGTTTCTATCATTTTTTCATACATGGGCATGGCCTCTACCCATTTGGTGAAGTAGTTGACGGCCATGATAATGTATCTATGGTTACCTGACGATGTGGGGTTATAAGTCATGAAGTCAATCCCCCATTTCTAGAAGGGGGAAACAACTATGATCGGGTGGAGGGGAGTAGGAGGAACTCTTGATTTTTGATTGAAGCATTGACATCACTATCATGTTTTGACTGCTGAAATGCGGTCGAAGAATAATGTGGGCCAAAAATATCCTGCTCGTAGCAGTTTTTGGGCAGTGGCCATTCTGGAGAGATGGCCACCACAAGATCCGTTGTGACATTCATTAATTTCTTGCTCAACTTGGTTATAGGTGAGGCATCGATGTAAGATGGTGTTAATGCCCTGTCAATATAGGACATCTCCCAGGAGGAGGTATCGAGGGGCCTGGTGGCAGATGCACCAATGGTCGTCACAGGTGAGCTTGGGTCTAAACTTCTAGGTTTGTAAAATAGGAGAATATCTTTGTACTAAGGGTCATCAGTTGTCAGTAGGAAGAGATTTCTGAATGGTAGATAATCATTGATTAGTGATCCTTTAGTCTGACTTGGGAGGTCAGTGATGGAATCAGCTAAAATTGAAGCCTTCTTTCTCTTGAGGGATTTAAACTATAAGTCAAAGTCTTGTATTATAACTATCCAGCGAGTGTATTTATGGTTCATCAAACAACAGGTGAGCATATATCTCAAGGGTTTGGTATCTATGACGATTGTTGTAGACCTTAATATAATGTAATTGCGAAGTTTTTGGACGGCGTGTATTAATGCTCAGGAAGTTTTCTCTTCGGGCTCATATCTTAATGCAGGGCCTCATAATTTTTCAATAACATAATAAATTACATGCTCTCCCCCATCGGGGCCCTCTTGGATTAACAACTTGACCAAAGTGGTCTCAGACGCTGATAGATAGAGTCCGTAATATTTTTCATAGTTGGGGGGACTGATCGATGGTGCTGAATTCAATGTGTCATTTTTTACCTCAAAGGATTATTGGGCTTGATCGCCGCATTTGAATGGGATATCCTAGTGAAGGAGGCACAAGAATCCCTAAGCACAAGTGGCATAGACTGGGACAAAGTGTCGCATAAAATTGGCATTTCGCTATAAGCTTTGGAGTTTCTTGAGTGTTCAAGGTGGTGGTACCTATTTGATAGCTTGGAGCTTGAGGGGGTCCACTCTAATTCCTTTTTAGGGAAGAATAAAACCTAGAAGTCATCTTTCTCTAATGCAAAAGATGCACTTGAGAGGATTTAAGTGGAGGTTGTAGGCATTCTAATTGGTCTTGGGATTTGTGCAGTACCCATAGGTCATCTCAAAGCACTGGTAAGTCGAGTTATATAAATGCACCAATGTGTATTATTAGACAAACACACCATTTGTTCTAATTCGTATTGGTATTTGTGCAGTGCACACAGCTTGTACAAATGCCCTGGTGCGCAGACACACATAAATACACATGTGCGTAGTATCGCACAAATGCACCGAGATTTATAATTGGTATTGGTATTTTTGTGGTGCCTATAGGTCGTACAAATGCACCATTGCATTGTATCATACAAACACACTAATGTACAGTAACTAACATGCACTGTTGTTCATTTTGTATTTTTTAGAAACATCGACCTATGACAGTGCAATTATTGTGATTTTTTAAAATTCATTATTCATGAAAAGTCGACACATATTATAACATTATGCATATTAATTAAATTTTTATTAATGCATTTGAATGTGTTGTTTGGATTAATTTGTTAGATCATAGCATAATTATTCTATTTTTTTTAAATTAATTATTCATTAAAAGATGACACATATCTTATAAAAATATTCATATGAATTAAATTTTTATTAGTGAATTTGAATGTGATGTTTGGATTGATTTTTTATATCATATCATCAAATTTCACATCTCTTCATTATAATATTTAATCATCCATAAATTTAATTAGTGGTGTTACATTTCGCAACGACAATGGAGAACGCAATAGAATAAATTAAAACATATTTTATTTTATTATTATTATTATTATTATAATTATATATATATATATATATATATATAAAGGATGCTTTGTTATACAAAGGAGACTTATGAGTATCCCTTTGTCTTTCAATTGGGACACAACGTCCATTACACTAAACAAAATGTTTGATTTCATAGACAAATATTTCAAAAAATTCAACACCTTTCTTTGATATCCAAACATAGTGATCATCATTCTTTGCTTGAATTGCTGTCACTGCTAGAGCTACTTCCATGACAGGTTATTTTCAGGAATGTTTTGTTCATGGTGTTGGTTGTTTTCTTCTTCTTCATCTTCCATCTACAAACGTAAAAATAAACTGTAATGATTGTATATACATTGGTGAGAATAATGAAAATTTCAATACTAAATAATATACATCAATGTAAATCGAAAAGAAATGATGTACCATAGCAACAATTGACTCATTAATTATACACATTCTTTGAAAACCATGTAGTATGCCATATTTCAAGATCTCATCTATTGGCACAATTCCATACTTTGTTTCCTGCAAGTTTTTTACCCCATAACAAGTCATATATATAATATATAATATTTTCTTGTTCTATTAATTATAGATGGAGCTAAGTAAAAAAATTTCGAGAGATGCTTACAAATTCCACAATTAATTTATGATGTGCCAACATATACTGATAACCAATATTTAACCCAATGTCAATCAATTCGTCTAATGGTTCTTCTTTTTATGTTAGCACCTGTTTGAACACATTCAATGATGATTTTTGTAAAAAAAAATAAAAAATACAAAAATAAAATCTATTTAAGTTGTTATAAGGATGTAACAATTACTCACAAACTTAGGTATCAACCCTTTTCTTCCATGTCGTCCTATTTTATGTGGTGAATGGGTTCCATTTTCTTTTCTTTTATGCAAGAAAATACTTGAAAATTAATATTTAATGCCAAATTGTTTATTTTTTGTACTTAATGATCGAAAAATTCAATGATTACATATTACATTTGAAGCATGTTGTTGTTCATATGGATCCTCCTACGATGCAATTTTTTCCATTTCTTTGACCATATCCTTGTACACCTTTTTGGACATTCCTACTGGCATATTTCTGATATAAGCTCATTCATCTCTTGAGATTTTCATAATCTTCCATAAAATGTAGCATGACAATAAACTATTTAATTTTTATATTGATATATGAAAACAAAATATAACAAAAGTGATATTTATAAATAATTGTAGACAAAAATTTAAAGGAATATGACTTTTTCATTCTTTTTTTTGTACATTTTTTCTATTAAAAGTATGACATGTCTCATTGACCAATTCTCTAGAAAATCTTCCTGTAGTTTAGATAAAATTTGGTTCTTAGAATCATTTGATTGATTTTTATATTGTAAGTGGAAAGAACATCTATACATTCGTTCCACTATATCCCTCAAACTTTTGTAAAATTTTTTCCCACTTTCATTAAGCTCCAACACTACTCCAGATGAGCTAAGGAGCAATTCATTTTCATTTGCATGTTCTATTTTTTTCTTTTCTTAGAACAACATTCCTTTTATGAGTTGTTGGTCCCTGTAAAACATTAAAAATATGTTAATTAATATATTGTTTGACAAATGTTATCTAATAATTTTAAGTATATTATTAATGAAAATTAAAAAAAGAATGTCATATTGGATTGATAGTATTTTTTCATTCACATGAATCATCATTTTGAAATTTTTCCATCAATATTTTACACTCTTCTGGTCCTAGATCAGAAATAATATTATTGAGCTTCATCATTTTGTGGCTCTGCATGATACAGAGTAAACAATACATATTAATTAAACTTACATATAGTTCAAAAATAATGCTTTTTGTAAAGAATTTACAAAGAACTTGCTTTCTTTTTCTTTTCTTGATGTGTTATCAGTATTTTGGTTACTTGATCTCTTGTCATCCATTTATTTATCAATATGTAACATGTACCATATCATTCATTAATATATTTAATAAATAAATTATCAAATTTTCAGGTGAAAAAAATTGTTAAGAAACTGATGTGCCATTCATGGTGTACGCACCGACCTCGGTGCATAGTGGTCTTATAAACGTACCACCAAAACAGTATAGCACACCGTATGGTTGTTATGGGAAATGTTACCCTAAGGTATTGGGTTTATAAACCTTCACATATCAGGGGCATGTAATCAAAAGAAGGACTCAATTAACCAACTTCTATGCTTTAAAATAGAAAGTAAGGATTGCAGATCTTACCCGTTTATCCTTCGGTTGTAGTAGATCCCACAGGGTTCAAACCCCCTGTAACTCCTCGTGCTCCAGAACCTACAGAACAACAAAGAACAAGCACAAAAACCTAGTTGTATAGCATATATATGTTCTAGATGTTATAAAAAAACATGCATAATCTCATAAAAATTACAATAAATGAACTATTTAAGATCATTAAGCATGTATAAGAGATAAATGACACATGAATATTGGTAAAAATATGGAACTTATTTTTATTGATAACATGTACAATAAAAAAATAGTGAAGAGATCACCTAAAATCTACCATGGCCTCGAGCAAACCATCCTCGGGATCCGTCCAGCTCTAGCCTCGCAAAAATTCTTCCAAGAGTAGTGCACAATGGATGTCACATAGGATGAAGGTGAAAATCTCAAGGAAACAAGGGTTTCCTGAAAATCTCAGAAGTGCAGGAGGCACAGGGGAAATATCAGAGTTGTATAGGGAAATAAAAGAGTATAATATCTATAATTCTCTCTCTTCCTCCCATAGGCCATTCCCTTGAGGTGTTTTTATACTCCCTCAAATTAGTTTTTTTGGTTGGGGAACATTTAGGCCATGGGCTAGGGTAGTTAAGTTACAGGAAAAACCATAAAACCTACCTCTAAAATAGGGAAATTATATATTTTTTAATATTTTAAATAACATACAAAGGTTTTCAATGTATGAACCCATGTGTATACATGAAAAAGTCTCGACAGAGTCGCGTATGGGTTTTGAAATACTATTTTTTGATAAACATGACCAATTTTGAATGGAAGGGCTACCCAAGGCCAATGTATAAGTCATCAAGTATATAATGGTGATAAATGATGTTATAAGAGATGTCCGTTAATATATGAGGTCATAAGGGGTACATGATGGCCGAAATGTATTATGTGCATAGAAATAACCTTGCGAGGACTATAGAGGACTTTAATAGATTTCAAACTACCAAAAAAACAGTGATACAAATTGGAAAGATAGCTCATTTACGAGATGGGCATAGCCATTCTCAGTGAGAGAAAAGCATGTCCGCATATGAATTATGGAGCTGATCCAATATGTATACAAGTATAGCTAAAATGTAAAGTACATAGTGAATCATCTGATCACTTCTCGGAAGTATAAGTCAAAATCATCTCCAAGTATCATATATAGAAGATTGATCAATGATGCTGCAAAGATATCTAATCATGAAAGTCACAACTAAATCTCCAAGTACCAAATCCTAAGTGGTGGAACAAATGGTACAACATGCAATTTAGGAGCCATCATATAAGATGTTTTTGTGATGAAACTGCAACATATAAGGGTGAATGGTGTCACTGGTAGAAAATTGAAGGAGCTATTAGAGTGAACCAAGACTTGTTGATGCTAGCCCGAGGTCTTCATCAATCACCATGGCACAATTATATACACAATGCGAATAAATGAGCTGAGGTCGACCATGTGAGAAATAGTTTGATTACTCACCATTCATGTATACCATTAGCAAATGAAATACAACCCACCAATAATGATAATGAGTGTTGTGGTGCCCCAATACAATCTAGCAAGTGCGAATGAATGAGTTGAATTAAAACACTTGAAAGAATCTATCAATCGGGAGACAATGATGTATTCTCACTATTGACAGTGAAGACTCTGCCACTGATGACTGTAAAACCTAAGGTACTAACAAAAGTACTCTAGACCTTATTCCCGGAGAAATGAGTCAGACTCGATGAGAAAAGATCTGCTGGAAGTAAGGCATTAAGGAATCCCACATCAGTATAGCATGAGTGTAACCTGCAGGCTAAGATTTGGAAGGAACCAGATGAAATAAATTGAAGTAACCAACATGAAGTATGCTTCCAACATGCATAAGATGAAGCTAGCACATGGTAGAAACCCTCTAAGAAAACTAGTAAAGAAAGTTGATAAAGAGGTGAGATATCCACCGATAGGGTCAAATGGAAATCAAGGTACTGCACGGATCCCAGGTGTGATAATGTAAGCTGAATTCGAGCACAAGGGAAACCACTCAGTCAAAGACCCATGATGTTGATCAAATGTTGAGCACAAGGTAACCTATCAATAATGTAAATAGGGAAAGGGTGTGGCTCTAGGTTTACTCTCAGAGCAATATTTCATAGTCGATAAGAGACAAGCCCACCAGCAAGAAGTCAGTGGATACCTTCTCAAACTAGCATGAGAAAAGGACCAAATAATTGATGTGATAGAACAATATACTAACAAGACCGGGAAGGCCGACTAAGAAATGAGTCAAGAGACACTGAAGAAAGGCTGACTCAGGTTAACTTCCCTTGAACAAAAGCACAACTAATGATGACTATGCCAGCAAATCATAACTTTGGATAAGTTTGTCACATACGAGGCATAAAAAAACCCTCCATATGATTCGAAGAGATAACCAACCGGGGGAGTACTGACTTAAAAACAAGGTTATGGCTCCTAAGTCAAAAACTAAAACCATCCCAAATGGAGAAAAGACTTAACTTTTTTTGTGCTTTGTTCAAGGGCGACACAACTAAAACTATAGCTTCCACCAAGTATGGAAACAATATCCCATTCTCACTCTTTTTCCAAATATTTAATTTGTTTTTCTTTTTCATATTTCAAAGGATGAAAAAGAATAAAATACTTCCTATAGTACAATAGATATAATGAGTGTCAAGAACAATATGCACTAGTTCCTAGGATAGGAACAATCTTATGCTCAATGCAAGGTGGCGAAAACTAATAAATGACACTAAAAGGAATGTTCCATCCATGGTGTTGTGGCTCATTTCCAAAATCCTTTATATCCTTTGTTTTAATTTTCAAAAAATAAATAAAATAGAAAACTGCCAAAAAATAAGTTAAAGTATTAAAGTTTCATATAGTTTATCATAAAAATATATCTTCTCATTATACTAAAGTTTAAAGTTTAAATACTTTAAATTCTTTATAGAAGCAGGTCTTAGTTCAAAGATTAAATATCGATCATTATATGGTGTGAGATTTGATGATTTATCGAATGGTGAGCAAAAGGCTCAACCCGTGGGAAATTTAAATGTGGGGGTTAACACGGAGGTTGCCTCCACAATTGACCGTGTTGACTGTGGGGGTAATCCAAATTAACGGCCGAGATTCACTGCGGGGACGTAAGCCAAATAAGTTCTCTGCACCTTGAGGCCTCTCACAATGACGTATGCAGCCAAGTTGGTGATAGTTGTAGTCCATGTTGGGTTTTCTTAATGGTCTTTTGGCGCTTCTTTTCAACATTTACTTTTAAATCCCACACCACATATTGAAAGACGATTCTCAGTTTTCTGAATTTATTATTGTTAGTTTGGGTTTGAAGTTTGTCTGCACTGCGTCTTTCTCAGTTATCTGTCATCCTGTCAATTATTTGTCATCCTGTCAGTTCTCTGTTTTCCCAAGTTTAATTATGGCTAAATGCTCATCCATGTCAGGTTCTTCAAGTCACATCCCTCTCATGGACACTAAGAAGGGTATCCAGGACATATATTTTTCCCTTGACCACCTTTATTTTTATTAGTAGGTCCTCCTAAATGATAAAACTTCTCCAATTTACATCGCCATGGCTAAAATGGTCTGTTGTTTGCATGTATTCCAAGAACTCACATTTTCCCCGAATTTGTATATTGGTTAGTGTTCATTACGTACCGTGGGAAATTTTTCGTAATGAATTATCAAGGGGAAAGTGTTCTGCAAGTCTCAATGCAATTAACTCGTCATGCTCTGTGTTATCCTGAGTGAGAGTCATATGTACAATTATCTGATGATTCCTTCATAGCGCATTATTACAGTCTTACAAATTAGGAGTTTAATCAGTTCATTCATTTTCTGAAGCCAAATACATAATAGTTTGTACCTGAATGTAAAGAGTTCCCTATTGAATTTTTTATATTGAAGTCAAATCAGTGTTGAACTGCATTGCAAATATTTTGGGAAAGTATGATGACAGTATAGTTGACAAGTTAGTTCTAGGAATGTTTGCCATGATGATGAAGCCAAGAGTGGTGCTGGATATTCCATATTATTTGCAAGAAGCTTTTAACTCTTAGCTCATGAGCTTATCATTAACGAGTTCATTTAGGTTTCCCTCTCTTATTGTTTACCTATTTTTATATCAAAATGTAGAAGAATTCATGCATCTGGGGTTAAAAATTATGGACATGAATAAGAAAAGACAATAGATAATATTTTAGATAGATATAGTGAGAAAAGAATAGAGATAGAGTGGTTTGTTTGATTTTTATGATCATTTTATGTCTTCTACATATAAATTTTTGAATGGAGTTTCTCCCGCCTTCTTTCTTCCCAAAGTTCAAGAGTTTTTGCATCTGGGGAAAAATTGTAATTTTGGTGATTGGTTTATATTTGAAGATTATTCTGAAATTAGAATTTATGGAGCTAGTGCAAAAACTTATAGGCTTCCCGTATTTGTGCCTATGAGATTATTCGCTCTAGAGTTCATTATGCAAAGTTTAAGCATTGACCAAATACACTTTGTGCCTATGAAGAAAGATCACATGTTTAAATTGCTAATGACTGTGGATCCCTTTATAGTTAATATGAGACAAGAAATTGATGAAGCCACTAATATGTTAGATGAAATGCACCTACTATTAGGAGAGAAGTGGGCTTATGACCCTCACAGTGTGATTTCTAATAGGAGAATTGAAAATCGATATTCAACATTTATTCATGAGAGAAAACTAGATCTAGAAAAAGTGGAAAGTAAAGGTGTTGTAGGTTCAATGAGGCCAAATGTTCAGAATCCTGTCACATCAGAAAAATTAAATAAGAGAGGTAAAGAGGTAGTTATTGATTAAGAGGATGAAGAACAGAGGACTGAGAAGAGAAAAAAGTTCAATGAAGATTCTGTAGATGTTCAACCTAGTTTCTCATTACAATTGGGAGATGAAAAAATGTCCCTGGTTCACCCAAGAGACATGAAAGCACTCATGAACAAGTGCCCTTTATTAAAAAACAATTTTCCCAGATTCCAGAGAGAAACCAAAAGATGAAGACAAGCATGGAGGCTCAAGCTAAGTACTAGATAACCCCATATCAAACAAGACTTCTAACTGCAATGGATCTTCAAAAGGATCAATTCAAGATTTTTTTTTCACATCCATCTGATATGTCTATTGGTTCATCTAATAATTTTAACACTATGAATTTTACTGTAGATGTGAAGAAAATTCCATTGCTGGACAAAGTGAATCTACACAGGAAAACATGTCAATTTATTGTGAATGAGCTAACCAAAACAAATGTTGTGGCACTAAAGGCTAAAAATACGCTTGGAAAAGTAATCAAGCAGTTGAAGTTAGAGAAAGCCACTTCCAAGGCTTTGAAAATATAGAATGAGGAACTCAAAAATATTATAGTGAATATTGGAGTAGATCCTAATGATAGGTTTGTTGTACATAAGCTTCTACAAAGTGTTGAATTAGAAATCTCTATATTGAAGAAAAACTTGAAATTGCCTATAGGAGAACACTCCATGGCAGCAGAGGTTACAGAGATAGAAAATGAGAAAGAAAAACTTCTTCAGTAGCTCTTGCAAATGGAAGAATACATTACTAAGTTAAAGAAAATTGCATTGTCCTTACAGAATCATATTGAATCTCATACTTTCACTTTTTTTTTTCCATCAGGCAGTGAAGATCCATCAACAAAAATATCTCATTTAACTACTGAATTGTAGATGGAAGAGAGAGATCGAAAAAGAGCACAAGTTGATTAAGAAACGACAACAAAGATTATAAAATCCACTGAGGGTGAAGTCAGTAAATAAAAAATGGGCTACCAAATTGCTAATGCTGAGATTCAAAATCTCAAAGAAAAATTGAAGGGAGATATATCCTTAATACAAGCTAAGGATATCATTTGGAATGATATTATTGCAGAAATGAAGGCAATATGGGATTTTCTGACTGTGGTTACAAAAGAAAAAATTATTATCAATGAATTTTAAGAACAAGTCATGGAAGACATGCAGAAGAAAATTAATAGGGCCATTTTGACAACAACGTTTATTAATTTCCTTGATTCCAAAAAAGATCAGGAATTGGAAGAAAATGAAATTAAAGACAAGATTTTATATGCTTTGGAAATTAATAAAATGATTGTCAAAAATGATTGTAGAAATTCTACAGAAAAGAAGCTGATGGAGCTTAAGGAAGCAGTGAACCAGTTTGATAAATTATTTGATAAAATAACAAGAGCGGGTTTACCATCATGATGGGGTCTTGGAGGTGCTCTGTTATCACAGAGTTCTTATAAACCCTTACTAATGTTGGCAAAAATTAAGGTAGATAGTGCTCATGAAGAGACTCAGATTCTTAAAGGAGCAAGAATGATCAATTTCCTTCAAAGACATTTTCAGTTGTTGTGGTTACTGAAAACTTTGTTTGCAAAGAAGCCCTCTTTAAATAGAATTACTGCTTTTAGATTGGAGTATCACAACCCGGTTCATTCACCCAAGACAAACATTTAGATATGGAAGAAATGTAGAACCTGGATGATGGATTTACCAAAGGACCCCTCGACTTAAAAGAAGGATAAACCAACCAGTCCAGGAAATGTAGTAACATCGTCATCAATTCACATTGGACATATAGATTAGGATTTTAATTTGATTTTATTTCCCTATTTAAAAGAGAATGTAACTGTAATAAGACATTTTGAGGACATGTAATAGATAGTTGATGAAGTCTTAAGTAGTTGAAGTAGTTAGGATCAGTTAAAATAGTTACAAATGGCTTTCTATTGTATTTAATGGGATGGACAAGAAAGAAAAGGGTTCTAAGTTTTGGACCTTCAGAGTACAATTTTTGTACTCAGATTTCAAATGATTAATGAATGAAAAACAAGTTTCTGGAATTTGTTGATGTTGATGTGTCTTCTAGTTTACATTGTGTACTTTCCATCTTTGAATAAAATGAATTAATGAAGCTAGAGGTCTCTTTTTACTTGTGTGAATAAGAGTTAAAATCCTTAATAGGTGCTCCTTCATTTTAACTGTTTCTTTTCTTATAATTCTTCTGGAGTTTGAGGTGATATATTATATACAACAACATATCATTTTGGGCTTCTTTCTTACATGTTCTTCTGATAATTCCATTTTATATCAACATATAATATCATTGTGGGACATTCATTATATTTAATCTTTGTGTGTTTAATGATAAATATTTGAAGGTGATTAAACAAAGACCAATATTTCTGTGACGTAACTATATAAATGTATTAAGAATGGATTCCTTATCACAGCTAAGGGATTTTCTCTTAAGGTACAACATTTTTTGGTGTCATTGTCGAGGACGAAGAAGCGAAGTTCTTTCCCTGGGTTTTGTTCATATTTCCTCTGGTTGTTCAGATAGGAGGAAATATCAAGCTATGTTTGTATTTCATAAATTTTGGCATATAAAAGGCCACATATGAGGTCAGATACCTCTTAGCAGAAAGCTCCCATTCTTTTAGATCCTAGAAAGATGGTTTCTAAAAAAGGCTAGAAATCAAGAATGCTTTCTACACCTGATGCTACACTGCTTACACTAGGCATCAGTTCCCATACCCTTTCATCCAAGGATATTTCTTGGAAACTCATTTTCTTAGAACAAGAATCCTTGTCCCCACATATTCATTTCCAAGAACCAAATTCATAAGAATAGTCTTTTGAGTCTATTTCATTTACATTTACAGAAACTCAGCCTAATACAATTGCCAATTCTTCTGCTATTTTTCATGAACCTCTTCCCATATCAGTTTTTTAAACTCATCCATCCACATCTACAACTGGTATACAAACCCCACATACTCAAGGAGCAGTTAATCAAGGCATAAACATAGCAACCCCTATTCTTGAATTCTTGATGAATATATATGCACCATTAAATATCCCACAACCAATGAATGCAATGCCTCAGGAATACCTTAAATTGTTTCTTAGATTTACTGGTGAAGATGAAATAAATGCAGAACAACACTTTCCTTTGTTTTTAATTTTTGCTGAAAATTTAAATGTTGAACATCTTGATGTAGTAATGAGACTTTTTGTACAGTCTTTGAATGGAGAGGCAAGAAAATGGTTTAAAGGATTACTAAACCGTTCAATTAATGATTGGGATGAATTAAAAAGACAATTCATCCAAGGATGGGGTGAAAAGAGAGATCATGGTTATTCATTGACAGAGTTTAATGCTATTAAGAAAAAACCTAATGAAAGCATGAATTATTTCGTTAAAAGATTTAGAAAATTGTATAATAGTTTTCCTGCAGAAATGAAACCCCCATCTATTGGAGCAAGAGTTTTTTTTGCTAGAGCATTTGTATCATATTTTAGTTTCACTTTGAGAGAGAGAAGGTCTTCTACTCTTGAACAAATACAAATATATGATTTAGATATTGAAGAAAACATGGCCTCTACTAGAAAAGAACAGGAAAAGATGACAGTTCAAGATAAAAGTAAGGCTAAAGAAGATTCATATTAGGATGATAGGATAGATGACATGACTGAGGTCATCAATAACTTGTCAAATAAATTAGTAAATATGGAATTGGATAATAATAAACTTTCACATCAAAACAGAGGTGTTTTTAATCCACAGTTCAGAAAAAAACCCTTAAAGATTTTGCAGAGGGAAAGAAGAGACTAGGAGCAAGTTCAAGCACCCTTATATATAGAAGCAAAACCTTTATAGTCTTCTAAGGATGATCAGAAAGAGGTTGAAGATGAAATATCTACTATTTATATGGAAGAAGGTGATGAGGAAGAAGAGAACTGTGAAGAATAATTCACAGAAGTAGGTGTGTCATTCGATTAGGAAGAGATGGATGACTATTGTAAACAATTCACCGATTTTATGCAATCATAGTTGCATAAGAAGTATGCCTTAAGATAAAAAAAGAGACTAAGATCTCAGGATGATGAGTAAAAATAACCAGAGTCAGTTCCTTCTCCAATGGTGACTCCACAACCAAAGAACTTAGCAAAACAATCAGACAAGGGGGAACAACCTATAAATTCAGTGAGTACAAATGAAAAACAATCTGAGGCTTCCAAGAATAAGTCAATTGATTCAAATATTTTGGAGAATATTGTTACTGTACCCGAGAAAAATACTAATTCTAACAAGAATTGAGAAGAACCTGAAAAGATTATTAAACATAATCAAGCTTTGAGCCTTTCCAATGAATTAGAAAAGATCAAAATTCAATTAGATTTTCTTGAATTAGCTAAGACACCTGGTTACAAGAAGTAAATTACATATTTTGTTAATCTTTCTGAATTTGATGATATTGGGGATGATATGAATTTGCAAGAAGAAAAGCTAGTACTCAATTTTGGACCACATGTTGAAGACGTAGATTCTTATGTTCCTCCATTTTATATATCGACATTTCTTCATGATTTCGTTCTGCATAATTGTATGTTAGATTTTGGTGCATCACATAATCTTATGCCATTATCTATGATGAAGGAATTAAATTTACAAATCACTAAGCCCTATAGAGAGCTTTATTCATTTGATTCAAAAAGGGTTAAGTGTGTTGGGTTTATCAAAGATATGGTGGTATCCCTGGCTCAAATTCCAACCAAGACTATCATGATGGATGTAGTAGTTGTAGATATTCCAGCCAGATTTGGTATGTTGTTGTCCAGATCTTGAGGGGAAAAGCTTAGAGGTGTCTTAAAATTGGACTTTACATATGCAACCATTCCTGTATTCAATGGGGAATAAATAATGTTATACAGAGAAACTAGATTTATTAAGACTACCACAAAGAAAGATGCAGGAAATTCCCCTATCTATGGTCAAGAGAAGGAGGATCTCTCTTTTTTCATGCTGCATGAAGATGCATAATTTGCTAAAGACTCACAGAAGAGGCTCACTTCAACAATTGTACATAAGGAGCTAGATTCAAATAAAATTTGGAAGCGTTATTTCGATGGTGCCTACTCAAAGGATGGCATAGGAGCTAGGTTTTTATTCATATCTCCAAAAGGTAATATTTGACCTTTTCTTTTAAGCTTGAATTTGAATCAATGAATAATGTAGCTGAGTATGAAGCATTGATTTTGAGTAAAAACTGCAAAAAAAAAAATCGGAATTCAATGTATTTCCATTTTTTATGATTCTAATTTAATTATAAGACAGATCAAGAATTTGTGTCAAGCCAAACATCGAAGATTGAGGTCTTATAGAAATGAAGTGTGGGACTTGATTGAAAATTATTTTGAATCTTCAGTTTATTTCGAGAGAAGGAAAAAGAATGGAATATTCCATAGCATTTGCAACCAGTAAATTTAAGCCACCCATTAATCCATGATTGAGATATGATATTGAGTTGAGGCATAGACCTTCAATTCCTGATAATGTAAGGCATTGGCAGTTTTTTGAGGATGATGAGTAGATCAATCATTTCCTAACAATGATTGGAAATTTTGAAGACAGTGAAATAGATCAAGAAAGTTAACAAACTTATCAAAATGATGTCTTGAAAAACCTGAAGCAATCAATAGGTGATCGGAAGATAATTTAGTTGAAGGATAATACATTGCCCAGAGGTTTGGTTCCTCTTGAAATATTGTTTGATGCAAATTATGTAGCAGTAAATCAAAAAAAAATTATCTCAGGATGGTGTAATGGAAGACTGTAATTGAGGAACTCAGCAGGAGCCCAATATGGCTAAGTTGTTCAAAGGAGTTCCTAAGGATTATAAAGAAAGGTATGTTGATATTCTCAAGAAATATATAGATGTGTTTTCATGGTCCTATGAATATTTAAAGACATATGATTTAGATGTTACTTAGCATAAAATACCATTAAAATATGGGGTTAAGCCACACAGGCAGAAGTTTAGGCAGATAATCCATTGTTACTTGCCCCAATTGAAAAAGAAGTGAAGAAGTTGTTGCAAGCAAAAATTATAGTCCCACTTAGATACTCAAAGTGGGTTTCTAATTTGGTTCCTATCAGAAAGAAGAATGGAGAGATAAGATTATGTGTCGATTTTAGGAACTTGAACAAAGCTTCCCTAAAGGATAATTATCCTTTGCCAAAAATGTATTATGTTCTACAAAAAGTAACTAGGGCTCATTGGTTATCCATGGTTGATGGTTTCTCTGGGTACAACCAAATAGCTGTTGAAAAGGAATATCAGAAGAAAATAGATTTTACCACACCTTGGGGAACGTTAATGTATGCCAGGATGCCATTCGGTCTCATGAACACAGGAGATGCTTTCCAGAGAGAAATGGATATAGAATTTGTGGGTGACAATTTTGTATTCATATATTTGGATGATGTAACTTCTTTTTTAGGTTATGATGATGAGCACTTGGAGCATCTACAAGAGGCTTTCTTGAAATGCAGGAATTTTGGGTTATCATTGAATCCTAAGAAATATTTGTTTGCTTTGGAGGAAGGTAAGTTGCTAGGAAATATAGTTACAAATTAGGGGGTGAAAATTGATCCATAAAGATTTGAGAATATACAAACAATCCCATTGCTTAGAATTAAGAGAGATATCAAATATTTCTAGGGAAAATTAATTTTTTGAGGAGATTTGTCCCAAATTATGTTGAGATTGTTAGAAGCATAATAGATATGCTGAAGAAAATGCTAAAGTGAAATGGGAAAAAGATGCAAGAGAATCCTTTGCCAGGATTAAAGGGGCTCTTCCAGAAGCTCCAGTTTTGATCAGTCTAAATTATCAAAATCCTTTCCAAATCTTTTCATTTGCATCAACTTCTACCATTGTTGCTACGTTGCTGCAGAAGAACGAAGGAAAAGAGAAACCTATAGCATTTTTCAGCAAAGTTCTCAGAGATGGAGAACTCAAATACAATATTTTGGAGAAATATGTATATGCTTAAGTTAAACCATTGAAATATTTCAGGACTTATGTACTTCATTCTCAAATAGTGGCATATGTGCCCAACTTAGCTGTAAAAGATGTGCTAGTTCAAAGTGATGTGGAGGGAAAAAGAGGAAAATGGATTGCTAAAATCCAAGAATATGATTTGGATATTAAGCCTACTAAGTTGGTAAAAGGACAAGGCCTGGCAAAATTTCTCACATAGTCTAATTTTCAAGCTCTAGGAATTAATATTCTTATGCCCTTGGATGAATTTGTTGATGAAAAAAGTCAAAGTAGCACAAAATCGGCAATCAAATACAAATTTCTCTGCTCTGATTGGTATAAGAATATTATTCACTATTTGTGCTTTTTCTCTTGTCCTCCATCAATAAACAGAACAAATTACAGAGCTCTTAAGCTTAAATTTCAAGCTTATGTTATAGTTGATGCTAAATTATATTGGAAGGATCCTGGTGGTGTTTTGTTGTTATGTTTGACAGAAGGAGAGTCAATGGAAGTTATTAAAGAGTACCATGAATGTCTATGTGGTGGCCATTATAGCTTGAAAGTTACTTCTCATTAAATCCTCAAATCAGGTTTTTACTGGCCTTCATTAATTGCTAATGTATACAGAGTGGTTAGAAGTTGCCAAAAATGTCAATTGTTTGTAGAAAAAAAGAAGTTATCCCCTCTACCTCTTCTCCCTGTATTTGTTGAAGAACCCTTTAGACAATGAGGATTGGATTTGATTGGAGAAATTAATCAACCATCAAGTGGGCAGTTCAAATGGATTATGACTACCACTGATTCTTTTACAAAGTGGGTGGAGTAAATACCTACCAAAAAAGAAAATGATATGGTAGTAATGAAGTTCCTAGAAGAGAACATTTTCAGCAAATTTGGATGTCCAGTGAAGATTGTAACAGGCAATGCTCAGGTATTCAACTCAGTCAAATTTATAAATTTTTGTCAAACATATAATGTCATTTTGTCTCATTCTATAGCATATCATCCTCAAGGGAATGGGATAGTTGAATCTTCCAACAAGACATTGGTTAAGATTTTGAAGAAAACAAATAATGAGAATCAGAAGAACATGGATTCAAAGTTGACAATTTCTCTTTGGGAAGTGAGAATGACTACTAGAAGAACTACTGGTAATTCCCCTTATGAATTAGTATATGGTACTCAAGCTTTGTTTCCCAATAAGCTAGATACACCAGTAATTTATTTTTCTTCAAGAAGCATAAGAAGAACCTAATGCATTGATAAGAAGACTAAATAAGGTGATAGAATTGAGTGAGAGTAGGAATAAATTCAGGGAAAACTTGGTTACATATCAAGAAAAAATGAAGTCCATTTTTTACGGGAAGGCAAAAGAAATACTTTTCCAAACTGGAGATTTGGTATTAATATGGGATACCAGAAGAGAAGAAAAATGAAAGCATTGTAAGTTTGATCCTCTCTGGTATGGACCATATAGGATTATTGAAGCCAGATCAAATAACAATTTTATGCTGGAGAATCTTGATGGAGAAATAGTAGAGCTGCTTTGAATGGGTATGTTGTGAAACCAGCTCCAAAAATAGAAGAATCGGAGATATCAATGCCTTAGAAATAAGCCACTTCGAGAGGGCAACCTCCAATACATTACATGAATGAACAATTCTTGGATGATACAAATTACAAAACCTCCTTTCTATATATAGGAGTCCATGGGGCCACAATGTAATCCTAGCCGACCTAACAATAATAATTTAAGGGCACAATAATAACAATATGGGGGTTACAAGGGTACAATAATAACAATAATGGGGTTACACTAACAACAATATGGGACTATACTAGTAATATAAGGACCTAACATGCCCCTCTCCTTCAAAAAGGTGTTGTCCTCAACGCTTGAGTAGCTTTGGGTGCTTCTGTATAAAATTCTCATCCTCCCATGTAGAATCTTTAGTGGGTAAGTTCTTCCACTTGATGAGATACTCAGACACTACTACATTTGGCGGAAATTTCGACACTTGGTTCCGACACTTTTGACCAAATGTCGGAAATTTCCCCAATTTTTTTCCATCCCGCCCTCGAAACTATCACTATACCGACGTTTATAAAAAGTGTCGCAATTGTGATGTTTGAGAAGACGTCGCAATTGCGACACTATGGCCTAGCAAGCGTCGGAATAACGACGATCGCTCCAAACGTCGGAAGTGCGACACAATGTCTAGGTGTCGCAATTGCGACGTTTGGAGTGCGTCGTCGTAATAGCGACTTTTTCGTCGTCGTGATAACGACACTTATATGCACGCTACATAAAAAAATACGACACTTATATGCACGCTACATAAAAATACGAAACTTATATGCGCGCTACATAAAAATTCGAAACTTATATGCGCGCTACATAAAAATGATTTTATTGTTTCGTATCCGTTGCAATAGCTACATTAACGTCTGATATCACGCGCGCATTCGCCCCACTTCAGGAATATCAGAATTCCTCGCCTCTCGCCCCGTGCACGAAAGATTTTCCCCGCCGGCTCGCCCCGCCGTTCGCCCCCGCCCAGGTAGCCATGATTCGCCCCTGCCTCTTGCAAAATGGTAAGTTCTTACTGCAAGCCCTTCCTCCTATAGTAGGGTTGACTCTATTTGGGTTTTTTTGGTCAATTCCATTGGATTGTGTTAGGCTGTAGGGTTCTCTCTAGATGTCAAGAATCAAGATTCAATACCCTCTACTATCTTCATCACCCAATACAAGATTTAAATTTTTCCCAAAGAAACACTTATTAATTTGGCAGCCATTATTTCTCCCTGCTTTAAAAACCCTACATTTAAATGAAAACAATCATTGCATTTCAACTACAAAAATCTATTAGTGTTCAAATGTACATGTGTGCTACATTAACGTCTGATATCACGCGCGCATTCGCCCTCCGCTCTTGCAGAACACCATTCGCCCTCAGCATTCGCCCTCAGCTCTTGCAGAACAGCATTCGCCTTCAGCATTCGCCCCGAGCTCTTGCAGAAAGATTCGCCCCCGCATTCGCCTCGGCTCTTGTAGAACAAGATTCACCCCCGCATTCGCCCGCCCTCTGCACGCATGTTCCCTCAAACATTCGCCTCCCCCTCTTGCAAAATGGTAATTTCTTACTGCAGGCCCTTCCTCCTATAGTAGGGTTGACTCTATTTGGGTTTTTTTCGTCAATTCCATTGGATTGTGTTAGGCTGTAGGGTTCTCTCTAGATGTCAAGAATCAAGATTCAATACCCTCTATTATCTTCATCACCCAATACAAGATTTAAATTTTTCCCAAAGAAACGCTTATTAATTTGACAGCCATTATTTCTCCCTGCTTTAAAAACCCTACATTTAAATGAAAACAAGCATTGCATTTCAACTACAAAAATCTATTAGTGTTCAAATGTACATGTGTGCATCACTTGTGTAGGGTATTCCTTTTCCACTTTCACATTATCCAAGAATGTGTGCAATATAGTTCATATTTTTTTGTGATTTAGATTGTCTTGAAAAAGGAAAGGTAAATTATTTCCCATGGAAAAAGAAGGTTTTCCCTTTTTATAGGTTGTTTGGACTTACGTGGAAAAATTTATGGTATGCCTTTCATATTATGTAGTTTAAATTTGAATTAACATATTATTCTACATGAAAATATAATTACCTATGTGATGTCCTTCATCACTAATTAAAATTATAGGGTTTCAATTTCCTAGACTCTAACTCATCCGATGCTAAATTCTAGGTTCTCATTGGTGGATCACTCTTCCATTGATTTCCTTTCCCTCTGGATCTTGTCATACTTTAAAAGTCATCAATGATACATATATTATTTCAGGTATCCCAAAAGGCTTTATAGTAGAACATATTGTGAAGTTTTTTGACACTTGAGGATTCTTTTTAGAACTGCAACGTGGTCTATGCTATCGAGTTATATATCAAGCAACTTGTCCTTAATAACCACACTATGAGGTAGGTTCAACCAGTTTGAACTTTTTGGGACATAGCATATGAAGTTGTGTGATGAGTCCATATCACAGGTCTATTATGGTGAAAAAAGTGAAGACACGTAATGATAGTTATTATGTTAACATTACTAGAAAAATTTTCAAAATTATCCATGCTATCAAGATGTCAAAATTCCAGGCATTAGGTGTCAATACTCGTAGCTAATAGATAATAATAATAATATAAAAAAATCACAACTTTATTCCTGAAATATGATTGTTACACATTGGTAACCTAGTTCATGAGTTACTATCACCCAAAGATTGCAAAACAAACTTAAAATATAAATTAAACCAACATGAGAATCCAAGTAAGGGTTTCTCGACAAAATCATGCCATAACCTGGCATTTTGAAACCCAAATTTGAATCCATCATAAGTAATACAATGCAAACTCAGATGGATTTTCAATGCATGTTTGCATGCTACACTTATTCTCTATCTAGATATCATTTTTTAAATGGAACCATTAGTCAAGCCCACAGTCCTTTTATGTGAAAAATTTCAGCTCTATTTGAGCTCTTTTTTGCTCCACCACCTCCATAAACATATGCAAACATATATCATGATCTTGGAATTCCATTACATATGTATGTGCCAATGTTCCATAATCATGCCCCATCATCAATTTAAGAAATTTCCATTGAATATCAAATTATGGAGGGGGGAACTTTTTGCTGCAACATTTGGCTCAAAATCAGGGACCATCTCCATATGAGGTGAATGAGAACTATAGATATTTGAAGAAGTAGATTAGTGCCTTTTCCTCTGGCCATGGAGTCATATAAAGTCATCCATCACAAAAATTTGTCTTTGTTCATTCTCACCTTGAAAGTTGCAAAAATTCATGCCCTAATTGAAACGACACTAAATTTGAAAGATATAATAAAAATGCAAGCTAGAAGTGCCCTATTAATACAAAGGGAAAACCTTCCTACCTACCCTAACCGAGATAAATTTTGATTGAATAGGAAACATGATATTTCCTATGGAGTTGATCCAACAACTTGTTAAATGTATGGGACTAAATCATGCATTTGATTTCCAGGGAAACATGCGCATGAAGAGAAAAAGTGCAGAATTAATGGAAAATCCATACATGCCACTTATTAAAACTACACCGAAAGGTCAAA
This sequence comes from Pinus albicaulis, assembly GCA_034641835.2. Classification (NCBI taxonomy): domain Eukaryota; kingdom Viridiplantae; phylum Streptophyta; class Pinopsida; order Pinales; family Pinaceae; genus Pinus; species Pinus albicaulis. The sequence goes on along the minus strand of CM076582.1, from coordinate 1,178,565,462 downwards.
AAATACTTAAGGCCTTAACTTAATTTGAATCCAAAAATGACAAAACAGGATTAGTGAAAACACGAGAGTGGTGTGGGTGAACAACATAAATAAAAAGTGAAGATACCTTTCCCCAAGATGCCTTTGTCACCGTTGCATGAAAACATGTTTTCCTTTCCCTTTATACATGCAAGTGAATGCATTATAGGTATGGTGTTTTCCCAGAATAGGAGAAGCCTACTTAAATATATCATTCATGGAGTGAATGTTTGGGTGCCTTAATGTGCAATGACATGTTTCCAGGACTGAATTCAATGCAAGGCATATTTGAAACTCTAACTCTGTCTTCCGGTGTCTTATTAGAAATTATTTCAGCTTTCATTTTGTGTTTTCAAGTTAGATATTGTTTTCAAGTTTTTACATTTATAATTTTATTGCAATGTGGCAGACTGATTAGGGCAGTACAGGAACAACCCCGAGACGGGATGATCGCGGAAAGAGGCCAGCGGAAGAACATGTAAAGTGCCGGCATTTCTCTATCTTCAGGTATTTTAGTTATTTACATAATTGAAATAATATTAATTTTGTTCAAATATGCAGACACCTAGCCATGGTACGCCTGATGATTCCCTATTTGAGGAAGAGCTTTCTTCATCCCTATCTCCAGTGTTCTTGTTGCAAAAAAAGGCACGAGATGCAAGGTCGGAATTTAATACTTTGATAGACGCGCCTCAAACACCTGAAACAGAAGAGAGGATAAAAAATCTTATGAGCCAGCTAGAAAGATATCAGGTAATAATAAAAAGTCAAAAGGATATTTTTTTTGTTCTGCATGAGATGAATTGTGATAGTTTGATTTTTAATTTTTACATTGACTAAAATAACAAAAAGTTCTTTTGTATGTAGCGTCTTCTGGCATTTGCTGAACCCGGTGTTGTTGGTAGTGGGACACAAGGGCAAGATATTGCCCAACAACCCTCTCGTACACCTTCTACTCCTTTAGGTGCTAGCCAAGAAACACACCCTGCCCAAGCTGACACCCAGCCAACTGCTGAACGTGTTGGCAATGATGAGGTTGATATGGCCAACTACATTATTGCATTTCCTGGAGCTACACGTGTCAGCTCCACAGGGACCATTAATGGCACGTTGTTGGTGAACGATGAAGGTGTCCCTATAAAGCACGTACAACTCCCAGGTAAATTTTAATATTTTAACTATTTCATGTACTTTATCTAAAACATATTTATCATTATTTTTATTTTTAAATTAATGATAATATCTTCTTTTTTTCTGTGTAGGAAACAATGAGTTCTACAGGTATCTGGAGAGCCATGCGTTGGTAATTTTTGGCCCAACCATATGCACAGGGTGGAATTCCCAGAGTTCCAACCTGAAAAAAGAACTTCTAGATTATCTAGAAGCCCTTTTTGGGGTCGGCACATTTGACAGAACAACGGTGGCTCGGGTAGCCGGCAAATATTTTAAATATACTAGGGACACCTATAGGACACAATTGCAATTTAACCCTAGATACGAGCATCCTCTCACAGTTCCAGAGAGTGAGTGGAGAGCACTCATCCATGACGGAAAAGAGAAAAGGGCAAAGAAAGAAGGAAAAATGCCAACTGGACCCGCAAGGTAAATTATAACTTTAATTCAATAGCTTTAATTTTCTCTATGTCTAAAATAAAAGTGTGCTACGTCATATCCGACTTCAATCTTTTGATGCTAGGTTTCCTGACACCTCAAAGGCAACCAAAGCTAGGATTGAAAAAAAGGGCCATCACAAGCTAGGCCAGGGCGGCTACTTGAAATTAGCCGCAAGAATTGTAATTAAGTAGCTAAACATCTTATAATTAATTGTATCGCTTTCCAACGTTTTTGTAATCCTATAAAATATGATTAAAAATACACAATCATATGTAATGTAGGGTGATGACTTCGGAACAGAAACTACAGAGGAAGATAAAAATATCGCTTTCCATTTCGGCTATCAAGTTGTAGTTGAACGTCGCAGAAGCTTGGGGCAGGTCCCAAGATCCAGAATGCCTGATAAGGTAAAACATTAACCTTTCAATATGTTTGTTTTCGTCCATAAATTTAATGTCTAACAACTTTGTTTAAATCAGGGGAGCAGCACTACCGACGAGACAAATAACCCAGTATTAGAGCTAGATGTAGATGATCCTCACGTGCAACCTGATCATTGTAGTGGGGACTAGGCCGACAATGCTACTATCAGTGAGGGCCGTGACGGTAATTAATTTCCACTTATAATTTTTTCTAATTATACCTTGATGGTTGTCCTTATAACTTTTTTTTTTTTAAATGACAGAGAATGTTTCCCTTGAGGATCTTACCACCAGAGAGGAAGACAGGGCAACAGTCCCAACGGCGACAACTGGTGCACCAAGTAAATAATCTCATTGCAATTTTTTTTATTAATATTACCGAACTAGTTCAATGATATTTAAAAACCGACAATTAAAATTTAATATTATCTGTTTTTGTAGGCGATGCCCCGTCACTGGATGAGACCAGACTTCGTGACAACGAAACTAGGTCAGCGGCGACAACTGGTGCACCAGGTAAATAATCTCATTGCAATTTTTTTTATTAATATTACCGAACTAGTTCAATGATATTTAAAAACTGACAATTAAAATTTAATATTATCTGCTTTTGTAGGCGTCGCCACCGGATGAGACCAGACATCGTGACTACACAACTAGGTCAGCGCCGACAACTGGTGCACCAGGTAAATAATCTCATTGCAATTTTTTTTATTAATATTACCGAACTAGTTCAATGATATTTAAAAACTGACAATTAAAATTTAATATTATCTGTTTTTGTAGGCGATGCCTCGTCACTGGATGAGACCAGACATCGTGACTACGCAACTAGGTCAGCAGTGCGGGTCGAAAGGCACGAAACAGGAGCAGAGCACGATGATATTGATGATGTAATTAGGAGCTTTAGAAATAGGAAGAATAAAAATAAAATTTGATAATGTAAAATATTGTATTATTATAAGACAAACGTTACCATACTTAAATTGTTTTTTGCGTTATATAAAAAAACTCATTTATCATACTATTTTTATGTCAAGCATTAATTGCAATGTTTCCTTGCGTACTTTTTGTTGAATTGTTTTTTTATTAGTTATTGAATATTTTTTTTTATGCTCATGAAAGTAAAAAATGAAATATAGATTGGGTATTGGGGAATTGAGAGTGATGTGAGGGGGAGGGGAGGGGCCATAAGAGCTTCCACCTTCACGTGGTTGGCCCTGTTTAGTAGAGAATAATTTATTGGAGTGATTTAATCTTGGAGCAAACCTCCCTCGATCCAGCGTAGCAACAAAAAAGCCATTGTTGACTTAGTTGCTACTCTTTCAGATTGTGGGAGGCTTGTTCCAAGTTCATGCGACTCCAATAAATTGTTCTTGAAATGAAGAGGAGCTTATTCAGGTATGTTTTGACATTTTCAACATATGTTCTAAAATTATCATAAGAATGCATCTTAGAGTAAAAAATACTACATCAATTACTTGTATTTATTGTATAGATAATGATGGATTTTGATTGACTTGGCAGTGCAGGTACAAATCCTCTTGCATCATGAGTAATACAACTTGTCAACCAGGGTCATGTCTAGGATATTTTTGCTTGTGCGCTTGACCAAGTTCGTAATGTCACATTTTGTAAGTTCATTTACAGTTCATAATTCAATATTAAGCTTGTTCATGATTATTATCTAGGTTTTTTGTATGTGTTTTTTCATCTATTTGATTGTAAGCAACTCTGCATGTTTCCTGTTTTTCACTATGATTTCTCCCATTACCACTCCCAGGATGAATCCAACTTTATTGTTACATAGGTTACTTTATTGTTACTATGATTTCTCCATTTACGATTTCATAGGTTACATCATGTAAAGTTGTCAATCTCAGGTTGGTGATGAGCTTTAGTTCTCCAGATTTGGGGCTTTTCTGATATTTTCTTCCTCATGTCATTCCCGCATCACCTCGTTGTTTGAGCATGCCAATTGTCTACCACTTGTACCAATTGGCACATGTCAATCTCTGAGTGGTGCCACATTTCACCTATTTTCAATGAGAGTTTAGGGTTTCTCTAACATAGCTTCAGAAATCCGATTCAGTGCCTGCTTGAATATTGTCACATAATACTCATGGTTTGGATTGATGAGCATGTTTTGAATGGTTGGTTCATTCATAAGAACCACCCATATAGTCATCTTGAGATATTTCAGAAGTTTTCTCGGGTTTCCTTTTTCACCGTTTCTAGTGGGTGGGATGGTGTGGGGTGGTCCATCAATACTGGTGCTCTTGTAGTAGGGAATTTGTTTTTGGGGATATAAAGGAGCATTTGATGTAGATATCCCATTGGATGCATTCATAGATGGGCACGAGAGGTTAAGAATTTAAATTAAAAATATGCAACCTCTAGCATGGCAACCTGAAGGCCGCGAGAGACACTGGTTAAAGATTGTTTTGTGCTGGCCTTAATATAGTCGTGATTTCTTTCTATTATCTTAATGCAAATATATAGTCCGGTCTCATTAGAATGAGGATTGTGGTTGTATTTCTCTTTGGTTGTTTCTCTCTTAATGCTCTAGAAGTTGCCAAAAGTTGCGATAGTTGTTTAGTTTGCCTGTTACAACTTAAAAGTGGTTTTTAGCAATGGGAGTCATGTTTTTTAAGGTTCATACTAATATGAAGATCTTGTAATTCTATATTCGGCATAAGAGAAGATGGCCTCTGCTTTGGGCAGTATGACAACAATTGCCACATCTACCTCATTGGGTAACAATGGAAAGGGGAAGAAGTTGGGTGCAATGTTTGATAATTATGGCAGACAATTGTCTTCTCTTTCAGCTTTTTCACCCATTTCCTTTAATCGCTCAAGTAGAAGAGGGACTCTGAGATTACACGACAGAGAGAAGGTAGTTAATACAAGAGCTATGGAAAAGGAGTTGTACTTCAACAAGGATGGCTCAGTGACAAAAAAATTGCAGGTCAGAGAAAAAATTATGTTTAAAGTAAGGTCACCTGCACGTGAAACTTCACTGCGGTGGATCTTTCCTTGTCCACTTATATTCGATTTTAATGTGTTATTTTAATTTTTCATGGAGGGTTGTTTTGGCATATGGTTTGGCATTCAATTGCATACTTACTGAAAGCATTGTCAATTTGTCTTGCAGGCGGTGTGAACAAACTTGCTGATCTTGTTGGAGTCACCCTTGGGGCGAAGGGAAAAATGTTGTCTTGGAGAGCAAGCATGGTTCTCCGAAAAATAGTTAATGATGGTGTGACAGTAGCTAAGGAGGTAATTTGTAGATGTGTGCTCTGGTTTTCTTTTTAACGTTGTATTAGTTCCCCCTCTTAAATGTCTTAGATTTGGTAAGCATAATTTGAAAACTCAAAGGTGAAAGGAAACATATTTGTTACCCAGTGGTCTACTTGGCCTATGGACTAGCCACATTAGAGTAATGCATAAAGCTTTTCACAACAATAAAAGGAAAGGGTTATGGCTGATTCAAATTTTATTGTTATTAACATTGTAATGAAATGTATCTCAATGCTATGGTTTTGGCCTTTTTATTGGTTGAATTAGAGGACCCAGTTGAAAATATTGGGGCCAAGTTGGTAAGGCAAGCTGCGGCAAAGACAAATGATTTAGCTGGGGATGGAACCACAACATCTGTTGTTCTTGCACATGTCGGAATATTGAAAAATTCCAGAACAATGAATGGAGAATAAATCTCCCTTCCTCTAACACAGAGAAAATAAAAATTTCTTTGACAGGAGATAGAGTTTCAATACTTTGAAAACAAACTTCTATTCCCTTCAATAACTCAAAAAAAAAACTATTACACTACTTCCTCACTGAGAGGGATTACAAAATTATGACTGCTACAAAACGCAGTGCATAAAACCAACTCACTGTCTGTTCAAAAAAAACATACTCTGTCTCTAAAACACTCTGATGTGTTTTTCCCTTTCGCACTGCTGTGCATACACACTTAAAAAGTTACACTCAGTTTTTCACTTTTTACACACTGCTATGTAATAAAAAATTTACGTACCGTCTATAAAAAAAACTACCAAGCTTTTTCGACCTTTTTATTTTTATATGCCGTAACATATAAAACATATTATAATAAACCCTCTTTTAATAAAAATAAAATTAAAACTAAATTCTATGGCCCACCTTTCATTTCGCATATGATATATATATAACATATGTTTAAAACATATGTATATATTAAACTATAAAAACATTAAAGAACCCTTTCCGTCGGACTTCAAAAGTCCGAATAGATTGAATTTCAAACCAAATTCGCGTTCCAAAATGGGATGCTGACGTCTGCCTAATTTTAACTCGAATTCTCAATCCAATGTGCCCTATAAAAAATTCGGGTCCGGTTTTCAGGTTTTCAGATTTCCTTCAATTTCATGCGATCCAATATTAATGCTCCACGTGTCCTCCTTTTGAATTTACAAAACTGTCGGGTAAATTTCTGTTTGTTTAATTTCTGGTTGGTGAATTGCGTTAATGCTGGTTGTTGTGTTTAAATACAATCCTGTATAGAAATATGGCTGCGGCCGTCTACAAAAAAAACTTGCAGAAATTTTAAATGCTGAATTAAATTTCTGGATGGCATGCAAGCAACCTCCAAAAAAAAATGTTGTTGCTGCATCCGTCCTTCTGCTGCAGCAGTTGAAGTTAAAATTCAACAGCACAGGGTTTAATAAGTGAGGGTGTAAAGGTAACTTTTTGTCGATAGTACTCGATTAAGATCATCTATTCATTTTTGTAGGGTCTTATGGTGTTTGGTTTTTTAGTTTTGGGTTGGGCTTATTGAGTCTAAGATAGTTTTTGAGTGAAAAAATTGCTATCAGGTATTAAAAAAATTTGGTTATTTTGTCAAAATTTATGAGCTTGTTAGGAAATACAAAACTGACAATGGTTGTATCTTAAATTTGTGGAAAATAATTTGAAATGAAACCTTTTTTTTTAGGTTGTTGCAGCAGGTGAAAACCCCATTCAAATTACTAGGGGCATTGACAAGACAATAAAGGCCCTTGTTTCGAACTCAAAATTTTGTCAAAGGAGGTAAACGCTTGCCTTTTGAGTAGGCTGGTTTTCCTTTTTGCCGATGGTTTGGTGTATCTAATTGAATTAGTTGCCTAAGGTATTTTTGGTTGCAAACTCCTTTTCATTTTTCATACAGTATTGGCCTTGTGGAATACATTTGATTGTGTGGTATTGTTAGATCTACAACATTTGTATTTGTTTAGTCTTATGGCCGAGGTGCACTTTTATTATGGAAATAGTTGATGCAATATTGTCATTTAATCCTTACTGCAGGGTAGCATGTTGAGAAGTTTCTTGTGAAACATTTGGTATTCAAAATGACACTTGATCCTATACAAGATCATGCACTTGACTTCAAAATTCATATTCAAAGTGTGCCAGACAATTCTTGCAAAATTTCAAATATTTATGTTGTTTTAAACCATTATCTTTTTCATGTATTGGATGCGGAAAATGAGAAAAAGACTTTGGTATGAAACCAACTGGTGAATAATTTCCAGCAAAACAACCACTTCCAAGACATGATTTAGAAGTAGAACATATGTACTTATGAAGCATAGAAAGATATCCTTGATTCATTGTCAATGTTTGGCTAGGGTTATTTTTGGAGAAAATAACTCCTTATTCCTAGAATAGTGATCTTCAATACAAGTAAATTCCAGAGAAGAGAGATCATCGTGTGACGCAAAAAAACTAAAATTGGACCCCTAAGGAGAGCTAGTGTGTCTACAATCGCTCTGTCAGCATTTTCCCTTGGTTTACCCCGTTCTTTTCCTCCAGCCTGAGTCTTAATTGACTTCTTCTTTCTTCAGGTTTATTTATCAAATTCGTAGAATTTGATAAATAAATACTATCCACAATGGTTGGACTTTAATTTATATTCCCAACTTTATATTATCTCCAAGCCTTATAACCAATGTTTAAATTTCAACACTTTGTATTTATACTCCACGTTTCTTTTTAAATAAATAACTTGTAATGAACTTTCGGCTCTATATTTCACCACCTAGCCTTACAACAATCACACTCCAGACTTATGCTAATTATCCGCCAATCGTTTAATTAAACAATTTCATTATACTCCGGCCCCACCTATATATATCAATAACCAATCAAACACTTGTATCGTACCTAGCTATCCTCCGCACACCTTAGTTAACCTCCGGGCAAGTTCAACGTGCGACCACCATCCGATGGCCCTTCTCCAAATCAACGACTCTTGGCAATTTCGCTCGGCTTCCAACGTCGGGCTTTAACGTGCGATGGCGCGGGTTAAATGGTGGTTTTCCGGGGGTCACTTCGCCACGTGTCGCTTTCCCTATGGAATCGCTCGCGAATAGGAAATACCGCCTACTCCACAAAAGCGGTGCGATATGGGCAACCCGCTTTTGTGATTCCGCTCGTGGTTTTGGTAGAGGGCTTGACCACGGGTGCAAGTCTGGTTCCGCTATCCTTTTGTTTGTTAACTCATGTCCAATCCTCGAGTCAGGTTCCAAAAGCACAACAATTTTGTCTCTTTATTAAGCGGGATTTTTATATTTGAACAGTTTTCACGACCCCGGTTCTCTACACAGACCTCGCCTTTGGGTGGGGTGAGTTCACAGGGTTATCCAACAATTTACGGGAATTCAAAGATAGAAGAATGGAATTATCAGTACCCAATCGCCTCACAATTAAACAATTCTTCACAATTAGCAGTTCGAGATAATTCAATGGCAACTAAGCTTGGAAATCATTTAACTGGAAACAATTGTTCACACACAGAGGTTTATTGCATAAATCCCCTCTCTACTCTCCTCTTCCCTCTCTACTTTTATTCATCCGAGGAATTACAATTTATATACATAAAATATGGTTCTTCGGTTCCTCTGAGAGGACCTTTCTAGAAATCAAAAGGTCTAATTATAATAATTCAACTAACTGAAATTGTTCGACTCCTACAACTCTAACTAGTCTAAGTAATACAGTCAGCTGAGGTATTGACACCTAGCTGTTACAACTCAAATGTTTTCGAACCCTCCTAGCCACAACATGTGGACAAAACCTCCTACATTGCTGGTTAGTGCCTAATGCCCCTGCATCATCGTGTGACATAAACCTATTAAAAAAAGTGAACAGGGAATGATTATTAATTATGGCATACTAAGTTGTCAGTGATTTTGACTATTTGTCTTTAACATGTAAAAATGTTAAATTCAAAACTTACATCATCATGGTTTGGCATCATGAGCTTGACTAATTGTCCACCATGCTCATAATTTCATTGTTGTCTTCATATCTATAAACAACGTTTCAAATAATAATAATAAAAGTTCTATAAGAAAAATCCAAACCTCCATGCTGCTGTTCCTTGTGAGACAAAGTCAAAATTGCAATACACAATCTGACACATAAGAATCTCCTATATCTCGGTGGTATGTATCCAAATTCTTATAATAGTGTCTTCAAGACTTATGTTGACATTGCCAATGAGATATTTAAGCAATGAAAGATGGAGCCTTCTTCATTGTTGTATATGTAATAGTCTTTTATTACTATAAAGATTGATGGTTTTGTCTTTCTGAAAATGAAATGTAAAAATAATTTATTGTGGTCAATTGAAAAGTTTTTTTTTAAAGCTTTTCATTATGGAAGGGCGACATAGATATATGCCCTTCTAATTGAAATTCGGACATGCCCTTCAAATTTGATCACTGTGTGGGACCTTAACAAACAATAAAACTATTCCGCCACGCGTTATATAAAACATATAACAAAACCTTTGTCAAAACTTCAAACGAACCCTTTAGCCATGGGTATTTCATCACGAATTGATCATTTTACCATGTACCTTCTTCTAGAGGAATATTCTTCCACTTGATTAGGTACTTCATAATGGTTATATGTCAAAGAGATACGTAATGTTTATCTATAACTTTTTGTGGTTCAAGAATCAACTTTCATTCTTCATCTAATTTTGGAAGTTCTATTTACATTGGCATATTTTTTCCCAAAACCTTTTTTAGGCAAGATACATGAAAAACCTTATGAATACAAGAAGAAGGAAAATATAACTTCTATACCACTTGTGCAATCCTATGAATAATTATTTAGGGCCATAACATTTTTGAGCTAATTCTTTATTCTTCTTTTCCTTGAATGAAGATTGCTTATAATGCTATAATCTAAAAAATACCCAATTACCCTCCTCAAATTATCTTTCACTTCAATGTTGTTCCCCTTGTTGTTTTATCATGTTTCGTGTCATTTGAAGGTTTTCCATAATAATTTTCAAAGTTCCTTTAGTATTTTCCATATGTGACTCTGTTTCCTATACTTTGGACTTATCTTGCAAAAAGTATGAGATACTAGGAGTTGGATATCCATAAAGGGCCTTAAATGGGGAAATTTTAGTAGATGTGTGATAGGTAGTATCATATTACCATTCTTCCTTTGACCATTTGATTGTGTTTGATATGTAGAACTCATGGCACCTAGTGTTTCTCCACTCATATTAAACAATTATTTCCAAAATTTTCTTGTTGCTATTACTTAAGGAAAACCATGAAGACTATGAATTTCTTTCATGGACACTTCTGCCACTTGGCTTGTTGTTTATGTACTTTGAGCTCTACAAAAAAAATCTACAAAATTTGTCTATATAAATGACCACAAAAATGTAATACTTACCTTTATATTTCAATAACCCCGTAATAAAGTCTATTGATATATCTTCTAGTCTTTGAATATGTATGTGGAATGGTTGAAGTAACCCTAGAGATTTTGCTATCTCTCTTTTATTTATTATGCAAACCTGACCTTCTCTTACAAAATTTTGAATATCTTTCTTCATTCCTTCCAAAAATATATTTTTTGATCCTTTGAGATGTTTTAAGGAACCCTGCATCCTACCATTAGAGAGACATGGGACTCCCTTAATATTTTTTTATTCAAATATGCTTGCGTGCATAAAAATATTCTACATTTGCACCAAAGTATATCTCTCTTTCACTCCCAATGCTCCATAGAGTTCATCCCATCCTTTATAAACTTTAGTTTTTGTTTAGTACTATTGTCATTTTTCCATTATGGCAAGCTTCTTCTAGCCACCTAGGAATAGAAAATGTAATTGGATATAAATTTGAGGCCTCTTCTATTTTAGAAAGAGCATCATGTACTAAATTTTCCTTACCCTTTTTGCAGATTATCTCAAAATTAAAACTTTGCATTTTTCTCCTCATTTTTGTTAATCTTCTAATGAAAATCATAGCTTCAAAAAATACTTTATGCTATCATGGTATATCTTGACTTTAAAGTACCTCCCAATGATATACTATCCCCATTTTTTTATTGTATGTAATATTGCTTCCATTTATTTTTCACACGTAGATTTCACCAAATATTTTCTTTGAATTCCTTGCTTTTAAAAGCCAATGATATCCCTTATTGTGTTAATGTTACGTAAATTCCTTGTCCTAGTGCCTCACACTCTACTATGAATGTTTTACCAAAAGTAGGTGCAACCGATGTTGGTGTAGAAGACATGGTATCCATTAAAAGAGAGAATGCCAAAGTAGCCTCATCATTCCATATAAATGATATTTTCTTCAAGAGATATGTGAGTGGACTTGAAATGCATGCATAATTCCTAACAAATGATCAATAATATCATGTAAGTCTAAAAAATCTTCTAAGAACCTTGATTTTCTCAGGAATAGGTCATTTTGTAATAGCTTGCATCTTTTGAGGCTCCAACTTCACTCCTTCCTTTAAAACAATATGAACCAAATACTCGAATTATTATTTCCCAAAAGCACATTTGGATATTTTTACATAAAAATGATTGTTCTCAATAGTTATTTATATAACTTTTCCACATGTTTAGTGTGGTATTCCCATGATTTATTATAAATATGTGTATTATCAAAGAAAACCAACACAAATTTTATAAAATGGGATCAAACAAAATTGTTCTTAAGTCGAGCTCGCCGGACTTCAAACGGCGATAAACCATAATTCAAACCAAATTCGCGTTCCAAAATAGCCTGCTGACGTCGGCCAATTTTGTGACGCGAAAACCAAATGAATTCCGCCCTAATCTTTTTCGGGTCCGAAGTTGGGCTGGCGTACGGAGGGAGAGTTGTGACGCGAATTTCTTATCAAATTCGCCCTAATATTTTTCGGGTCTGGATTTCCACTGCGCGAGCGGCCCAAACAAAGATCCGCTCCAATCAATTTCTGCCACGTGTCCTCAATAAAAACTTGCCCTGCTCCCGGCTGCGGGTGCATTCGATGGCGTTTAAGGCGATGGGACATGGATATGGAGATTTCATATCAATCGCATTAACATTTAACGCTGTTCAATTAAGTTTTCACATCAAATCCGCATTAATTAATTTTTAACACTGTTCAAGATCGGCCTCCACTCCTCTTAGCGATTCCGCACGCTCCAATATGATCTGGCCTTTGGCTCTCATTATTAATGATTAGAGATTAATTATGACGGGCGTCCTTTGATTGCATTGCAATCGGGTCGAGAAAATGGCTTTTAGCTATGGTTTTTCAGACGAGCCGGTTGCTGGATTACACTGCCTGCTAACTGTGACGATAAGGAGAAGTGGCCAGCTGAACTGCTGCCTAGACCTTGCAGCATATCTGCATTTCTCTCGGTTCTGTCTCTGTTTGTCTTCCTCTGTTAATTGGAATTCTGCTTCTCTGTCTCCTCTTGTGCCCACTGTGCCTGAGACTGCACCCATGCCTCGCATGCGTCATAGGATGCGTTGCCGCAAGGGGAGCACTAGAGGTCAACCCCTGCGCGCTCCCTCCAGCCCCTCAACAGAGTCGACTTCCGGCCAGTCCAGTGATTATTACGCAGGTCGATATCCAAATACTAGGAGTGGGCGGGGTCGGGTTGTAGGATCTAGCCACCGTATGGATTCCCTTGCTCCTCGCTTCCCCACCGCTAGTTCACCTTCTCCCATGACGCGCACTGCGCAATTTTCCTTTAATTTCTCTCTCAACCGCCCGCGAATCACGGCTTTAGTCACTGTGGTCTTCCACGAGGAGGCCCAAACGGAGGAAGAATGCACCCGTCCGGTGGGTCTGAGCTCGGAAAAAGCCGGCCAGCATTCGGGCCTTCAGGAGGGGAGCCGTGGCATGCATGTGGAGGTAGCACCTAGCGATCCCGGACCTTC